>JAODKC010000117.1:8700532-8747987 GCA_026777985.1 Mormyrops attenuatus | reverse complement strand
CGTATTCATAAGCACCCACACGCAAAGCCATTTTCCCATCCAGTTCAGTCCCCACACCAAGCGCCATCTTAAAAAAAAAATTATCTCATAACAACAACATCTGGATATCATTAACAACAATAATATCAATTACCAACCCCTTTGATCGTGACCCCACTTGACCTCCCTTTGATCTTTCCCTAATCCTGGCTCCGCCCACTCCCTTTGACCTCTTGACCTTTAGGTCGTAAAACTGTCACTTTGACGAAAGCGGGATTCCTTCTCTCTCTCTGCTGGATCTTCTGCAGCACAAACTGAAAAGTGATGTGGCAACCCGTTGGAATAGTGCACACGATATGGCTGAACGTTTCCTCGAACAGCAGCCAGCAATCACCGCTGCCCTGCTGTCCTCTGAGGAAGCAAAGGGAGAGAAGGAAGCTGTGCCATTCAGTGTTGGATCCATTAGTATGTCAGAAGAAAACAAGCCCACACTGTCAGTCATTGCTCCTCCTCATGCGCAGCTTCTGCAAGACACTCATGACAGCCCGTTTGTGAGAAACAAAAGAAGCTCTTAATCAGGACTTACAGAAACGGCATCAGAGTGGTCAGGAGTTGATCACACTTCATGTGGCATCAGCCACTGATGCAAAATTTAAAGCACCGACATTCTTGTCAGAGGATGAAAGGCATGAACCCATGAAGAATGGTCCATGATGTCATGGATCCAGGCGGAACAGAAATGTGGATGACCCACTTGCGGCTCACGGGACAGAAGGGGTTTATTAATGAAAACAGAAAACACTGGGAACACTATGAAAATAAATGACCACGCAGGGAAAACGGGTGTCCCCTATCCCCCCTTTTATTCAATATAGCTATAGAACCTTTGACAATAGCAATAATGATTAATAATGGAGTAATAGGAATAGACAGGTGTGGTCATGGCCGCTTCTCAGTGACTTCATTGGTCTCGACTCCCCATTTCACTTGCAGGACGTATCTGTAGCGTCTTGAGCGTGGAAGCAGATCCGGGAGACAGGAGTCCAAAAAAATGGGGTTTTATTTACGGACGAGCAACAACACAGGGACACCGACAGGTGGGGACCCGATCGGATTCCACCACCATAAGGCAGCGGTCGGGATCTCGCCCCAGAGGGAGACCCCGGGAAAGTCCGGGACAGGGAAGCCTGAGACACTGGTCTTAGGACAGGTGGATCTGGCTGGGACGGGCGGAGCAGGGACGGGTGGAGCCTCTAAGGATGAAGCAGGGACGGGTGGAGTCTCTAAGGGTGGAGCAGGGACTGGCGGAGCCTGGACCTCTTGTACAGGTTCCTTGGGGACTGGAACCTTTGGGACCAGCGAGGCAAGGATGGGTGGCGCAGGCCTTTCGGGGGAGTGGTGTCACAGCAACGTCTTTGAAGGACGGTGCAGCAGCTGTCACGACCGGAGCCTCACTGGGCGTCGGGTCAGCCTCCAGGACTGGAGTCCAGCAGGGTGGTGACGCAGCAGCCAGGACTGGAAGTTTGCCGGTTGGTGTGCCAGGCGCCGCAGCAGAGGCCCCCCCAGTTAGGTGATGCAGCAGCCGGAACCTCGGGCAGAGCTGGAGTTGCCGGGACTGGAGCCTCGCTGGGTGGCGCATCAGCGGCCGGGACTGGAGCCCAGCTGGGTGGCAATGCAGCAGCCGGGACTGGGGCCCAGCAGGGTGGCGACATAGCAGCCGAGGCTAGCAGGTCAGGCCCATCCAGCACGGACTGGTCGGGAACATCACGCACAGACAGGTCAGGAACAACGGGCAGAACAGGCGGATCTGGAACATCAGGTGACGGCGTTGCCCCTTTTAGGACCTTGGGGATCTGGGGAATGGCATCCCTCACTGCCCTGGACCCTTTAAGAGACAGGCGCGTCCCTACAAAGGCGTGTGCTGCTGATCCCGGTGGGGAAGCTGCAGGAAAGCAATCCAGGGCAGCGGAGGTGGTCTCCTGCACGAATACCGCGGGATTTGAAATCGGGAGAGACTCCTCTTGATTCCTGGCGGGGAAAGAAGCGGCGGCGATGGAGACGGCCCCCAGGAAGATCTTTGGCGTCTCCGTACGTCTCCGGCTTCTGCGCTTCTTCTTTTTCTGATGGTTTGGGGTACTGTGGACGGCTCCACACAAAGCTAAACCGGTAATGACACAGCAGGACAACGAGCAATCAGGAAAACACGCAAGGGCAGGCACAAGAACAGGCAACAGCTGAAACTAATAATTAAACTCAGGGAACTCACAACAAAGAAACTAAGAAACAGAATCTACACTAGGGGAATAACAGACAGGTAAAAACAAGCACGGGCACAAAGCATGAAACCAAAACCAATTAAAAATCATGAGACACAGGAACAAGAAAACTCATACAAATGAAACACTAGGGAACAATACAAAAACAGAGGAGGCGGGATTCAAACACAAGAGAGGGGTTCACAGACAACCATGCGGCCAACAGGGAACATGGGAAAACACAGACTGACAGCACGAGGGACGGGATGACCAGCAACGCCTGCTGGCCAAATGGGGAAGGGACACAGAGTGGAACAACAGGAGCTGACCCTGACACATGAAGCCTCAATCACAGTGGAGCAAGAGCACCAACCTCAGGTCAATTAATTTCATAAATGGGGCTTACATAATTATGTATATAATCGAAGATTAAGATGCAGTAGTCTTGCCGTGTGTCTGTGTGTGTGAGTGTGTGGATTAGGTTTATGTTACATTGTGGGGACCAAATGTCCCACACAATGTCATAAAAACCTGTTATTTTGACGTTGTGGGGACCATTTTTCATGTCCCCCAGAGATCTGTGAATGTAATCAAAAATGGTTAAGGTTAGGGCTGGTTAGGGGTTAAGGTCGTCATGTTGGGATTAGAGTTTTCCCCATAGAAATAAATAAAGAGTCCCCACAAAGACATAATTATAAATCTCCGTGTTTGTGTGTGTGTGTGTGTGTGTACACCAGTGCCTGTGGGTAATATGTTTAATTGTGATG
The DNA here is from genome assembly GCA_026777985.1 of Mormyrops attenuatus. Classification (NCBI taxonomy): domain Eukaryota; kingdom Metazoa; phylum Chordata; class Actinopteri; order Osteoglossiformes; family Mormyridae; genus Mormyrops; species Mormyrops attenuatus. The sequence goes on along the minus strand of JAODKC010000117.1, from coordinate 8,744,986 downwards.
AGCAAATACATTGATTTACTTCGTGTTTTTGTTTTTCTTTTGTTATCCTGAGAGAAAAGGCAAAGTCAGAAGACCAGGACCTCAAGGAAGGAAAGTCTGTGACAGATAATGTAGAGGAGACAGAATCCTCTCCACCTGTCAAGAGAAACGCATCCTGTGTCCTGGCACATTAACTGGGTAACAGTTTTGCATGTGTCAGAGAAACACTGCTTAAATCACCTTTAGAAAAGGCTGAAGCGGAGATGGGAAAATACAAGGAACTTACAAGTACAAGGACTGCTGGAAAGGACATAAGGCAGAGAAAAAAGCGGTACTTGTGTATATACCAAGTGGTTCGGCTGAACAAGTGATCTCCACAGCTGGAGATATTGTATGTGCCCAAAGAAGCACTCGTACCCCAGAGCATGTTGACCACCCCTTGTTTTTGCAAAATAATATCAATGTTCCCCAGGTGATATGGAGTTATTAGTGTACAACAGGAGTGGGGGACCTGATCCATGGAGAGGGGGTGTGGGTTTTTGGGATGACCTCTCAATCAGCTAATAATAAAACTCCAGTCTAAGGGACCCACTGTTATTGGCTAATTGCCTGTTATTGGCCAAGATACTTTGTAGAGAATTCTGATTTATTTTAGTTTATTGTTAAAAACTAAAACACTTAATAAGATATTTTTAGTTCACATTTTCAAACAATAAATTCAGATTTATTTCTTATACCCTGCTTTACTGCTCTAGGTACTGGAGTTTGTACAGAATTGATTTATTATTTTTTTTGTTTGAAGGCTTATTTGTTGAGTAGAGCTCAGTAATAAGTTCTTTACTAAGAGAATATATATATATATATATATATGTAAATATAAAAGTCCATTCTTTAAATGCAGATCTGAAATGCTCAAGAGGAATCATGTTAAAGGTGACAAACATTTTTAAGCAGTATTAACTTCTCATCAGATGATGTCAGAAGAACTTTCAGTAGCGTCAACCCTAGGAAATTACCCAGTCCTGATAAAATACAAGGGAGGGTATTCAGAGATAGTGCTGATCAGCTGGCAGAGGCTTTCACAAAATCTCTCCCTGTCACAATGCATCGTCCCTAAATGCCTGTAGTCTGGGATACCTTTGTCCCAGTACCCAGCCAGCAGTCTCAATGACTTCAGACCAGTGGCCTTAACCCAGATTGTCATGTGGTGTTTTGAGAGGTTGATCCTAAGGCATATTAAATCCATCCTATCATCCACTCTGAATCAACATCAGTATTCTTACAGGGCCTAAAGGTCTACGGAAGATGCCATCACCACAGTTTTCCAAACTACACTGACCCTCCTTGAGCACCAGGGGACATACATGAGAATGTTATTTGTGGATATAAGCCCACGTTCAACACGATTATCCCCAGCTGAATGGTCAACAAGTTGCTCAACCTGGGGATCGATCAGCAAATATGCATGTGGATAAAGAACTTTTTGTCAAATCACTATCAGGCAGTCAGGATACGGACTGGTGCTCTACAAGGCTGTGTGCTGAGCCCCCTCCTCTATACCTCTACACCCATGACTGTGTACCAATTTATAAGACCATCGTCAAGTTTGCAGACGACACCACAGTGGTAGGACTGATAAAAACGGTGCTCTAGAGGGAAGGAGTCTGCAAGCTATCAGAATGGTGCACTGACAATAACCTTATCATCAGCTTCACATGGAAAGTGGTAGACCCTGCCCTATGTTACATAAATGGAAATTAAGTAGAGAATTTGCCCAGCTTCAAACTTCTGGGTGGCCACATTTCTGAGTACCTCTCATGGACAATTAACACTGCATTTCTGATGAAAAGGGTACAGAAGTGGCTCTATTTCGTAAAATCAGTCAAAAAAGTAATCCTGTCTGCATAGCTTCTGTTGTCCTTCGATCGCTGCTCCATAGAGAGGATACTCACCTATGGCATCTCAGGATGGTATGCCAACTGCTCTGTGGCAAATAGGAAGGCTCTCCAGAGAGTCATCAAATCAGCCCAGAAAATCATCAACACACATCTACAACATCAGGTGTCTCTGCCGGGTGAAAACCATTATTACAGATTCATCCCACCCTGCCATCACCTTTTCACCTTGCTGCACTCTGGAAGGTGATACAGGTCCATTAAATCCCACACCTCTAGGCTTATGCTCTGCAGAGACCAGTGCCCTCCTGACCTCCTGTTTCCACTGTCTCCACCAGTGCATGTGCAATAATAATGTCTCTATAGCAATATTTTTCTGTGCAATAATTATGTCTTATGCTCAATTATGACTTCTGTGCAAAAATGTCTCTGTGCAATAAAGAGAATCATAATGTCCCACCTGTAGCCTACATATGTTTCAAAAGTTTAAATACATTTCTGTACTATAATTACTGACAATAATGGCAATTGTGAAATTATGTAAACTTCACTTTTGTATAGGTTCATGTTTGTATAGGTTAACATTGTCTGTATGTGTGTCTGTATGTATGAAGGCATGTCAGCATGTAAGAGTGTGTACACAGTCCATTTCACTCCCTCCAGCAATGAGCAAATGCTATATGTATGTTTGTTCAAAACATTACAATGACAATAAACTATTCTATTCTATTCTATTTTAAACATGGGAAGCACTACAACCCCCTCACAATCAATGGGGTGCCTGTAGAGATGGTGCCCAGCTTTGGATACCCAGGTGTCCACATAGAGGACCTGACATGGGTAATGCACATCAGCACCCTTGTTAAAAAGGCACATCAGCATTCCACTTCTTCAGGATGCTAATGAAGTTGACTCCCAAAGTTCTTAAAGCAGTATACACCTGTCCCAGCAGGAGCATCCTGACTGAGAACATCATCACCTGGGCTGGGAGCTGCCCTGCGCAGGATAGTACAACCCAACACAGGTCGGTGCTTTCAGCTGAACAGGTATGTTCTCCTGAAGTGGCTGGTCACCCACAAAAAGTGGTGCAAGGACAAAGGTATGAAAATGAATTAACATTAAACCCACTGCAATGGCCTTTTCTCTCTGCTGCAGTCCAGAAGTCACTACCAAAGCCTGAAGGCCAGTGCCGAGTGACTGAGAAAATGTTTCTTCCCTCAAGCTATCCATACAGTAAATGAGGACTGCTATAGGAGGGTTGCAATTTATTACACAATCACCTCACAACACCATCTTGGTGCACTGTCAGTCATGGTAATGGAGAACTCCAGGTACACTGAAACATTCAGGAATGCTTTATTGCCATACAACTTAGTTGTTAGGAAGGTGTCTCATATATGTCTGCATATGGTGACACGAAATAACATTATATAAACATTATATAAAAGCAAATTAAAACAAAATGAAATAAAGAGAAAATGGATATTACTGGATGTGACCCTTACACACTGAATGCAAAATGACTGAAAACCTACCACTGTTTATGAGGATATCATATAAATGTCATGCTTGTTATTCATCATTTATTATTATATATTGTTTATCGTTTTCATCATGTAGGTAAAGTTAAGCAATTATGTTGCTCAGTGCTGTAATGTTAATATTAGGGCTCTGTGACTGTTGTCATTTTTATTACAACAAATCCAGTTTGATCGCAAATAAGTGAATGTGTTTTTTGTTGATCAATTTGTTTTATCACTGTATCTGAGGCTGCAGGGAATGTCTGAAGAGTGTCTTGTTACTTTCCTCTCTTGATGTCCCTGATGCTGACAGATTGCTGTGTCCCAAGTTCACTGTTGATGCCCAGTCAATGTTGCCTTGTTATTCATAATGTCTGGTTTGCCAAATGCGGAAGGATAAGAATGGCATTTAGGATTTGTTTCCAAGTCTTATTTTATGTCATCAGCTTACCTCTCATAAATCACGTGGCACAAAAGCCATAAAATTAGTTGTAAAGTTAGGTTACATTAGTCACCACAGGCATAAATAGAATGGGGATCAGCAGATACAGTAGCATCCACATGCTAACAAAAAACAAGCTGATGTTCACCCATTAACGAAGATTAGTACTGTTACTACAGAACCAAACACACAGAAACACTAGGAATTTTAGCATTAATCTTATAGCTGTAAAGGTTCTTCTTACAATAATGCACTTTTGAGATTCTATGTAGCCATTGTTGATGGGACTTACTAGATTAAATTTCCTCATTTGTGACAAACTGCTATTGTCGCAGCTGACAACAGCTCACACAACCACACACGAGCACACATGGAGTACTGCACCAGACGGGAAACTATGTACCAATATGGTGGATGATGGGCTTTGCTTGGTGTGGACAGTACCAAGTACGTCATGTGCAACCCTCCTACAGCTAGCATGCCACTTTACACACTATGTCACATTTTCATTTTACATATTCATTTTTCAGGTACAGATATTATTGTTTTATTTTTTAATGTCTTATCATTCTTCTTTGTTCTTTCATGTACCACCACTGAATATGGCTAGGGTTAAGTGATGCAATTTAATTACCCCACAAATTTTGGCAAGTGGAGGTGGGTTTGCCCGTGAAAAATTTCATCCAATGAATGTATCACTGCATAATGAAAATAATAATTCCAGCCAAGCCTACCTCTCCAAAAAATCCTTAAACCTCGACTTCAATTAAACTCCCACACAATATGAGTTCCCCATAATAAATTTCACCAACGGGCTACCAGACAGCTACCAAAAAAATCTGCCAAGAGGGGGGACAAAAAATTATAATCTTTATTTTAGAATATTCAGAAAATCATCTTGCACCCTACAATTTGAGAATCACTGACCTATAGGATGTTCCTGGGAAGGCTGCAAAAAGATTCACAGAACACGTTTAGATCGTGGGTTCGAGTCCCACCTCTGGCACTACCATCATTGGGTCCCTGAGCAAGACCTTTAACCCCAACTTGCTCCAGGGGGACTGTCCCTGAATTTGGAAAAAGACCCCAACGAGGATTACCTTCCTGAGAAATGGAAACTGCCCGGTTTACGTGCTTTTCAACCGGTTTTTCTGGTTTTCCCAGTTCTTGGGCAGTCTGACCTCCCAGCTGATGCCTAGCGGTTCCTAGCAAGCCTATTTTAGTTTGCCTGATCTGAAACTCCGACACGAGATCTTCATGGCCAGTCCTGAGTTCGAGCGTTTATTTTTGTCTGTCTACCTGGTTACCTGCACCCTGTTTTCGCCCCCAGACCCCGAGACTTGCCTGCCCCCTCGATCCCCGACGCACATCACCCGACTTCTGCCTGCCCACCGACCACCGAATACCTGCCAAAGCCCTCTGATCTCAGACGCACATTGCCCGACCCCCACCTGTTTTTTACTATGTTTTCTGTCTGTCACCTTGGGAATAGCAACGAGAGTTATTTTTCGCTCTCACAACAATCTCCGAGAGTTTTTCCATCTCAAATAAAGCCGCTCCTCGCTCCTGATTCCGCGCAAGCGTCTTCTCTTCTCCGCACCCATCACACAGAGTTATCCTGTTTGCAAGATAAAGCACCTTAACTAAAGCACCCTTCCCTTTTATGTAACTATGTGCTATTGCTTCACTTTTGGTGTGATTTCTCTCAAAATTTGAAGTGCTCCAGACCATTAGCTATACAATGTGCCTACAACGATTGGAAAATTTGGATCCAACAAATAATACTTCAGTTATCATGCTAAGTGTCTGAGGCTGCCATACTCTTTATGGATCTTCATCCATATAATGTTTTTGTGAAGTTGTAATAACATTCATCAAATATTGTTGGCATCACATTTACAGGCCAAATGTTGGTATTACTTTAGTTTTTGGACTATTTGTCTCAATGAGTTCCAAATATTCACCCACACAATACGTCTGCAAAGCTTTGAAGATGATATAATTTTTGAGTTATTGTGGTAACGGAATCAAGTGTAAGGTGCTGATTCAATTTTGGTACGATATGCCGTAAAATCAGTTCCAGTTCGGTGCAAATGTACTGAACAAACGTGCAAATGTAAATACTTTTTTATTTGGTTATCGCGCTAACATGATCCTGTCTGCAGCGGACTGGTCCCAAAGCAGTAAGTGGTCCTTATCCAGGGAATGCAATAATGAGAGATGTATATAGTCTTGCTTGTGAATATATTCTACATTCTACTATTATATTACAAGTTGTGTTTCAAAATATTTACTATGTAAACATAGTATGGTGGTTTTAGGTGTGATATTTGAAATTAGTTTGTGCTCAAAATTTCATTGGTTTGAATTACTGATACTTACATATATATACAAATAAATCTATGCTTTTTTATAAGCATGTCTCAAAAACATTACAGTAAATGGAGTTCATACAGTATGCTTTATTTATTTGTCACATCTTACTGTTGTATTTAAGTATCCATCCATCCATCCATCTTCCAACTGCTTATGTTACAGATTGGGAGAAGCAGTTGGAACCAGTGTCTTGTAGCACAGGACTCAAGGCTGCGGTAGATCATTGACAGGTTGCTAGTCCATCAGAGGGTATACATGAGTAAGGCTGTGAATTAAGTAATAATTAATTTGAGCAAGCTCCAACGCCACTGCATTGTCACCTCAATTCAAAGTGTAGCACAATCAGACAATGCCAGAACACATCAGAAATCTCATTAACATATTGCACAGCTAAGTCACACTTCAGTGAACATTTTTTTCCAGTTTAATTGACACAATGTTGACCACTGTTCACATGGTCTTACTCTAAACAGATTAAATTTTCTAATAATTTGACTTAGAACACAGTTATATTTTCCTTGAAAGATAGAAAACTGAACATGAATAGTACTATAATGTAAGACGCACATCTCCCATTCTTTTGAACCTGCAGATGTAAGGTGACAAGCTGTTTGAACATTCGTCACCTATGAACAATTAATGAAAATATTTCAATATGAAAGCTTTGTTTTTATGATATCAATTTGTTATAGCAATTTCTCTTCATTTTCTTGTCCGAAGTTAATATGCATGGATGTACAGCAGTAGTGAACTACTTTGAACATTTGAATAAGTTGAATACAATTAAGTACATGGCATTTTACAGATAATAATTATGTTATAAATCTGCCTGTCATTTTGAAATTAAATTACAATTTTCAAGGAGGCATTGGAATACTTAGACATTTCTGGACATTTCCACTGGAAAACAACACAAGACAATTTGCATTCAGGCCCAACACACAGTCAAACAGACCACAGTTAACATGTACTATTCGTTAGCCGAGTCACTGCCAGTAGGCCTGTCTCACACAGGGGTGGGTGAATGAAGAAAGGAAGATGAATGGAAGAATCTTCCAGCTGTTTGGCTTTGTGGGAATGGGAATTTTTTTGGACAGTTCTGTGTTCAGTATCCCAGCTGCTTGTGAATTTTGTTTTGATAGCATTTTGTATGTCTGTGTGTGCGTGTGTGAGAATTTAATGTACCTCTCTACTTATCCATCTTAGCTTTGGTTTTCTTTTGTGGCTGCATCAAATAATTGGCTGCAAAACATAAACTGCATGGTTTTTTAAACATTATGCTAAAATATTTATTGTTTCATATTCTCCTTATAGTCTATTTTTCCTCCATTGCTGGGTGTTCCAGTTCCAGTATCTTCACTATCTGAAGATCACTTTTGTGTTTGCGGTTTCACTCCAAAGACAACTCGTCAATATAGCTTCCTGTTTCCTGTCTCTGTGTCCCTGCCCACCCCAGGGTGTATATTTTTCTGCTTTAAAAGACAGAATATATATGTACTGTGCACACTTTCTACATAGATCAAACAAATGAAATGTGCATTATTTACCACCGATTTTTATTTGTCATCAGTGACTCTTCCTTCCTAACATCAATACCTACCCAGAAAGCGTTGAAGCAAATGGATATTTGTCACAAGAGCCACACATAAAACTTAGCATGAATAGGCAGGGTGGTGGAAGAAATTGGCACCTACTAGCATAACTGCAGCTATGACAACAGGAAGAATAGTGGTTGCTTAGATCGAGCACCTGAGATCAGAATGAAGTATTCAGATTTTTACACACATACATGTCCCATTAAAATATAAACTGTTTAGCATTCTTAGAAATGAATAATTTATCTAATCAATTTAATGTATGGTTTATGTAACTATCTATTTGCTGTTAAAATATAATAGCTTAGAACTGATTTGTGTGAAATATTGATTGGCTTTTCTCACACATAAAATTTTTTATATACTTTACCAAGAATTGAAGATTTGCAGTTTACAGTCAGAAACAAATTTGCATGTACTTTTTCATGTAATATTGCATGCAATATTTTTCCAGGTGTTGCTAAGTGTGTTTACTTGTCATGTACCAGCAGGGGAAAGACGACCCAAATGCAGGCTGTAGGTAAGGTAACCCCTTGCAGGGGGTGTTTATTGTGGGGAACAAGGAGCTGAGACACTTATATACACGACTAACACAGGAGAAAATGGTAGGCAGCTGTGGCTGGTTAACAAGAGGGCCGGAACAAGAGGTGAGACCAACAAGCTTCAGGCATGGCTGATTAAAAACGCAGGGATCAGACAAGCAGAGTGGGGCTGGACGTGGCAATACTCAAGTCATATTTGTCAAAACAATCATGTCCCACACTTTTCCTCCTGTCTCCCTGATGGTCTTACTCCTTCTTTGTCACACACACACTCACATGCATTTACGAATTGCATTTTTGACATGGGATCCTGAGAGTACCCCAGAGAAATGTTTAAAGAGTTGCAATTTCTTTGCAAAAATATAAGTTGTCAGATATTTAAAATTTTAGTGCAACAGAAAGTTTGATCAAAGAAGCGTTCTTGTATATAGTTGGTACACCGGATTTCTTTACAAAGAATTATATTTTGTTACACATGAGGTATATTATTACAGTAAATGGAATTCAAAATGAGGTGTGTTGGTAGAAAAGATTAATTGTAGCTGTGCGTGAAGCGTAAAAAGTATAAGAAACAAAATAGCAGTTGCCATGTCTGGAAAATTAAGGGTACTTCCATTACTATCATTCTTATTTATTTTACACAGATCTGGTTAATTACAATATGCTTGTACTTCACAGATGAATGGACTACCAGATGATATGGCAAACTCAGATATGCATATGAATGTAGAAATTACAGCATTGAATTAAGCTGGCAGTTTATTGTGTCATTTGGTTTCCATTTCCATTACAGAGGAAACCATATGTTCATATGTTAAAATTAGAGAAATGAGATGAGATGAGATGGTACAATATTGACTGCTGGAGGGAAATTAGGAGTTATATTGAGACAAGGCAGGGTCTAGCAAAGGACAATGAAGTTTTGGCGTTTTTAAATGCCAATAAAGGACACAATGCACATACTGTCCACTTTGCAAGAGAGGTTTCTGTACCATAGTGTTATTAGCAGGGTTACTGTCGTTAGTGAAAACTAAAACTAAGACAACATTTCCATAAAATGAATTTTGATACAAAAAAGCTACAACTGAATGAAAACTATAAATATTGCTTCTGAATCTAACTGAAATAAAATGAAAACAAACTTCCAATACTTTCTTTTAGCAGTTTTAATAGTAGTTAGTATTTTTATAATACTGATTTGTCTATCTTTAATTACCATTATTACCATTAATAATACCAAGAACATGATTTTGAGGACATTAGTACATAAATAGCTCTACAACATTCAGTCTAGACATTCAGTCAACATATCTAGAATTAAAATTGCTAAAGCTTAAATAGAAACTAACATAAATAAAAACTAAACAGATATATGCAATATCTTAATATAGTAATGTGTATTACTTTATATTGAACTAATAAATTTGAATACAAACATGAATAAATGAATAAGAACGAAAAAAATACACTGAAAACTAACCTAAACTGTCTGGAATTCAAATAATTATTCACAATAACATATAAAGAAAACTTAAATCAAAAAACTCAAAACTATAATAGTAACATTGGTAAATAAGAAGGAGTTTCAAACAACATTATAGAAATGCCTCTTTGTTACTCGGTCCCCTAAAAAAAGCAAAGGTGAATTAATTGCAAGTCATGTAAATAAATTATGACTGCAGGTAACATAGTAGTCGAGGCCATGCACTCATAACCCAATGATTTGTGGTTCAGGTCCCCGGAGAGGCCTTGTAGTGGAATCCATTTGCCAACTACTTCTTTGATGCTACAATGAAACAGCCTGCTATAGTGTTTTGTGAAATTATATATTTCTTTGGATCAAAGAGTTAGGTAAGCAGGCCAGATTAAAGATTCTCTGTATCTTGGTGCTTTATTTGTACATAAATGGGCTTAAATTTAATCAAAGTGCTGTACAAAAAATGAAACTCTCCTTGCTGATTTGCAAAAGAAAAATGAAACCATAGCTTAAAATCTAATAAACTAGTAAGGATGATTTTTTCCCCCATGCAAACATTCAGCATCAATACCAATATCTAAAAGAGTTATAATCCCACCTGTACACCACAGAGTATACAGAAAGCAATCAGCTTAAATAGGGAGTGTATTTGAGAAATGTTTAATCTGTTGATGAAACATCACCAACATTAGGATGGTATGGAGGTTACTTGAAGCAGACAAGTTTAATAGAGAACACTGAACTTGGGGGGAAAATTGTAGATTAATTTTAGCATTGGTAAATGTATGTAATGCCCAGGACAAGTTGTATAAGACGTGAATAAAAATATAAATCTTTGAATTTAGTTTACTGCTAAGTGCATTAAATAGATGACTTGGTGCCTTCTTCCCCATTTAAATAGGGTGTCTAAACTAGTTTATATAATAACACAGGGCCCGTTGGGATCACTGAGAGATTTCCAGGCCAGTCGAGCTGTAAATCAATGAAAAGACAACACCTCCCCAAGTGGTACGACCATGTTTTGCATGGATGCATCCATCTTAGAAAACAAGGTAGCGACACAACGATCCGATTTCAATTCGATCCAAGGTGCGATCTCGATACTGATATTCAGTCACGGCCCAGCCCTGTTAAAAAATCTTGCCGGGGGATTGTGGTGCTGTCGGATCAATTGTTCAGTTTCCATAGTATCTGGACCCCTTCCCCTTTCTCCCCGTTAAGGGTGTTCCTAACTGAAAAAATAAAGGAGAAAGTGGGATTAGCACTACACATACCTCCCATTCCAAAGCTGACATTGACATTGTCATGTCTACAGATAATGTCTTTAGACACTTGTGGGGTTTTTAATAAGGTGGTGGAGACCAGTGACTTGCTAAGGAGACTACTCTTGTTTTTGGTAGTATGATGTTAAGATTTGAGACAGCACAGTACCATTTTGTTCTTATTTTGTGTGCCATTTTCTGAAAGAAGAATAGATTTTCAGTTTAATTAGTAGCGTCTGTTCTTGTTTCGGCACACTAAAAGCCTTCAGATACCTCTTGTTTTGCATTGTAGTATAACGTGACGGATGGCTTTAACACTTGCTCTAAAAATTGTCATATGATTCTCAACAATGAAAACAATGAGCATGTGTTTTTCTGAATCCAAAATGTGTCCATTCAGCTGATCAGGTGTATTTCACTGTTAACATTACTTGCACTCTCCATTTCGGCAGAACATGTTGACATCTTTTAAATTGTAAACAATAAATGTATTTACATGTGATAATAATAAATTCTTAATGTTTTTGTCTGTGTCACAGATATTAATGTGCAATTACATCATCATTTAAACCATGATATAGAACTGCACTAATGATATAAATGTTTCAGATTTTTTATCACAGTATACTCTCATACTGTTGCACCCCTAGGTGAAGTTCTGGATTATTTAGGTTCATTTAATCGTAGCAGATACATCAAATGCATTTAATAGCTGGGGTTCCTCAAGGAGACTCTGTGAACCACAGCTTTAGATTTTTTGCTGTTCATTACTGTTCACATTGATTTTTGTAATGCAAACATTCATATTTTTGGCAGGTAGCATTGAGGTTTAGAACAGATGTATAACCTGACATTTGCTGAGAGTAGATGACAACCATTGCTCCACGCACCAGTCTGAACATGCATAGAATGTGTGAAAAGCACCAGCTAAGCAAAACTGAATATACCTGAATGGGCAACAAAAGGATGTTTATTTTAAATGGGTAAATATATAAATATGGGGTGGGGGTGATGATATTCTAATATAATGCTGTATTTCTGCATGCATGTGTGCATGTATTGTATTCCTTTGTCAAATGCCTACTATATTAGAGCACAATTTTGTGAATGTTAAGCCTCACTTTACCTTCCAGATTGTGCTTTGCTGTGAATTTCAAACATGCGTTCTTTCATTTTAGCCAGATGAACTGGAAGTCATTTTATGAGGAAAATACAAAAATGTATCGGGAACCAAAGTGATTTACTGGCTTTTCAAAGCTATCTGATATTTCCACTCTATCAAGGGATACATTGAATGTGTTTGGGATAAAATATGGTTGATGTGGAATTTGTAAGCTTGTTGTTGTTCAATCGAGATTTGCCTCATTCAGGGGCTCCAATGAATATCAATGAGCCATGTTTAAAACCATGTTTAAATCTGTCGCCGACTGCTTTATAAAAGACCAAAACGATCTGTTTAGCATGTGTTTACAAAAATGCAAATGTGTTAAAAATCAATCTCCATTCTCTAATGTGAGCTGTAAAATACCATAGCATTCTCATGATATTCTTAATGTCCTCTGGTCTGTAATTTCTGTCACTCAGAATATATGTCACTCAGGCATTTAAATATAATTAGATGGTGTCATATACAAATACGTGATGATGGAATCACCTCCGCAGGGTAAACTGTCTCCAAATGTAAAAGCAAAGTTACATCATTGCCAGCAAGAAAAAAACCTTATGATTTTCTTCTGAATCAGCAATTAAGTAAAAAATAATAACCAGCTAGATATGACTGACCTAAGACCTATAAACAACGGACTGGTTATCAAAATGAAGTGACGCAGACTTTATATAAGCATATCCTGTTTTGAAAACAGGTTCAGATACTTTCAGTGACAGACTAAAATAAAATACATGAACAGCTGATGAAGTCTGTAAAATGCAGAGATACAGGGATTCATAGGAGATACAGGGATTCATGGGAGATAGAGGGATTCGTGGGAGATAGATACAGGGATTCGTGGGAGATACAGGGATTCATGGGAGATACAGGGATTCATGGGAGATACAGGGATTCGTGGGAGATAGATACAGGGATTCGTGGGAGATACAGGGATTCATGGGAGATACAGGGATTCATGGGAGATACAGGGATTCATGGGAGAACTCTGATAGTTACACTTGTTACACTTGTCAAAATTCCTTGCTTTTTTAATGGCCTAATACGATTAATGTCTTCTGCTAAGTCATCTAATTGCTTGTTTCTAATTATATCTTGTAATGTTATTATATTCTTTTAATCACAGATTCATCATTAATCAAACAGAGATTATACGTATGATATGAGGTCATTTTTTAATATAAAAGTTCTGCAATTTACAGGAATATATAACATCAACCGTCCCTGTTTACTTCAGTTCCTTCCTCTTTGGATGCCCACACAATGAGGATAATAACATCATCATACTTCTCTGAGTTTAATTATAACTTAATTGTTTTTATATGATACATACAAACAGTTTCTAACTGTACATACATTCCCTCGGGTAGCAAGAATAACCACTGTGGTGAGGCCTTAAGAAACGGCTGTGGCATTCTCCAAAGTCTGTGTGAGGCAGAGGAAGGGAGATGCCACAAATGTGACAAGTTAGAATATTTATTTCCAGTGCTTCATATACCTTCAAGCTCTTCATCTGAAGAACAGCATTTTTATGGTATTACTTATCCATCTATTTTATATTTCTATGAAATGAATTTCAGTAAGACAAACATAGCCAAACTCAGGCAAAACATAATAAAATGATATTAGAAACTCCCCGCAGTATAATGTTTGGAATATAACAAGTCTTGGTCCGTTGAGGCAGTCTATGCATATGTAATAGCATTAGCTACAGACAAATGCATCCATTTGTCATGGTCAAGCATTTTATTATGCCAAAACCCTGTGCCTTTGTACTGGAATGTCCTTATCTTGTGTTCTGTCTTGCTCGTATCCTTTCCCCTAGTAGCTAAATATGCTAGTATGTCAGTAGGGGCAAATGCACGTGTTTGATTTCAAAGCATTTTAATTATTTCTACTATTGTTTATTTTGCTAGCCTTTGTAATATTTGTAGTGTGCTTTTACATGCCACAGTGTCAATAAAAAATGCTGTTAGACACCGTGTTTAAATACCTGTGTGGTTGCATGTTTAATGTACATTGTGAAGTTTTTCATGCTGGTGCCATCATTCACCTTGTAAGCTGTCATGGCCAGGAAGAAAATAAGCTTGCAAAAGATTGATGCAGAACATGACAAATCCCTGATATGGAGGTAATTGTTTGTCTAGACACATAACACAGCACTGATGTGGTGATATGATCAATCAGATCATCATGGAAAACAAGATGTTGGCAATTCAAGACTGAAATCCAACGCATTGAAGAAATGAACTTGTCTAGAGCAAGCACATTATACGGGAGGAATTTGCATCCTGTTGCTTATTTCCCCAGAGTTAATTGCTTTAAATTATTTTTCTGGTCAAAGTCATACAAGGGAGGATTTGCATTTATGGCTTTTAAAAATTAAATTACGGTGTGATTAAAGAGTAGGCAAAGTGTAAAAATATGCAATTAATTTAATAAGGTACAGCCCCTCTAATGAAGACCATTCTTTAAGCTAATAAATTGCTTTAATTGCAGGTTTTGTTATTGAAGGTTTCTAAAAAGAGGCAAGTGGTGCCGTCATTAACACACCCCGAGTCATGGGATCCCGTCAAAAAAGGATTATTCGGGTGAATTACTCTAAGATGCCCATAAATTGCTCAATGTCCATAAATAATTTCATTATAGCAGTTCACACACCATTTCTTTTCTTCTCTTTCTTTTAGTCACCCTTCAAAGGGGACAGATTTTTAGGGGCCCCTGCAGGAAGTGTGCCATGTTTAGATCCTCACCATCTGCTTCCTTTGTCTGGCTGCACCGTTTGATATCCACTGTCAGGTAAGGAATAAACCATTCGTCTTTGTCTGTTGCTGTGACAGCTGTGGTCATGCCACCAAGCATTGCAAATCTACCAGTGGCACCAGTCATCCTGAGTCAATTTCCATTAACACCTGCTGACTCCAAAGCAGTCCTAACAGGTCTACTAATCTCCCATTTCTGCTGTTTCTAATACCTCTGGATGCATACTCCTTGGCTCTATCCTTATTTGTATTCCATGCTGTCAATATCACTTTTTTTTTTAAAGTTCAGTTTATATTTTTTGTTGATTATCATTTATCTGGTTGAAAACTTTATTGAGCAGCTTGGCCTCCTCCTGTTGATAACCACAAATGTTTCACAGTGGTGTTTTCCCACTGATAGCTAATTAGACAGGTCTCTGCCTGTCCAGTAGTCTCAAACACTTCCTCCAACCTACAGAGTAGCTAAGACTCACACTGGGATTGTTCCTCCACCAAGCTTCCTGTCACCCAGCTTCTCTCTCTTGTTATGTTTCCCTACTAGATCTTCTTCTGTAACCATTTTTTCCCCCATTTCTGTCAATGTGTAGTAACATATTTACCTAATAATGTATGACAGGTTTGTTTCATCACCCTTCTTACTTTGTGTCTGATCTGTCTCTTCTCCCATGGAGTTACTTTGATTCTGTTCTGATGAGATCTCATACCGCACCTGCAGGAAGCCTGAGACGGCTCCTGGATGGGTCCGGCCAGTTTGACGAAGGTTCGGCATGAGGAGCTGTCCTAACAAGATATAGCTGGCAGCGATCAGCCTCGCACTGTGGTGGGTAGGACGCCGGAGGAGATCGGGTGACAGGGTGCTGATGCAACCATTTATTAAATTGTTGTCTTCTGTAGAGTGAGCCCTGCCAGTGAGGACAGCTAACCTCACTGAGCAGGCGACAGAAACGCCCATCAGTCATTGACTCAGTTTAGTCTGATTAAGTGATTCCCTAACAACTAGCTCAAGTTCTTTTGACTTTTTTAATACAAAGAAGATTATATTTTTTCTTTTGAATTAACAATACATTACTCAGCTTACTGATGTTGCTCCAAAATCCCTTGTTGCATATCCTGCAGTTTCATCCCAAGAAAGTTGAAATTATACCCTTTTATTCAGCTGGATCTTTTACTGAAGCAATTTAAACTGAGTGCTTTGTTTAACAGTGCTTTTCAAATGGCAGCATTCAGATTACAAGCTTGTGTCCCTAACTAACACGCTGTCAGCGGCTTCTTCATTAACCCTTCACTGTCTTGTCTTTCAGCTTTTGCAAAGTCTGAACACTACTTTCTGAGCCAAAGACATATTTCAGTAGATCAGATTTATCCTCAGTTCTCTCTCTGGAAATATATAAGAGATGTAGAAGTAGTCAGTGCGTGTCACAGAACTATGTTTAGAGGACACATCCTCAGCTCTTTGTAAGCCATTGCACACATTAAAAGGGAAAGGAGCTTTGTTATTGGCTTTGTTTATGAAAAAAAAGTAATGGAGGAAACAAATACACTGTAATACAGGTGCTTGAATAAAGCTGCAGTCCAAGAACAAGATTCATTTTCCAATTCAAAGAATTTTAGTTTTCTGGCTTATCAGGCAAGCATTTGTTTAAGAGATACAATAGACATCATGTTAATCAAATGAAGTATGTTTCTGCATGAAGAAAAAAAAGAATTGGGGGTCTTGCAATCCCAAAAGCAATTCATAGACGGTATATTAAATATATACGGAAATGATCTGACGTATTTCTGAATGTTCTATTGATTTTTGAGTCAAATAAAAATTAATCTACATTATGATTGGTTTTGGTTCTCCAAAAAAAAGAAATGTATATATTTGTTTGAATACATTTTGCAGCCATCTGTCTATTCATCTTCTGTACCGTCTTGAACTGTACCATCTTGAGTCACAGGAGGTCTGGAGTCTATGGGCACAAAGCAGAGATCAACTCAGGATGGGGCACCAACCCATTGCAGGGCACACTCACACACTATCCACACACATGTGCACACCTACAGGCAATCCGACAACTCCAATTAACCTGAGCCTGTTTTTAGACCGCAGGGGGAAAACCTGGAGTATCCGGAAGAAACGCCATGACAGCACAGGTGAACATGCAAACTCCACACACCTGGAGCCATGACTGAAACCCTGGTCCCAGACATGCAAAGCAACAGTGATAACCACTGCGCCACCCCTTTAGCCTTCTGCTTTTAGGTTAATATGTACTGAAATAGAGAAACGTACATGGAATCTGGGGAAAATATGAATTTCTTTTTTTGAGCAATCACGACTGCAGTTCCAACCTGCAACAAATATTATGTAATGACACTGGTCAACTTTAGTGTTCACTGTTCAGGCAATATTTTAGCGATATAATTAAGCTAATGTATTAAAAATAAATCATTGCACAGGATTAAGGTTAATTAAAACACATTGCACATACAATAAAATTGAATTAGTCATGAAGCATACCTTTCTAAACTGCTCAGTGAGATTTTTAAATACTGGAATACAGTGGTGGACAATTTAGGTAAATTAATGATTGTATTGTCAGAGAAATATTGTAAATTTCATCATAGGTTGTCAGGGTGGAGAATGAATGCAAATAGTTTTTCCATGATTATGTAATTTTTATAAATTGATATCAAAGGCAACAAAATTAAAAGCAAATTAAAACGAAATTATTTAGATATATCCAGCCACCTTTCATAACCACTTACCTACTGCAGCATCAGAGTGAACCGGGCCCCTGTATCCCAGGTAACATGGGGTGCAGTGTCAGAGAGAACCTGGCCCCTATCCCAGGTAACATGGGGTGCAGCATCGGCGTGAACCTGGCCCCTGTATCCCAGGTAACATGGGGGGCAATGTCAGAGTGAACCTGTCCCCTGTATGCCAGGTAACATGGGGTGCAGCATCGGCATGAACGTGGCCCCCGTATCCCAGGTAACATGGAGTGTAGCATCAGAGTGAACCTGGCCCCTGTATCCCAAGTAAGATGGGGTGCAAAGACAGAGTGAACCTGGCCCCCATATCCCAGGTAACATGGGGTGCAGTGTCAGAGTGAACCTGGACCCTGTATCCCAGGTAAGATGGGGTGCAGTGTGAGAGTGAACCTGCACCCACACACACACACACACACCCACAGTGAGAGGTAGGAATCAAGCCCCCATCCCTGTCATGACACTAACCACTGAGCCACCTTGTTTTCCTTATGGCATGATTTTGGCATGCAGTTAAAATGTGTCTTAATGTTTTGGTCATAGTGGTGCATTGGCTAGCATGCTTGCCTCATATTTCTGAAAAAAGGCTTGAGTGTCCACATCTGCTCTATATATATGGAGTTTGCATGTTCTCCTTGTGTCATCTTGGGGCTTCCTCCAGATTCCCTCCATGGTACAAAAACATGATAAGGTGAATTATATAAGGTGTGAATTGTGCGTGTGCCTTGCAATTGTTTGGCTGCCCATCCTGGGTTTTTGCACCTGTAGCTTCTGGAATAGGCCATGGGTTCCCACAACGCGGCAAAAGACAGCTGGGTATGGAAAATGGATGGATGGAAGATATTAGGCTTTATTTGGGATATTGTTACCCAGGTGGAAACTGTCAAAAAGTTTAGAAGTTTGACAATTGATAAAGTGTTGCTCTTGAACAACAGCAACCTTGTTGTCCCCGGTTACTGTTTCTGTTTTTTTTTTTTTTTTGATGCCCTAATTGCAACCCGTGTGCCCTGTGCTCAGCTGACATGGAAACAGAAAGACTGTCAAATCTTAATATTGCCTGATCCTTTGTTGACATACAGTTTGTTACCAATTGCCCAAATCACTTAGCGGGCCAAAATTGCACGTCTTTTGAGTGCACTTGTAGACAATTGCTGAAATTAGGACAGAAAGCATTTTGACAGAGGTAGATTCACGTGTAGAAATTAACAGAAGAACAGCCAGAATATACAAAAGAAGAGTAAATACATACATATATGACAATCTATGCTCAGTTTTTGCAACTCCATACGTATTTCATAACTGCTTATCCAATGTATGGCTGTAGTGAGCCTGCAGCCTATCTGAGGAAGCACAAGTCAAGAGATAAGGACACCCTGACTGAGATGCCAGTCCATCACAGGAAACTTGCCGTCGTTATTGTTAAATTCAACTGCATAGAAATAGAAATACGCTATAAGCATACAAAATACACCTAGAAATCTAGAAACCTAGAAATTACAGTTCACCTATCTACATGTTTTGGACTCTAAGTGAGAAGACATGGAAAACCTGCAACTTCCACACTGCTACACCCCTGTCTAGGTCCGTGGCGTAATCAGATGTTGGACAGAACAAGGGACAGGATGCACCCCCCACACACACTCTTCACCCTCCTGCCTTCTGGCAAGAGGTACCGGAGCATTCGGGCCCTCACTGCCAGACTGTGCAACAGCTTCTTCCCTCAAGCCGTCAGACTTCTGAACAATCAGAGACCAGACTGATACACACACACGCACACACGCACACCTTTACACAGTCCACTACCTCAATAACTTTTTGCACAACCTATTGCACTGTTGCACTTTACACTTAAGTCATGTCTTACTCTCATCTCTTCTATTTCTTCTATTGCGCTCATTGTCTTGTGTCGCACTGTTTTTGCAATGTATGCACTTTCTGCACACTTGCACTTTATGTAGTCCTGTGTCGATGTAGTGTTATATGTAGCACCATGGTCCTGGAGGAACGCTGTCTCGTTTCACTATGTACTGTATTACTGTATATGGTTGAAATGACAATAAAAAGCCACTTGACTTGACTTGAGGAAGTGAGAGAGGGTAATGGGATGCAAAGAAAAAGACAGAGATGGTCAAAATACAAAAGCACAACATAAATACTTAAATAACAATGGCAAATCGAAATCCAAAAGAGATGCCACCAAGAGCCAGAAAGGAGGATGCGATACACAGAATATCAAACACAAATAATCACAGAGAGGCAAAGGCAAGAGCAGCATAAAGCTTCTTGATAGGGTTGCTGGACTACTTTTATTGTGCTGGGGGATGAGAGGCAGGAAACAAAAAGGAGGCGATGAGCCAGTGCTTCTACTTTCAGCATGGTGTACACATGGAAGGACGGAAAACCTGTAACCGGATCTGCTGGAACACAGAATCTGAAAAGATAGGCAGACATATACACGCGAACCATAACAACACACACATTATACACAGTCCCCAGGTTACGCACGATATCCATTGCCTAAGTCTGTCTTTAAGTCTAATATGTAGGTAATGTGGAAAAATAATACAGTACATAATAATGATAATAATTATACAGTAATAATAAAAGTAAGTACATACGGCACTGTACTGTACCTGGAGCCAATTAAGGAACGGGTAAAAACGCAAATGTTTGCATGGACGTCACAAAGTAGTGCGCACCATTGTAGTTATTATGAACCATTATTTTTAACTCCGATTTTTTATGTAATAGGCTTTATGGCACTCCATTCGTAAGTACAAGTTGTCAGTAAGTCTGCCCATACAGTATATTTTCTGACAAAGATGTGATTGTTTTGTTGGTAATTCTGTGGTTGCTCTGAACATTTTCATACGTATATTTATCTTGAAGATTGTGTTCTTAAATACTTCATAATACTTTATACAAATAAAAACAGTTATTTAAGATCTTATTAATCCCTAAACATTTCGCTATGTTAGTAGCAAGATGAATTTTCAAAGGTTGAAAACCTTATTTCCAAGTGTATTGTAGCATATTTATTGGATTGAAGCTTTCTTTCCAAAGTCTACTTATGGAAAGATATACGGAGTACAGAGAATTTCTGAATCAATTATTTTCATTCTGAATGCAGGGAAAGCCTAATAGGGAGTGACCAGTCAAACAGAAAATTAACTGGGCAAAAAATGAAATCGCAGGTTTATTATTCTGAGAAGTGCATATGAAACTCTACAGCTGGAAGGCTTAGAATGGCCAGCATATATTAGTTAGATTCTTAATATATTACAGTTCAAAATGATTCCCTTAACAAAATAAATATTTCTTTCATATTTAGATTTTTTTTTTCAAACTTGAATGTGTTTTTTGGATGCACACCAAAAATTAGAAAATACATTTACCACAGTTTATCGTTATGGTTACTATTAATTGAACTTTATTTTTTTAAATGTTAAATAGTCATTTGTTTATTTCTGTGCTAAAGATGCCATGATCATGAGCTCAAATCCCAGAGAGCACAAAAAATTGTAACCCTTCCCTCCATTGTAAGATGCTTTGGATAAAGTGTCACGTAATTTTAAAAGCTAATTCAAGTGGCCTGATTTCCATACTGTACCTTTTTAGCAGACACTTACGTCCAAAGCAGGATCAGAGTGCAGGGTCAGACTGCATTTGGGGCTGAGGGCCTTGTTGAAGGGCCCAGTGATGACATCGCTTTGCCAGCCACAGGACTTCAGAGGCATGCAGTCAGCCTACAGACATCCTATATCGCTTGGTGCTCTCTTGATTTGATTGCTGTGCTCTTGAACTCTGTTTTTCCAAGGCTGTGACATTCACTCCTATCAGCTCTGTGTGATGCCTATGTACCAGTGAAGCATTCTCAACACTCATATCAACCAGCTTAAAACAGATGGGCATGCAATATCTGCACGATCTGCAGTGATTTTTATTTATTAATCATAACCACATAAAAATGGATTTTAATTGTACTCTCAGCTCATTGTATGCTTAAATTCCTTTGTCTGCAAAGGTAAACTGTGATCCATTGCAGTAGGCCTTCTGTGGCAATTTACAAAACCAATTTCACAGCCTCAGTTAGGAATCATATATTAGCTGGACCTACACTCCTACCAAATACATCCAATGCAGTCACAAAGGGGGGAGTTAACAAAAAGTAAAGGGTCAAGTAGCCAAATTTATCATTAGTTTAATTTTGGTAGGTCGAATAATCCATGTTTTATTTAAAGCATACAAACACCTAACCCTAACCCTTCATCTCTGAGAATGGTTAAATGCAGGCGTATGTCAAAACAGAGACAGTTATATTAGGCCACATGGCGCTGCGTAGCCTTTGGGCTAATGTGAAATTGCGAGAATTCATTTTCATTCAATCAGATGGTGCAAACATCACCTTATCCAGTTTCTAAAACAGTATGATATCATATTGTGGCATTAGGCAATCAGACAAATTGTGCTACCTCTTGGCTAAAATACACAAAATGTACAGTAAGGCTGTGAAAGTCCTTTTAAAGGGCATTTACGTGTTTTTTGTAATATAACAGATTTACCATTAGAAGAAATCTGAATATTAATTATACAATTATAATACAGGCCTAGCACAGAAGGAGCCTAAGCCCCATTATCTGCAACCGACCGTGAAAGGTGAAAAATGTAACGTTAGCCAACTACTGTCTTAAGTAAGGAAAATGACAAGGAGACAATAATATATAATAAGACAGTTTTTATTTTTTTACCTACCCAATAGGCCTATGTGTACAAAATAATAACGACATAATGCAGTCAAATGCTACCTTTGTTTTTGGCTTCATCTAACATTAACATTGTCAAATCTATCCATTATTCCACTAATTTCTTGCTGACTAGCTCATTAAATACAGAAATCTGCCCGCTACTGGCAGATTCCTTATTCTCCGTTAAGGAACGTTGAGGAATGCGCAATTAAGCCAATAGACTGCAGATCCAATGAGAAGCACATCCACTGACAGACAGGAAGACTAGTGTGGTGCCCGTAGCGTTTTTTATTATTATTAATATTATTCGATTTGGTGGATTATTCGCTGTCTACTATGTTTTAATCGATAATGTGCACTATTTAAAAAGTAATTTTGACAGTCCTTTGTTTGTTATGTTGCATATATGGCAACACTACACCCCTAACCAATTAATGTTTGAGTTTTAAATTGTTGTACCATTAGGTACAGTAGGGTTGTCACCTGTCCCTTATAATATGGGATCGCCCCGGATAATGTGGGATGGAGCAGTTCTTCCGGTATAGGATAATCCGTATTATACGGGATGGATGGCAATCCTACCAAATGACTGAAATTACAGTGTTCATGTGCGTTTTATTTATACCAGTTATACTGTAACGTACAATCAGTAACGCACTTGTATCTGGTATGCGGAAATACATGCCTTGCAGCATTCCTTAACTTCATTACAAGCAGATGATCATAACATTTCGTCCCCCCTTCATATCCATGTGGCTTTGGAGAAAACACGTCTTCCTTTTCAATAAATGTAATTTATGTATATTTTATTTGTTAACCAAAAGTCAGCCTCACAAAGGGTAGCAAAGGGGAGTCATATCACACAGACCAAAAACAATGTGACACCATTTGACAACTACATAGTTATTACTGGCTGAAATGTTTGTTTGACCAATGTAAACTCACCTTGTGTAGGGCAAGCAGAAATATGGATAGGACATCAGGACTCATACTGAAAATCCCTATATTTGGATATATTACATTGGATATATTAATTCATTGTTATTTAGGAATGGTGAAACTGTTGAAACACACACAAACGCACACACACACACATATATAAATACATATTCTGCAATTTTTTTATGATGATTGTTGCAAACATTATGTCCATACCATAATAGATGCTTGAATACATAGAAGAGCTTTGTTGGGAGAATAAAAGTTTATGAAATACACTACTGGGGGAGCTGTGGTTGTTTTTACTTGTATTGAATACTATTAAGGACACACATGACAAGGAAAAGAAACTTTTATTTGTAATCATTTATACAGGACAGTGATTAAATATAAAAATAAAAAACTATAGTACAGAAAACTTCAATAATACTATTGGACAAAATGGCCATGGAAATGCAACAGAGAGCGGTGAGCTGGACAATAGAGATCTTGACCCTGAGGAGTGAAACATAATATTTAATTTCTTTGTTGTTTCGCAAACCTTACATATACACTTCAAAAAGAAAAGAACTTACTTCATCACCACACCACCATTTTACATTCCAGTTTTTGTGATTCTGTATGTATGTGCCTACATGTAACATACACAACATATTTTCCCTTTCGTGGTAAGTTGGTCCATGGAAGTATTCCGCTCTCACCTCTTCTTCTGTCAAACCATGACATGTGCAAGGGCACATATTATGGCCTAAATAAAGAGAAAATAGACAGGTACTGGTACGAACTTTCTATTTGCTCATCATCCTCAAGGTACACAGGCATCTGGTTTTTGCTTTTCAGCACAGCATCTCTTGAGCCACACAGCTGAAATATGTCTTCCAATGATGTCCTACATTTGTAGAATGTTATTTCATGATTTATAGCATAAGATAAAGAGATCATCAGCTAAAAATAAATAAATAAATAATCATTACAAATTCAAAATCATGACCAAGAAAGCTATAAGACAACATATAAGAGGACGAGGACTCTGCTCCTGGTTGGGTAATGATGTGATGAAGGAGCTTCTCACTGTCTGTACCCAGGATGCCCTGGCAAGTTCAGCCTCCCTGCTGGTCTTCACCCGGCATTCTACTGAATCTCACTGAAAACTGTTTCATAACAAAGAAAGTGTACATAATTCTATAATACATCTCAGCCTTCAAGATTATACTTGATATACATACTTTTGCAGACCGCTGTTCATCAGGGTGAGGCACCACCATCTTCTGATCTTTGGCATGTGATACTGAATATAAAAAGATAAAAACCATGCAATCCAAATGTTTGAAAGGACACTT
This sequence comes from Mormyrops attenuatus, assembly GCA_026777985.1. Classification (NCBI taxonomy): domain Eukaryota; kingdom Metazoa; phylum Chordata; class Actinopteri; order Osteoglossiformes; family Mormyridae; genus Mormyrops; species Mormyrops attenuatus. Next base: position 8,720,190 of record JAODKC010000117.1, on the reverse strand, counting down.
TTCATTATACTGAAGACTATGCAACATTCTACAGCATTGCAAAGAATATCTTCTTAGTGAAGTATTTTCAGCAGTAAAGTGGAACGGCTCCCCCAAGGCCATGTAGAGTGCATACTGATAAAAGGGGAGGGGGGCAAAAACTTCAATACTTTCAGTATTTCACAAGTGTTACCTCCAACAATTCAAGGTGGCCTATCTTTCAATCTACATGAATACAGCACAGTCCACAGAACCAATCTGTTGAGGAACATCCTGCAAAATACAATATGAAACTAATGAAGACATTTGCTACAATTCCAATATAAATGTAACAACAGAAATTGCTGAAATCCACTTTATCATGTTTTTCAGTATTTTCCAGTGTCCTGGGTTTAATCGGTTTGCCAGCTTGCTGCAAATAGAAATTTGGAATTGTCAGGGGCAACATAACTACAGCTTTTCATGTAAACGGGATTCAAAGTTTATGTAGTAATTAATGGATACATGGAACATCTTTTGTCACATTTGCAAATGTTTCACTGTTGCATCTCTCAGAACATTTGTCTTTGTGCAAAATCTGCAGTGGAAATGACCAGTATGCCTGCAGTCAAGGCTGCCCCTATTTATTATGAATTCCATTGAGGAGATTTGATAAATGAATCCGTTTTCAATGTATAAACATTTATATTAATTCATTAATTTGAGACACTTTTATGCAAAACAACTTGGTCTTAATCAAGAGATCAGAACATACAGACAATGCATAACATGATACAACAAATAAAGACTGTTATGAGAACATCATATCTGCTTCATTCAACAGTTTTCAAGAAATTTGGTTAATTTAATTACACAAATAACAAATAACTCTATGATTAACATAACTTGGAATGAAATTCCACTTTGTGTTTGTATGTCTTCTTGTCTCTGGGCTTGTAGTAACACTGTTGGCTTAAACATCATTACTGGGCATAACGGGCAATGGAAGTGATTGCAACAGTCAGCATATCTTGATAAATGAGGCACAGTATTTCTTTTCCAAATTGACTTGTGCATCTATTAATCAAAATCAAATACAAGACTCTGTAAGAATGATTGTGCATGCATTCATGGTCTTTTGAGGATTAAGTGAATACAGTTCAGCAAACTTACACTTACTGTATACATATATGACAACACTACTCCATAGACCAGAGCAATCCACACATAATAGTGAAATAAATTATTAAATGAAAGCAGTAACGACCTAAGCACAAAGTGTTTCAGTATTTCATAACAGCCAGATAGTGACCAAAAACCATTCCCACACTTCTAAAAATAGCCAACAAAAACCTTTCCACTTCTAAACAGAGCAAGCAAAAAAGTTCCCATCCTTCTTGAGGAACTATTAATTAAATAGATTTAAACAATTAACACCAAATTGATCTTACCATTCCACTGTCCTTTGCCAGTGTCTTGCCCAACATTACAATTAAATGATGGACATTTGGCGCTACCGCTTGTGAGTATATTATTATTTTCAATATTTTGGAGTCCACCAGTGGGCTTTCGGTGTGCCTCATGGCGGATATAGAGTGACATCATTTCCAGGCTCACAGTGGACTTCCTGTCTGTGCGTGTCTGTGCCTCACAGTGGATGCGTGCAGCCAGACCCTTCTCGATTAGGCAAAATGAAAATGAGGAAACGTGTTAAATGAATAATGATAACCTACATTGATTTTTTAAGATTCAGATGTGGATTTTTACCGTTGAGTATGTGAATAATTTAAATAATTTCAAATATTCAAATTTTATTCAAATAATGGAGTTTGACCTCCCAGACCTGATATACAACACACAACCAGTAATTACAAGAAGTGTTTCAGTTAGGACAAAGCTAGCTCATTGGGTGGCAACATCCTTTACGGAATCCATTGTACTCTCCTTGTATTTTGATAAGCGAAGTCTCTCACTGCAGCCTTAATGTTTATGCTACAGACACACCAATATTCAGTGTTCAGAAGGGCTACACCAGACAACATATCCTGTAACATTTTACTCTTGAGGAATGTCCCGATCAATCAGTTTTGAAAAAAATCTCGCCATTGTTGCACCATCAGAAACAGTTTAAGTGCTATTTCCAGGTCTGGGACACTGGGCAGGAGATTGTGGTGATTGATAAATGTTGTCAGAATATCTGTCACTGATCCATGCTCAGTCTCCTGTATTGCAAGCTTAAGTGCATTTCTGAATGACAACATTTGCATAGCTAAATCCAGTGACAAATCAATGTGCTTGCCTGTGTGAAGATTTCCATGTCAGAAAAGTGCAACAGCTGATTAGGACATAGAAAACAAAATCATGTTGCGACTTCATTCATGCCACGGAAGACATGAGGCAGCTGGGTAGTGTGTCCATGGTTGCGTAAAACACGGATTCCCTAAAGTAGTCCTCAGCGTTTTGTGGCCACCGATCATCAAACATGTTGCCAGAGTGCTTTTCGGTGCGCTTTTTGCACTTATGTGAAAATGAAGATGTAACACCCCATAATTTTGCAAAGGCATCTGCTGCGGGCTTCATGTGTCTAACCTCCTCCCAAATTTTGGAAAGTGTAATCGTTGCATTTTTTCTGGCGAGGATTATATCAATTTTCTTATCCTGAATGGAACTGTGAGACTGGTTTAAGTGTTTCCAGTATTTTGTGCTGCATCTCTATCATGAACACAAATTCAAATTTCTCTATTGCTTTTTTCATGGCCTCTGTGTCATCAATGGTCTTCTTAGACAGAAGTTAGACTGAACTGTGTCATTTCTGGGTGCCCACCGCATATAGCAGATATGTTTCAGAGTAGGCAGGCTAGATTTTGATAAATGCTCATTTAACAACTCCCACCCCTTTATGCTGCTGCTAAAGAAAATGTACTATTTTTGCATGATATCATAACAATCCTGTACCTCACAGGCTTACGCGCATCGTTCAGACCTGGATTCAAGTTATGTGAAGTGCACTATGCAGAATGCATTGGGCTCTCTAGCTAGAATGCACTTCTGACCTCCAGAATACACTCCGCTCATTATATTCACACCACCATAGCCCTGGTCACAGCACCCGTTTCAAGGTATGCCCTCCGCCTCCAAAAAACTAATGTAAGGAATCCACTTGCAGAGTCTCAGCAGTTTCAGCAAAACGGTGGTTTATTGAACAGTAAAAATAATATAATGTAATACAGTGTAGACATACATCGGGTACTGAAAGGCAGCTCAAATACAAATTAAGGACAGTTCTTCACCTCCCTTTATACCCCAAAAGGCCCTCCCCAACAAGGTGCTGTGTGTAGGTGTTGTGAGTGTATTTGCATATAAAGAGTGACCTCCTGGAGTGTGAAGATCCTGAGACAGGGACGGGACAGAACAGGATGGAGATTCCCCGCGAGAGCAAATGGTATCTCAGCCACTTCTCTGGCCACTGTCAATTGAACTGTCTTCCTTATCAGCCTAGTGGTGCCGACTGGAACCCCCATTCTCTCCCTGACTTCCCCCATGATCATAAATTGCTAACACCGTCTGTATTCAAATGATCAACCAAGAACACTGGGGCATCTTTACTACTTTTCCTTACAACAAACTATGCTACTTTCTATCCCCAAGGCACTCTGGCCACAAGTGCTGAGGCTCATAGTGCATGAAAGTTGCCGATACTCTGTTGACTCAGTAACTACAGAGTTCCATACTTCCTCTGGTATTAACCCCAGCACTAAAACTGTCCGCTGGAAGTTTCATTAGATGGGCTTCCATGGCGAAGCAGCTGCATGCAACCCTCACATCACCAATTGCAATGCCAAGCATTGGATGGAGTGGTGTAAAGTATGCCACCACTGGACTCTGGAGCATTGGACCTGCGTTCTGTGGAGTGATGAATCACACTTCCCCATATGACAGTCTGATGGATGAGTCTGGGCAGATGCCAGGAAAATGTTACCCTCCTGACTGCATTGTGCCAACTGTAAAGTTTGATGGAGGAGGGATAGTGGTAAGGGGTTGTTTTTCAGGGGTTGGGTTTTAAGGGAACTCTTAATGCTTCAGCATACAAAGACATTTTTCACAACTCTATACTTCCAACTTTGTTCCAGCATGACTGTGCCCTAGTGCAGAAAGCAAGGTCCATAAAGACATGGTTGGGTGAGTCTGGTGTGGAAGAATTTGACTGGCCCACACAGAACCCTGACATCAACCCCATTGAACACCTTTGGGATGAACTAGAATGGAGATTGTGAACCAGGCCTTCACATCCAACATCAGTGCCTGATTTTACAAATGCTCTTCTGGATGAACAGGCACAATTCCCACAGACACACACCAAAATCTTGTGGAAAGCCTTCCCAGAAGAGTGGCAGTTGTTATAGCTGCAAAGGCAGGGTCCAACTCCATATTAATTATGGATTTAGAATGGGATGTCATAAAAGTTCTTATGTGTATAATGGCCAGTGTCCCAATACTTATGTCCATATAGTGTACATGAATCTATGGTGAGGTTTTACTTTCAGGTATCATATAATACAGACACAGACAAATGTGAATGGCCAAGTTCATGTGTTTTTATTTTCCAAGAAAGGCCCTGCCGATCTTGTCTATTCCCACACTTCGTGCCTGATTATGAGATACACACTTTCTCTCCTGAAAAAGCCAACAAGGCTGGCAGTCTGCCAATCCATTTTAGGTGAATAGCAATGGCACCTGCAAATAATATTAGTGCCCTTTTCACATGTATTATTGTAGAATTTGCGAGAGAAACGTCTACCTTTTGTACAGCTTGGAAAAGGACCATCTGGTTTACAGGGATCACTTTTAAAATGGATGCTGATGACGTTGAAGGGAAAAATCTCACTGTCACTGTCCATGGGGTGCTGTGTGGAGCTGAGATTGGGGCGGAGCACTGTTGTCGGTGATGCTGATGTGACTGGGGCTGCACATATCAGCTGGTGAGGGCACAGGTGAGGATGTCAGGGTACCAGGTGAAAGCGTGTCAATGTTGATATTTTTGGAGGCTAGTGCTGGCTTGATCATGCTGCTGTTTTCTAGGAAAGGAGCTGACTTTATGGTCTTATTGCTGCAAGATGGGGGTGGGGGGCAAGACAAACCATCCCATTAGCATTGCTGCTAACATTAACAGCTGTGGTCAAGGGAGCTGCAGGATGGAAAAGTGGAGTGTTTAAAATAGCACTAAGGCTAGGCTGGATGGATTGGCTGACTAGCTAATTCTACCCTCAAGAGAAAACAGTAGGTCAGACATAAGGAAAAATGAATGTTTGTATTTATAGCAAAACATGCATTTGAGTAGCTCTCTGAAACTAGCCTACAGCTTTTTCTTTTTTTTTTGCAATAGCCTCCTGCCCATGGCAGGATAGGACACTTACCTACTGCTGCTGTCTGACTGTCTGCTATGATTAAGGGTGAAAAAACTGACTTTATTTTAGGAAATTTTGCCCTTTCCTCTAACACTTTCTTTTTAGCTTGCCTTTTCTGTGCTCTACATCTTTTCTCTTCATTTCTTCTTCATGTATTTCCATTTTTAAACCATATTCATGAAAGCGATACATAGACATTTTGTGAGATAGCAAGACTTTTAGAACACTCAGGATATACAGTGGGTATTTAAATTATTCCACCAATCAGCAGACATTCTTTTGACAGCAGGGCTTAAGTGAAACTTAAACCACAAGGGAGTTAGGATTCTATAATTTAACTTACTTCTAGAATTTTGCTTCACAGTTCACAGACAGTATGCTGATAATTCTTGCGTTTACATGCTAATCTGCATAGAATGCCATTAAGCTTGAAGGCCGCAGGGGCATCCTGTATGCCACTGCACAGCACTGCTGGCTGGGTCACATGAATGTAAACCTTTTGGGCAGTTGACTAACTTTTTTTTAACAGCTGCGCAGCCACTCATTAATAGGATCAAGTGAACCATCTTGTTCTCATACCATTTCATAATGACAGATTCTGTTTCAACTCTTTTCTTTTTGAAAACTATATGCAGATTTTAAATGACAATGAAAACATCTCTATAAACCTGGGGCGTCAGAAGCATTTTGAATGTGGGGGGGGACACACTGGCAGCGAATTAATATTTTATGTTAAATGTGGGGGGATCCAAACGAATAATAATGAAATATGAGGGGGACGCGTCCCCCTCAGATTTAATGGCGGCGACGTCCATGCTATAAACACAACTTGTAACATTTTAAAATTTAATTAAATGCATTGAAACCAGCAGCTTTGATACTTTGATTCTCTGGATGACCCTTCTTTTGTTACTCAGTAATATCATGTCACCATGTGGATCAGAGTGAGTGCCCTAATTCTTGTTTGTGAGTTTCTGTCTGAGCACAAGGTGGGGGAGATAGGTAGGGGGTGGGAGTAGGCTGACCTGAAATCTCCCTACTGGAGTGGGGGAACAGAGGGAATCTTATCATATAGCACACCTCTAACCTATTTATTTTACTTGCAATTTATATTTGATTCCTGTCACGTCGTCAAACAAGGCATGGCCCTAATGCAGGCTGCGTTCAAACAAAAACCTGCATAGAGGTTGTTTATCTTAATTAACAGGATGGGTTCACAAACAGTGACAGGTTACAATAGCTGAATAGGAAGCACAGGACTGAGAGATGCTAATATGCCTGACTAACAAAGAAGCAAACACAAGGCAGTTGTAAGGAGGACAGAAATGAGAGGTAAGACTAACAAGCCCCCCCCCACAGGGCAAGCAGGACAGGCTGGGGTGGGGACAAGAGGACAGATACATGGGGCCAGGAAGAGGAGCAGGACCAGACAAAGAAGACAGGGTCGAACATCGGATGGGCAGACTCTCAGAACTGAAGACCTGGGGAGTTAAGATACAACTGGGAACAGGACCAGGCAGACTGAACAGTGACACACCACACGAAAGGGATGGTGGCAGAACTCACAGGGGACACCCAACAACTTGGGACAGGATACAGAAGCCTAGCAGGGACCAAGACCAGAGGGACAAGAGAAAGTAGACATTACTATATAGGGTAAGCAAGTGAAGGGAGAACAAGAACAGGACCAAACACACGTGGGAAGACCAGGCAGGGTGCAGACCAGGGGGAAGCCATGACAAGGCACAGGGGGTTCTAGAGGACCCTAGCACACAGTGTTGGTCCTACAGCATGGATCGTCTTAGGCGTCAGTGGGCCAGTGGGACCTGGTGATACCTAGCAGTCAGTGGAGCTGGGTGGCTTCAAGGGAACTACAGTACAGGGACTATGACCAGGGTCAAGGCAGATACCAGGGCTGGCACCTAGGCAGGAACCAGGGCAGGAACAGGTGGACGCCAAGGGACCTGTAGGGTAAGAGGGCCCAAAGGAGCCTGTAGGGCAGGAGCTGGATGGGGCACAGCTGCTGAGGGTGGTGTGTCCCCGCCTCCCATTTCAGGAGAAAGACATGGCCTGCCCCATTTTTGGAGCTCCCCTAAGGCTGGTGACCATTCCTGAGCCTGGAACTGGTGTGGCATGGGTTCTGGACAGGGGCCCACAGCGTTAGACTCAGGGCAATACCCAGAGGGTCCTACTCAAGATCCTCCAGGGTAATGTCATCCTGGTAGAGGCTGGAGAATCAGGCGTGGATCTACTGGACACCAGAGAGTGAGGTGGAAGGTCAACAGTGGCCGGAGTGTTAGGTTCAGGACTGGCAGCGGCCATCAGGCAGTGATGGCATGGTGGAGATTTGGAATGCCATTGGCAGTGTCACGGTTGGCACATGTGTGGAGCCCCGCAGAGGCGAGGCGTGCACCGGTGAGGGACCCAGAGATGCAGTAGACCTCTTCTCATGGGAACCCGCCACACCTCTCCCCTGATGACTTTCCCCCAGAGAGTCTCAGGAATGGCAATAAGAGCCCTTGACAAGCAGGTCTGCCACTACAGATGAGGAGGCCGCGGGTAAGCAGAAGGCCACGGACAGGCAGGCAAAAGCCGTCCGGGTGACAGCTGCAGGCAGGCAGGTAAAAGCCATCTGGGCAGTTGAGACTTGGGCAGGACCTGACGAGATACTGGGGAGTGAGCTGGGCCCAACAGACCTCTGGTGGCCAGTAGGGTACCACCGGAAAAATCAGTTGTGAGATGACAGAAGTCATTTGGCCAGCAGCCATAAGCAGTGCAGGGGCCGATCTAACAGCTGGCAACCATGTGGTAGGGACATGGACGAGAGCATAGTGGCTCTCCTGGGCAACTGCAAGGTGGGACCCAGGATGTTTTCAGGAGGCAACTGCAAGGCAGGAGCTTCTGTTGACAGGCAGAGCATGGCGGGACCCTCGGGTGGTGGGTGCAGCACAGCAGGGACCTGGAGACAGACCAGACGAAACTGGGATCCCCAAGCTGGGAGTGGTGACAGCCCCTCCTGGGCTAGATGCACGCAGAGCAGCAGCCTCTCTGGGGCCAGACACTAGCAGAGTGGCGGTTTCTCCTGGCTCAGATGCTAGCAGATCAGCAGCCTCTCCTGAGCCGGGCATGGCAGTGGCAACATCCTCTGGGCAGAGCGTTGAGGATGTGGTGAGCTCTCCTGGGCTGGGTGCTGCCGCGACGGGGTCCATCAGCTTTTTAGGTATCTCCTCTGACAGGAGCTAACCGAAGGTTCAGCAGACAGGTGACAGTGGGCTCACTGGGGGATGTGGACAAGACGAACTTGGCAAGTGGGCAGGCAGTGGCAGGAGTGGGCGACTTGAGTTGCCTGTGGGCTGGATGATTAAATTGTCTCTTTTACTCACCAGTGCAAGGCAAGCAAAGCCCTGAACATATCCCATATCACCTGGGAAATAGAGGCCGGAGATTACCCCCTGTCCCCCCCCATCTGGTGCAGAAGGGTGACCACCTCTGGTGACTCATGAAGCTGGCGATCTCCAAGGAGCCCCTGCAGAACCCCAGGGAGAGCATGAAAGGTATTCTCCGGTCTGTTCCAGTTTGTAGTGAACGCAGTGGCTGACAAGGGAGCAGCCACAGGTTCTTCGCTGGCACTGGGCAAATATCACTGTCAGTCACAGAAATGGGCGTTCCCAGGGATCAGCCAGGGCATGAAAGTACTCGATTCCTCTGGTCAGTCCGGAGAACAGCCGTGGGTCGTCTTTGAGGTTCAGCCATTCTGTCACATCGTCAAACAAGGTAGGACACAAACACTGGCTGCATTCAAACAAAAACCCACGTAGGGGGGCGTTTATTACGATAAACAGGATGGGTTCACAAACGCTGACAGGTTACAATGTCTGAACAGGAAGCACAGGACTGAGAGATGCTAATATACCTGACTAACAAAGGAGCAAACACAAGGCAGCTGTGAGGAGGGTAGGAACGAAAGGTAAAATGAATGAGCCCCAGGCGTGGCTAGTTTAGAGCCACACCCAAGGGGAAACAAGGGGATCAGACAGGTTTAGCAGGCTGGACATGACAATTCCCTAATTAATTTGTATCAGTGTAGTATTTTTTTTAGTCTAGCTAATTTGTAGGTCTTAATAAAATTATGGTTAATTCAGTAATGTACCTTTTTTGTTGGGGGTGGAGGATGGTGGTGGTAGTAGATTAGGGTTGAGTTTGCCCAGGGTGCTATACAAGCTAGAACAGCCACTGTGTATATGTAAAATGCAGGGGTAGTGTTGGTTATACTTTTCCTATGTTTTAGCTTCACCTTTTCTTGTAACATCAATAAACTGTGAACAAGGGACCAACTGTCTTCAGAGCCCTAATGTTAGGAAAGAGTCTCTGACTGTAAAGTGATATATAGCATACATACTGCGGACGGCACAGCCCAGTCACCCCCTGCCTACCACTTAATCCCTCCCCCCCCCACCCACCCCACTTTTCCAACCCCCCCCCCCCCAAAAAAAAAATTCTTTATTAAAAACCAAATTTCATATAATTAGGTGGGCCAAATCTGTGTGACTGTCTTTTTGTGTGGCACCACTAAGTGACAATATATCTCCACCCATAGAATGTTCACAAAGAATCAAAAAGATCTTTCAAATACATTTTGAATAATTGTGCTAATGATAAAGTGTCTACAGTACACTGCGGACCAGGCCCAAAGCCATGTATTCCCTGTCCAGGGATAACAATTACAGGATGACATGAATGGAGTCTCCTCTGAATTGCCTACCTCACATTAAGCTCTCCTTATGAGTTAGTTTAAGACCTTGTCCAGGAAGTTGACAAAATATCGCTAACATGTGCACTGTGCTCCATCAATCTTCTACCACTTTTTACTTCCTGACTCTTATCTCTTTATACACTCACTAAATTAAGTGTCTTTGTGCTGACAGTTTTGATATGAAATTTGCTTCTTTTAGGATAATCCATCCATTTTCTCTCTTATCAAATCCAAAGTCATGAGAAGCCTGGATAAACAGCCATCCATCTATACTACAAGTCTACAAGTCGTTGGACTTAGAGAAACCAAATTCGGGTAGAACTCTTGCCTTAGCCCTATAGGGTTGTGGGTTTATACATTCCCCCCCATGTTCTGCAGGTTTCCTCCAGATCCTCCATTTTCATTCAGTTAGCTGTAACGATGTCTGTACATTTCTCATAGTACATCTGTATTCTGTGATGGACTGCCATGTTGTCCTGCATATTCCCCCGTCGTGTGCCCTGTGCTGCTTGGGTTAGGCTGCAGGGCTTCCTGTAACCCTGTACTGGATAAGTGGATGAAAGATGGATGGAAAGCTGGGTAGGAATCAAAAAACCCTAGAGGCCACAGTGTTACCAACAGCGACACTCACTTTTTGGGAAATGAAAGTTAATAAATCAGGTCTGACTTCACAGATTGGAAGGGCGTAGTATCTTTATCATAGCCTTTATTTATTTGTTTCATTGTGAGTTACATTTCCTGCTATCTTGCCAGCTTTCTCACAAATGGTGATATTGCATAGTCTAATACAGGAGATCTGTTTTGAGTGATCTTTTTACTGTGGGAACCAATATTATATTAAGATAATAGTCTTCCTACAAACATGGTCCTACCTATATTATATTACAGCCATTCTTTTCTCGTTAGTGCAATGCAAAAGACTTTGCCTTAACTGCCTTTCAAGTATACATATTTTAAGTATATATATATTGACAGCACTAAAATATGTTCTAATTACACCTTTACACACATTACATAGTCTGAATATGTGTTTTCCTCTTATTGTATTTTCTCAATAATCACAAATTGAATCAACATGGTAAACATTTTTCAGCAAAGGAAAGGTGACCACAAAAGTTTACAGCAACACATAATGGATTTTATCTATTCCTGTCCACATTAATAGTTCAGTTCATCTTATCTGCTGTCAGAATTCAGCTGGGGTAGCATTCCTCTTGACCGCCCACCTAACCCTTAGTGATTCCGGCCCTTTGTGTTGACATTAGGACACCGGCAGTCAATGGGTCTCACAAGGATGCTGTCATACCTTTGTGTGCCATTGCACTACCACTGCTGGAGCGGGTCCTGGTCTGTGTGGCGGCGCTTTCTGCTGCCTTTCTTCCTCTCATCTGCAGTCAGAACCAGCAGCTGTGCAACGGAACACCAAGAATCAGGAGAAGGTCAGAATATCTAGCACAGAGAGCGAGGCTGTGCAGACCAGGTAATACCTGAATTACTGCGTATCCCAGTATTTTAAGTAACTTATCCCAGTAATCACTATGTTGCCTAAACTAGAACCTAGATTCTGTTATAGAACAGTCACATAGTTCATAATGGTATATGAATAAATCAATAAAATGTTAATGCCTTATTAAAACATACACATCTTGTAAGAATTAAAGGTTAAAAACATACGACCACCGTTCTGTACTTCTATCCATCCATCTTATCGAGCAGGTTGCGGTTGCTCTACTTACATTTTAAAACTATTTTTGAAATTCCAATGTGTATTTACGGATTACTCTTTTGGTAAAAGCTAATCTAAACCTTTATGCACTACTAAACTGCATAAACATTCCTGTTTTATGACTGTAATTCAAAAATGCAATTTAGAAGTAATAATTTTAAAAAACACTTATGAGGTACCTTATAGTATGGAAGGCCTGATGAAAGATAAATTTTAAATATAACTTTAGCCTTTGCTGGTAACACTAGCAATAATTCAATATGATAATGTAATGTTCTTTAGCTGTATAGTGTTCTTAGCTGTTTTTTCTAAGCTGCAACCGTGCATGGCATTGTAACAAACAACTATGTGCAAATTTGTAATGAGACTGAAAAACTTTATTTGTGCAAAAAATACGATGGCTTGCACTAATCTGATAATATAGCTGACTTGAATGAACTTATGCAAACACTGAGCTCTCATTCACTCAGTTTATAAGTTTAAATCCAATTTGACCAGATAAGTGAAGAGAGGATGTGCACATCTTGCTGATTGCAAAGGTCAGAAGATGCAATAAAAAAGTGCTTGTCTGAAGAATTCAGCTAGTTTTTATTCGAAAGTATCTATTCAGTACTTTGGTACTTTTGATTGTGCAGTGAAGTGCTGCGGACACGACCACTAATGCTGGTTTTATACTGTCTTTTTATAGGTTACGAGCAACTTCCTCTCCCCCAAGGGGATGTAATCCTTTAATGAAATTTCTAGGGAATGTGGAGAAACTAGTACAGAAAAAAACTGAAATAATTAAACAGTCAAATAGGGACAGGCTGTAGAAGTGAAAGGGTGCAAATCTCCAGAAAGCCAGACAGCTAATTCTAATGCAGTGTTTCCCCATCTGGTCCTCAGAGACCCATAGACAGTCCATGTTTTGCTTACTACTGGGTGCTGGAAGGGAGCAAATATATAGACTGTGTAGCAGGGAGTTGGGAGGGAACTAAAACCTGGACCCAGTTAGGAGACACGGTGCTAATGAATATGAGACAAGCTTTCAGGAAAAAGGATGATGGGGCATTCACCATGACGTTGACTTTCCCCTTTCTCACTACCATTGATCTAAAATGGAGTGATCGAAACTGAACAGTGTGCTGGGTCATTCCAAACATTTTGCTGAGTGTTTTTTTTATTTCAGACCCTCTCTCATTTGATGTCACACAGAGATCTGTGCTGTACAATGCAGTGTTATCAGCATTGCAATATTTGCGCACATGATTGAGCCACATGAGAGAAAATCAGAGAGAAATTCTCAAAATTTGGAAAACTCAAACTATGGATTCATGAAAAACACGATAATTATATATAAGGGGAAAATGCAATTGTTTTTAATTCCGGTTGTTTTGAATAAGTAGACTCCAAAGTTTGGATCTATGACTACAAATGGTTCCCAGTGCAAGCAAGCATATGGCAGCTGCAAATTTATCCCTACCACCCACTGTCTGAACAACATTATTTGAGATCAGTACAGTTACCATATCTTACTGGTATATTTAAAGTCCACATATCCAAAAACAAGTTGCAGTAATGCATTCTTCTCGGGATGGGAGAAAATTCTCAAGGTAAGCATGTGGTAGATTTGGTGTCAGAGTTTTTGGAACGTCGTAGGCTAGATTGATTAAATATTGCATCTGTCTGAGTCGCAAAGCATTTGCAAGTTTATTTTAATTAGAAGAATTCTGCTTTTTTGATGATCCGCACTTATACATTTAGCTAAACTGAAATCTTCCATCGCAGGCACGGTAAAACATGGCACAATTGTCATTGCAATCATTTGACAATACTGACTATAATTTAAGATTCACTATTTCTGTTGATATTCATCAGTTCCATAGTGCTCCAGAATTCTGCTGTAAGTCTTCAAAGGCTACACCCAATAAGTACCTCATGAAAGATTTCCTAAAAGTACCATTGTATCATGTCGTGTAGTTATTCTGGCTCATCCATCATACTTTTTTCACGCTAATATGCCAGTTCTGTTCCTCATCTGCCTTGGCTGCCTCTGGTCCCTGGCAGGACACTCAATCCTTGATTTCAGAGTCTGAGCTATGCCATCTGTGCATCGTGAGCTGTGAGCTCTGCGGTTATGCTCTGCGGTTATGCTCTGTAACTGACAGTGTTTTATGAGGCGTGCCTTTGACCATGATATTGTCCTAACAAATGTGGTACATGCATGGCACTGGGTGGCTTGAAATGAGGTTCATACGTGCCAGAACAGTATGGGACTCAGTGCCGTAATATGTAATCTATGCTGCTATATACAGTAATAGCCATCAGGCTCTTTGCTTATGGTTATGGAAGTGGGCTGAATGGATTTATGATGGATGGATGGATGGATTTTTCAGCTGATGCCCATAAGGTCAGAAAGTCAGATCTTCAGTCAATAGAATATGTGATATTTAGCATCAGATCGAACCTTTGGACAGTCAATTACTATGATTCCACTCAAAATTTGCCCAAAGGATCACAATTTTTCTGTCTCACTAACTGATAAATTCTGATGCACAAAAACAACAAAACATCAATAATGTCAGTTTAAAACGTACCTGTGAGTAATAGCATTTTGACTTTTCCTGCACAAACAATATCAGTGAAAAATGTCAACAAATATAAATTATTTAGATGACTCTCCATCCTTCAGAATATTTTTTAGAAACACACAAAATGGCACAAACAAACCAAAAAATGCTCAGTGCAAGCTTTTTTTCCCACAATGTAACAAATAAGATATATAAGTCCATGTTTTTACAAATGCAGTTCCAAAATCTAAATTTCTTTCCATTCACCCAAACAAAAACATGTTTCATATATAGTGCATGTAGAGTCACAACTATTTTATTTGGTAGGAAGAAGAGGTAAATGGTTGTATTTTAAAATGTAGCTTTTCAGAGGTTAATTTATGAAAACTGAAACAGGAATCCCTTTTATTGTTTTGGGGATAATAATTCATTTAATTGTCTCGATTTAGTTCTGTTTGAAGCACAGTCTTCTTAATATTCCATTGTACTACTTTTTCTTAATTATACTACTTTATCTTATTTGTCTTAAATGTACATTTTATCCAGTTATCACCATGACATTGCTACTCATATTTTTCTCAACTGCTAATCCAGCGCAGGGTCCCTGCCAGCCTGAAACACCCTGAACAGGATGCCAGTCCACCACAAGGGGCAGAGTTTAGCGATGCATGTAATGACAGGATAGTCAGATGCAATTCTACGGACTCTGGGAGCCCTGGGAAAATAAAACCTGAGGGCCCCTCCAACTTATTCCCCCCAACAGGGTAAAATTTATTACCATTATTTTAGTGTGAATTATAAATTGATAATATCAACAAATAGAATTTAGTAAACACAAGTGCTTTATTTTCACTTTTGTGAAAAATAATAAAAACACAAAGCAGATTGCAATGTACTATGTAACCACTGACCAGTCTCCCTTGGGGGGGCCCTCCCAGCTTGGGCCCCCAGGCAATTGCTTACCTTGCCTGTCCTGTCGCTATGCCTCTGATGATAATTGAGATGTTCAAAAGGAAACCTACTTAAAGAGTCAGGTTTCCAGCAGGTCCTTTTAAGGTCCTCGTCATCCCCTTGTGGATAAGAGGGAGAACAGCCAATCATCACAGAGGAGCTCCATTCACGACATCAATAATGTGCAATCTTGGGAGCTTCATAAGGAAGTTGTGCTGGCACATCTGTACATAAAGCAACCAATTAATTTTGTGTGAAGAGCGCCCAGGTAGTCTTCAACATCCCAGATGGCACGGGGAATTTGGTGAAGGTGAGCATAGCACAGAACATGAATTCTGCTGGTACAAAATTTAAAGCGTTTGATTGGGGTAAAACAATAGCAATAAAATATGTTGTTTTACATTGTGGTTATTATGGTATGTAGTATAAATGTATGAATATCACTAAAAATATCTTTTTTATTATCATTTTTTTAGCAGCACTGTAGCTCTCATTCATATAATTAAGAGTTATTTAAATACCACTTTGTCTCTGATTAGCACTCTTTTCCACAGCTATCAGAATGAATGCTGGAATACAATACATCCCCACCTTTTGCTGTTCTTCTTACGGTCTGACCTCTTCATTTAGGTACAGCCCTCTCAGATGGAACTATGCTATACCGAACAATAACACAAATTCAGCCTTAAAGGTTACATTCCATCTATTCATGTAAATGAAAGTTTACAAAACACATTTAGTCTTTTTAAATTAGATAAAAATTTAATGCATTTTAGTTTGAACATCCGCATACAACACTCTCAGCATTATATCATTTACGCATTTCATTTTCTATTTTCCAAAAAGCTTTATCCCCTCAATGTTATTTTTCATACTAAATGAACTTGGAGATTATATATGAGGAAATGTTTTTTTCTAGCATTTCTTGTCGGGGAAAAAAAAGAGTCAAATGAGAACAGATGGGATTCATGCAAAGCTCCCTTCCAGTTATGTCCCCATGAAAATCTTTAAAGATGCAAACTAGCAAGGTAAGAAAAGGCCCTGTGAACAGATGAAACTATTATGTTCCTGAATTATGGCTCTCTGCCATTTACCTGGATACAATGGTACATTGTGTGCCTTACTGAAGGCACCTGGGGGAGGTGTTTTAATTATCCCCAACTCCTTGCAGCTCTTTCTCCTGCTTCTCTCATGGAGGTCCATATCACATTACACTGCTGATACGCTACCCTGAGCGTGGAGATGAACAGGTTTGCTAGCTGGATTCTGTCATTGACAACTGTGTGGCTATGGTGTTGTATTTCCAAGGATCACTGGCTATCTCTGTGCTTGTCCAGTTTTATATTGTTCCACATTATCTAGTTTCGTTTCATCTTTTGACAAAAGAACTGAATATTTTATTATATTGAGTTTCTAAGACTTATTATCCATGAACTCTACTCCTTTTAAAATCTCGTTGATGAAAAATGTGTTCCTGCATGAAAAAAATCTTTTTTTTTCTATCACTGAGTAAAAAAATAATGACAGAAGGATGTTAACACAGTGGTACCCTGGAACACAAACTTAATTCATTCCAGAAGGCTAGTCGAAGTCTAAGTTGAATTTCCCCATAAGAAATAATGTAAATTAATTGAATCCGTTCCAGGGCCCAAATGATTGCGCATTGAAACTTATCTACCTAGCTGACTAATGATAAAGAACACTGAAAATCAATATAAAAGTAATATACACATGAAAAACCACACGTTCAAAAGCGATAAACAAAAATAAATAAATGACAATCCCATACTCCAAAGCGAGAACAGACACGTGAACCACCTTCAAGTCTCGCTATAATTTTTGTTCCATGGTTACTCTCACTACTTTCCTCTTTGGTTTGCTGATATTACTGCTCACTGTCTTAGGGGCCATGATTACTGCATCACTAAATGCATTGTAGATAAAGCACAAAAAAATCATGCCGAACACAGGAACGCAGCTTTTGCACGTCAAACTCGGTTGAGAGGTACCCCAATTCATAGACATCGGCATAACAGTTGGTCCGTTTACCTTCGTTTCAGCCCCTCAGATACGTCTCGATCCGTACAAGTTTTAGCAGGTCTGGTTTGTTTTGTCCTGTTCCGAGTTCTCAGTCAAGTTGAACGACCCATACAAGCTTCAGCAGGAACAGTCGAGTTCCAAGAATTTGTCGAAAAAAACAAGACCCATTCAATGTCCAAATCGGTCAAGTTAAGAGGTGTTTGAGTTCCAAAGTTGCACTATATAATGCTTGTGCAAAAATGAATAAAGGACGGAATTTGTTAATGTTCCTAAAGTTTAAGTAGAAAAAACTGTAAAAGATAATGAGAGTCCTTTGTAATGGTTTGTGTGATCTAATTTGTGTGAGTTTGAAGATCATCATGTAAACCCAATCTGGGTGTGTTCAAAAAGTCAAACAAACTCTACTTTAAACTTTCAGCATCAGGCAGCGAACCTCTCCTTGCCTACAGAAACAATGTCGGTCTATCATCACTGACCAATCATCACCAGTATAGACAATTAAAACTTACACAGATGGTACATCAAACCAATTGCCCTCTGAAATAATTTTGAACTTACACGCATCATCCAGTTCCTGTCTGCACCAATTTGTTTATTACCACCTCTGTGACTCACAGCATCAGTATGTACCCAGCAACAGATATCAACCTTGATTATGTTTTATGGGTGAGGGTCAACATTTCACATCTGTAGGCCAGTCAGTGCATTTCTTTTTTGTGGTTAACGTGCAATATGTAAATGTGACAAATCGAACCGTGACAGGTGCTGAAATGTTGTGTTATGCCTTGGATTAATACAGACCTGAGTTCATGTTCATGCCAAATCAGATTACAGGCATACTGCTAGCAACTCAGGAATGTATGCAAACTTCATATTTTTAGTCTGTGTGGCAAACCTGCAATTTCATATCTGTTCAAAATATTTTATTTTCTCAGAAAATGTTGATAATTAGAATAAGTATGGACTACATAAATAACCATTTACCATATCCATCCATCTTGCAGTGCTTATATAGCACTTGGTTGAGCCTGGAGGCTGGTGATGGGGCATAGGGCGTTAGGTGGGGGGCATCCTGGATGGGTCACAAACACTCAGCAATTTTTAGACACCAGTTCACTTAAACCACAAGCCTATGGGAGCAGGGAGGAAACCAACATGCCCAGAGGCACAAACACAGGGAAAACATACAGATATACAGAGCAAAGGTTTAGTATACAGATACTACAGAGTAACTAAAAGACAAGACAGCAGCCCAGTCATAGCTCTTTCTTCAGTATGTGTAAAACATAGCACTTCTGATTATACTTTGTTACGAGCTCCAGTCTATGGTTGGAGCGTAACACCAATAATAGGGAAAGGGGACAAACAGGGAAAGGGAACAAGGGAACACCAGTGGACAAAGGTATTTTTTTCATAAAATGGTATTTTTATGTTTTATTCACACACAACATGGATACTGAACAAATAACCCAGTGCAAAAGAGTTCAGGAGTGACCACAACCAAAGTAACAAAGAAAAAAACCCAATTACTGATGCAACCCACAGCTAAACTCACTTGGGTACAAGTGAAAAGAAAACAAAAGACAGATGCTTACTCTGACAGGCAGTCACTCAAAACATATACACAAACCAAGCGACAGTGTCCGAGGGGGCAAGCGAAGATGTAAACCAGAAAGGGCTTACAAATCTAAAGCCAGATTGTAGCAAAGGTACCAGGGACTAGAAAACCAGAACCAAACCAAAGTCATATATTGTAACACAATAAAAGAGAAAGAGCCAACAAAACACAGCAAATCAGAGTGAAGAGCTTCCGTCATGGGTATCCAGCATCATTTTCAATATGGCATGGTGGATGTGGGTGGAGTTTTGGAGACGGAGCAAACAATGGCAGACGAGGTGGGACACTTGTGTGTATGTCCACACAAGAGTAAAGTCCTATGGAGTTCACAACCACAGTACAGAAGAACAAAACATATAGAGCAACAAACAAAGGACAACATGAATCAGGCTCATAGGAGCATGTCCACCACAAGGTTGTTGGTTCCTCTCTCGTGGACCACTTGCAGATTGAATGCTTAAAAGATCAATGATGCGCAGGTTGGAATTGCACATTCGATGTAAAAACACATGGGGATTGTGATCCGTATAGACCGTGGCGGGGTTGGGACCGTCTCCTAAGTAAACCTCGAAATGTTGTAAGGTTAACTGACAGGAAGCAGCGAGTAGTTATTAGAGGCACAATGTCACAGTGGGCCTGCGTTCATAGTGGGGTACCA
>JAODKC010000117.1:8683286-8700432 GCA_026777985.1 Mormyrops attenuatus | reverse complement strand
GTTAGGTTCTCCCCAAACGAGCTTGATGGGCCGAATGGCCTCCTCTCGTTTGTAAATTTCTTATGTTCTTATGTAGGTGAGGCCCTCCTTTTCAATGGCGCTGTAGGCTAATTGGTGCGTAACTTTTTTGAATAATAGCATATAGGGTGGGCCATCATCACCTTCCTGGATGAGGACAGCAGCCACGCCAGTACGACTGGCACCTACTTTCAACTTGAAGGGCTTATTAACCCTCTGGGTACGAGGGCATCATCGGCGATGCCGCGTATCTTTCTTGTGCATTTCAGTTCATAACGTGCTGAAATCTTATTGTAGAAACGTGAAAAAAAACGCTGACTAAATTCGTAATCTGTCTTCTTTTCAAAACATCCATTGTCGGAAGTATTAAAGTTTTTAAAATTAGGTTAAATTGACAAAAAAGTAATCCATGTCATCTTTCTTTGTTTTACCTGCATCGGGGTTGTGTAGTACCGCCCTCACCTTGAAGATCAGTATTCGCATTCTAGATAGCCGCATTACCGCGTATTGAAATCGCATTCACATGGTAATTTCATGAACAACGCAATTGTGAAACGCGATCCAGATACATCCCCATCAGCACCATAAAAGGGGGGGGGGGATGTGGCCAGGTGTGAATGGCTCATGCATACACATATCAGCTCCTAAATAGTTAATGGAAGGAAACCAGAAATAGTGACATGAGTTCGCTTTTTCTTATTTATTTATCCAACTGAATGTTGCAACTACACCATTTAGTCATCTTCATGTACCCAAGACTTTGGTGATCAGATATCTGGGATCAAAACAAACTGCCACCATTGCTTACCATGTACTTTTAAAATGTTTCTGCAAGTGTCCCAAACTGCATTTTGCAATGTCTATACTTTGATGTCAAATTACAAATTTCACATAAATCTGACATATTTACAAAGTACACTAAGATTAAGATGAGTTTAATGCCAAAACAAATATATAAGAAATAATCTATTTGCCATGAATTAAGTTTATGATATTGAATGAAATGTGTGACCATGCGCCAGTCAGTGAAAGTGTGTTCCCTACCCCTAGACCCCAGAGGGTTAACCCTGTAAAGTTTGTAATTTCACATCAAAGTAAGAATGCAGTTTGGAACACTTGCAGAAACATTATGAAAGTACATAGTAAGCAATGGTGGCAGTTTCTTGAAAAGAGGATTAGGTTTGGGATGGACTGTTGTCATGTTTCTGTTTTACAAAAGAAAACGTTAATGTTTAGACTGTTCGTGTTAGCTTTAATTGTTCAGTTGTGTGTTCGATTATTTTGTATATCGCGGTGGTTACTGGGATCACTCTTGCGTGTCGGGAGGGGTGGAGTGTTCGTGGAGTGTGGGATGCAAATAACGGATCAAGGATCATAAATATAGACAGTTAGCCTACAGTTATTTTCATAAGTTTATGGTGGTGTGTTTCTTGAGTTAACAGGACAGTCCAGGGAATCGTGGTCAGGGTAAACACTCCTGTGGGTCAGCGCAAATTCATCTGCGAGGATGGCGGTCTCTGAGAGAGAGGTTACCTTTTGTTCATTTAGATTACCACCACATGATTGGGTACACAATTCTTAAATTCTTCTAGAAGTATCAGTTCCTTAAGTTGATCTAAATTCAAAATACCACTAGCGGTACACCATTTCTTGAACAACATCAATTTCTCCCTAGCGAACCTGATGTGAGTGTCGCTGGTGGATCTACTTAGCTTCCGGAAAATTCTGACAGTAGGCTTCAGGGACAACTTCATATACCCTCAAGACCGTAGCCTTTACAATATCATAGTCAAGGCTCTGTTCTAAAGCAAGGGCCCAGCAAAGTTCCTGAGCTTTCCCCACAAGTTTGTACTGCAGCATGAGTGACCAAAGGTGCTTTAGCTAAGGGCAAGATGCATCGTCCGGTGGGTTAGCACTGACACAAGCTAATGAAGCGGCAAAACGAGGAACAACTATGGCCGAGCTTGCCTTGCGTGGTAGAGGTACAGTATAGGCTTTTGCAGGCCCACACTCACCCTTTGCAGGGCAGCTTCTTTATCCACCTCCATTTCTAAAGCGCTCACCTGTAGAAGTTGGGCTTGGTATTTCTGCCTCTAGATCTCCAGTTCCAGCTCCCTAAGCCAAATCATAATGAGGATGCCCTCCTTGAGTGGGTCGGGATCACTGGGATCTATGCGTGACCAATACTCTGGGCCTCTAGCCTCCGCCATCTTAGGCGTCTGGGTCAGGCAAGGTGCAACACCCAAGACATCACCTGGATTTGGCAGGATTCCTTGCGCTACCAACTCGTCTTGCAGAACTCGCTTAATAACCCGCTTGGAGGCATCAGCAGGAATCGTGAAGCTGAGAAAGCCTGTAATGGCTGCCAAGTCAGCCTTCCAGCAGCAAGCACACTGCTCCTGTGTGTGGCACAGGGTAGACTCAAGGAGGTTGAACTGAGCCATAGTAATCCTAATAACACTAATACTAGCCACCCCCCCCCACAAAAAAAAATCCACCAGACAAACTTCAGGAGAAAAAAAAAAGAAACAGACACAGAGCATGGCGACACACACAAAAAAAAAACAAACAGATGAGCCCCCAATTTCTGTTACAAGCTCCAGTGTAGGGTTGGAGCATGACAGAATAGAAGAGAAAAGGGGATGGGGAAAAGGGACAAACAAGGAAAGTGAATAAGGGCACACTAGTGCACATACAGTAGGGGTATATTTTTTGGTATTTTTACGTTTTATTCACAAACAACACATCCATTGCACAAATAATCCAGTGCAAAAGACTTCAGGAGTGACCACAGCCAAAATAACAAACAAAAAAGCCCAATTTACAAGGGCAACTCACAGCTAATCTCACCTGAGTGCAAAACCTGTATGTTTACAAAAACATACTTGCAAAGACAAAGCGGCAGTCACTCACTCCCTACACACTGATACAGTCACGCACGCAAAACATATACACAAACCAAGTGACATTGTCTGAGGGGGCGGGTGAAGACATAAACCAGAAATGGGCAGAAAAATCAGAATGACAACACAGAGATCAGCAAAGGTCCCAAGGACTAAACGAGAATCGAAAACTAGAATCAAACAAAAGTCATACACCGTAACACAATCAAAGAGCAAGAGCAAACAAAACAGAGCACAGCAGAGCAAAGAGCTTCCATCATGGGTATCCGGTGTCCTTTTCAACTTTGGAGATGACGAGCAGTATGACATGGCAGATGTGGGCGGAGTCGTGGAGGCGGAGCAAACAATGGCAGGTGAACGGCATGGGGAATGGAAACAAAATTTACAGCTTGTAACAACTTATATGGGTGTCACTGTACTACTACTACTACTAATAATAATAATAATAATTATTATTATTATTATTATTGTTGTTGTTGTTATTATTATTATTATTTTAGTAGTAGAAGTAGGGAAGGAAGTGACATTATATCCTTAGTTTACTGTGATTTTCAAATGAGCACAACATTGGAACAATGTTAATTAATTAGAGCCAGAATTGTCATTTCCCTTCTCCAGAGCTGGAGATTTAACTTGGCTGCCACTCAGTGTCCATTTGCATGTTATGTCTGCACAGTCTTCTTTTAGGTGACCTGATTTTCAAAGTGCACAGACATGCAGGTCAAGTAAGAAAATCTCTAATATTACCTGAGTCCACCTTTTGATGGACAGGCCTACCTATCTGGGCATAGTCTGCTATGACCCACCTGAACCTTGCTGTGAACAGGTGGTTAATAAAAATAGACTGTTGTTATTATCCATTTGCATATGTCCAGTGCTTAACATTTGCTGGAGCTCAGCTCCGGTACCTCTGGTTCAGAGCAGCCTGCGATCCGACACCTCAATGAAATAAAATGCTGAGAAGACAATATTTAGTAAGTAATATTTTTAGATTTTTTATTTTTTTTTGCCAAAGCAGCAAAACCGTCGGAACCCAAGCAGTGTTTGTGGATGCTAATGCTAATGAGAAGGACCGCACAAATGAGCAAGAAAGTGCAACGCAGATGAAAAGTTTGATGTAACTAACAGGTGTCGATAGAAAATATTGCATTGTTACATGTTAAAGAAATTAATGGTGCATTATTGTTGTTAGAGAATGATTTGCGTGTATGACGTCATTGTGGTCTTTATGAGCTCCAGCACCACAGATGTTACAAATTAAGCATGTACTGCATATGCCTATTACTTAAGTCAACCATACACAAAGAAAATTCAGTGTGTTAGACTCCTGATCAGGTTTGGCTCAGGCTGGCCTTTCATTCTGGAAACAACGGGCAGAAATAAGACTCCAAAAGTAATCAGTTTTCAGCATGAACAGAAAAACCTCTACAGACCCAATCCAGTTTAGCTCACTAATAATCAAATAATCTTGGCAACTTTTATTTTTAGTGGTTAGGGAGTAAACAATAACATTCAAGGAAATCCTCATAGGAGAACCTGTTAAAGAGAAAGATTCAGTTGTGGATAACAGTGGAGAAAAAAGTAAACTTTAGAGATAAAGAACAAAACAGCATGGTGTCAACAGAGAAAGCGAGCCTGCGGTGCTGGGAAGTAGGAACTCCCTCTCCTGCAAACAGAGTGCTGAGCGTGCGAGCTTGAGAGCAGACAGAAGGCCACAATAAAGGCCCACGATAAGGACCCAGCTAACGCAGGTCATTAAACAAGCTGCTTATTGCATGTCTGTTCTGAATGCAAATACTGTACATTATATGATATCCTACATTAAATTTTCTTGTCCTTTAAAGAAGGGAAAAACAATAACTGCTCTTAGAGACACATTGTAAGATACTGCCATACTGCCATCCTCAACAGGAGTTTGGATAGATGAATGGATGTAAGGATGGATGAATGGATAAATGCTGCTAGATGGCACAAAAAGGCTGACAGAGAAAACAATCTTTCTAATAATACAATATTTGTAATAGGCATGCTACACAAATCTTACTGGAAATTCTAAGCTTAGTCTAAATTACTACGAATAAAAACCAAACTAACATATTAACTGTGATACCTTGAAGATAATGCTTAGGATTTCCTAAAACCTAGAAAACTGAGATAAAAATGTGCTTTTTATAGAGGTTCCTGTCACCCAAATAATCCTGGCAATTTTCAGAACAGATAAAACTTGCGAAACAGATGTTGGTTTTGATTACTGTTAGCATGAATTCTTTCCAGATCATGTCTTTTAGGAGTATTAGGCACAAATAAATCCAAAGATTGATTTCATGGTTTTATAGCTCATATAATCTGAGAAATCATGGATCGGCTTATTTAACGGTTAGATCTACAGTTTTTAAGACCTTGGGATCCGCCTCCGTTCATTGCCTTTTTCTCCTCAACGCAAGGGCGGCCCTGGGTGTTCTGGCACCCTAGGCAAAATTTTGCTGAGATGCCCCCCTAGAGCAGAAAAAAACAAATATCGTCAGTTTATTAAAAATGCTTCAGTGGCACAGGAATTCTGGCTGCTAACTAGCTAGAGCACATATGTTTCACAAGAGAAATTAAATATTAAAATTAGTGTAAATAACTGCAATATTACAGAATGCAATCCAGAGGTATTTGACATCCTTTAGCTTCTCAGTTTGTTGGTCATAAGACATAAATATCTGACAGTAGACTGACATATGAATTCACAAACAGCATCCATCCAGCCATTTTCTGAAACCACTTATTCTATTCAGGGTCTCGGGGGGTCTGGAACCTATCCTGGAGGCTAAAGGTGCAAGGCAGGGAACAACCCAGGATAGGGCGCCAACCCATTGCAGGGTACACTCACACACCATTCACACTCACATGCACACCTATGGTGGAAACTCGAGGAAACCCCACAACAACACGGGGGAAACATGGGAACCCAGGTCCCAGAGGTGTGAGGGAACTGCTCACAAACAGCATATTATTTAGGTTTAAACAAACACACATACATCCATCCATCCATCCATTCATCCACTTCTAACCACTTATTCTGGTCAGGGTCAGTGTGGGGGTGGAGTCTATCCCAGGCTGCACTGGGCACAAGGCTGGGGTACAGCCTGGACATGATACACACAGTAGAAATGATAAGATACATTGAAATTGTCCATTGAAAATAGTATCTACAAATATAGCTGTTCATATTTCACATCAGTAACCAAGAAAACACAATTGAGTTATGGCTGCAGGGTAGAGGATATATCGTTTATCAACACTTCCTACACAAAGCTATCATTATGTCTTTATTGCTTCTCTACCATACTGTACATGTGTGATCTTCATACACAGCAAGCCCATATAGTATTATGAATCTTCAGGCATGTAGCATAGACAGCTGTTATTCGGGGTACAGGTCAGTGCGGGGTATCCGAAAACCCTGCCACACACTGCAAGGGATTTTCAGGTCTTGGGTTTTCTCTGATTGCTCCAGGCTGCAATTGCTGCAGCAGTTTGCCACTGATGATTGACGACCATCTACCTTTAATCAGAATGAAGTGAACTGAGATGATGTAAGGCGCATATGTACTGAAGACAAAAGAAAGTAGATGGAGGTGACCAACCACCCCCCCCCCCCCGTGTGCATGCATGCGAAACAAAATAAATGGAATACTAGACGATACAGTAATCAGAGAAATCTAAGACACACAACCTGTTTCATTGTTTGCTTGAGAATAAAGTTTAGCTTTATTTTCAGTTTGTCTACTCTACCCACCCTACCACCTCCCACAGTGAAAAAAATATATCAAATACAACATCACCAAAAGGCCCAGAATACTCATTGAGGTTAAAAATCTGAATCTGCATGCATTAAACACAGCTTGTGACATCTGACTTAAGCATGCTGACCTTCACATCCAGGCTGGCACGGCAACAACAGCGAAGCCATGAAAGGAGATCACGATTCATTAAGCACCGCTTATGACATCTGAGTTAAGCAAGCTGACCTTCGTTTCCAGACTTGCAACAGTGTAGCCATGAAAGGAGAGCTGCACAGAGATCATGATGCATTAGGCACAGTTTATGACATCTTAGTTAAGCGTGCAGACTTTCCTGTCCAGGCTGGCACGGCAACAGCAGCGAAGCTGTGAAAGCAGATCATGATTCATTAAGCACAGCTTATGACATCTGAGTTAAACAAGCTGACCTTTATTTCCACACTGGCAAAAACAGTGAAGTCATACACGGGTATCTTCATGTCAAAATCCAGTTGTAACATCACTAAAATATATTTAAGGATGAAAACACAGAGAGACAAAGTTAATATGAAAAGAGCTGTCACAGAGAGTCTTTGAAATACAGCAAAGAGTCATCATAAATGAAATCAAATATTTAAATGATGGAAGGCATTATTTTACTTAAAGTCCATGTACATTTCCCATTCTCATTTAATTTCCTTCTGCTCCTGAGTCTTATCATTCCTTATTTCATTGGCTCTCTGTCATGGTTACTATTCATTCTAGTCTTTTGATCTTTTCTGCTTTCCCAGCTCTGCTATCATGATATAATCAATCTGCCACCATGCTATCATAGCTGTTGCACTAACGATTTTCTATGCAGCACTTCAAATTTATTAAGTATATGTTGTGTCGAATGTCACCAACCTTAGTGAGGATTCATTGTTGCATAAAAACTAATGTACTTTATACTTCAGAAAGAATTTTTACATATTATTGTTAATCAATGTGGACTGCTGGTAAACATAAAGATGATATCCCATCAACACATCTTCTGTCGAGGTGTTCAGGTATCCCAAAGGCATGTTCATTATTGTGAAGACAGTGCATTCTTTTTTTTTCGTCATTCTGTCTGATCAGCTGAACCTGGGCCGGTATGGCAGCACAGTGGTTAGCACTGTAGCCTCACACCTCTTGGGCCCGGGTTTGAGTCACTGCTATGGCTCCGTGTGTGAAGTTTGCATGTTCTCCCTGTGTCGTCTTGGGATTTCCACTGGTACTCTGGTTTACCCCACCACGGTCCATAAACATGGGCCCTGTCCTGGATTGTTCCCTGCCTTGCACCCATAGCCTCTGAGACCCCCTGCAACTCTGAATAGGACAAATGGTTACTGAAGATGAATGAATCAATCAGCTGAATCATATGAAGTCTGGACATAAAACCTGAAATAAGAATTTCTGAATTTTGTTGTGTCTACTTCTCAAAATAACAGCAACACTGCCAGTGCCAAAGAAGTCTCCCATTACCTGCCCAAATGATTATCGTCCTGTGGCCCTCACTCCGGTAATCATGAAGTGCTTCGAGAGACTGGTTCTCCAACATATCAAGGACCATCTTCCCCAAGACTTCGACCCATACCAGTTCGCATACCGCGAGAACAGATCCACAGAGGATGCTATCGCCGTAGCTGTTCACTCTGTTCTGAGTCACCTGGAGCAGAAGCAGAGCTATGCGCGGATGCTCTTTGTGGACTACAGCTCTGCCTTTAATACGATCACCCCTGACATCCTCATCACCAAACTGGAAACCCCTGGCCTCCCCACATCAACAGTGAGTGCGTGAAAGAGTCCACACCTTCTGGTTCCTTGGAGTACTTATCTCCGTGGACATCTCCTGGACAGACAATATTACAGCAGTCATTAAGAAGGCTCAGCAATGGCTTCACTCCCTGAGGGTTCTCAAAAAGCACAACCTGGACCCCAACCTTCTGCTGACCTTCTACCGCTCATCCATCGAGAGCCTGCTGACGTATTGCATCACGGTATGGTACGGCAGCTGCACTATGGCAGACAGGGAGAGGCTTCAGAAAGTAGTGAAGACAGCACAGAAGATCATTGGCTGCCCTCTTAACTCTCTGATGGACATGTACACCTCCCGCTGCCTTAGCAGAGCAGTAAACATCACCAAGGACTGCTCCCACCCCAGCTCTGAACTGTTTGATCTGCTGCCCTCAGGGAGGCGCTACAGGTGCATCACAACAAGGACAGACTGATTCAGGAACAAGTTTTTCCCTAAAAGCCATAACCACCCTGAACGCACACATGCACTGAACACTCAGTCTAACTGCCCAAAATAATCCTTATTAATGTAAGGACCTGTAAAAAAGTTAGTTGCATATGGTGGTTTTGTCATTCTATTTGTGGTCAGGTAGAAACATGAGCGGTAGTTTTTTTGTCCGGCAGTGGGATTGGTTCGCCGATAATTGGCAGTGTTATTTAGACAGAGAAAAGCTGGGTTGAATGATTGGGATTGCCGGTGGTTGTGCGTCTTCCCTGTTGATTTGGCAGGGCTTATTTTAGGATGGTAGGTTTTAACTATGGGGGTTGCGGTTTGATTATTTTTATGGTTGGGTTTATTCCTGTTGTTTGTCGTAGTTGTTGGACCGCAGCCTTGGGCTTGGTAGCTTTCCTTGCTTCCCTGGTGTTTTCTCCTTGTTCAGGTATGTGGCTTGTCGTATTGTGATGTTTGTGTATGTGTGTGTATTTACAGTATGTGGGTTTTTGTGTTTTGTAGCATGGAGTACGACTTCGCCTTCCATCCTCCTGGAGGGGTGCATTGGCTTCCCCAGTTACTGCAGCGAGGCTCCGTGGGATGGTCGTCATTGGAACCGGAGCGGGCGCTTTTAATGATAAGTTTCGGGGGTTAAGAGGCTGATTTTCATTGGCGTTGCTGTTTTGCTCCGATGGGTGTTACGTATTTGTAGTGTCTTTCGTGAATTCCCGGGGCCGATTGGGGTGGTGCGGGCGGTTCTAACGGGGGCTAGAGTTTCCTGATGGTGGGACCAACTAAATGTATGGTGTGTTTAAGGATGTTGTGTGGTTAACGCGTGCCTTTTTTGGAGTGTGGTTTGTAGTGGACTTACCCCGATGACTCATCCTCGGGTGTGCGTTCAGGAACGTGATTGGTAGAGTGCCATCAGCTGGCTGGTCTCCTCTCTGAGCCGGTAGCCGGCTTACCCGGGACGGGCGTGTTTTTCTTCTATTTCTTTGGGGGTTTTTTTGTGTTGGGTTGTGTAGTTTTTGTATATGTGTAGTTTGTGAATATTATTTATGTATTGTATTAATGTGGGTTTTGGGGTACTGTGTTCCTCATTTTTTCTGATTTATGTAATAAAAGTTGTGTGAATCCACGTCTGCTGCTCAGTGTATTGGACGGGTGCGGGTGATCAATTCGAGTTATTCATGTTGTCCCCGGGGGTAAGTTATTCTAATTGACCTCCGGGGTGGCGTAGTCGGGCTAATTGTGGGGGGGGGGGAATATAACCGCCTCCTTCTCCTTATCACTTTGCCACATATTGTACTGTGTTTTATGTAAAGTTGCTGTGCTGTATGGTGGCTACATTACCCAGAATGCCATGGCGAGAGTTGCTGCGGTCTTGGTATGACGTGTTAGCCAATCATTTTCGTTTATGTTGATGGGTTGCTGGTTGGAAATGAATGGACCAATGAGACTATGATGAACTAAAGTTTGTGGGTTTTTGATAATAAAAGGGCAGGAGAGAGCGGGAAGAAGAACAGCGACAGATTCGGAGAGGGAAGACGCAGCGCAAGAGAGATTGGGGGAGGGGTTTGGTTCGCTTCCTCCAACAAGGAGGTGGTGCATCGCTGTGACGGCAGACCCGACCTTTGGAGATGAAGGATTGGTGCGCCGAAGACCCGGACGCGTGCAGCTACGAGGGTGACTGCAAAGCGACGCTCCGTGGAGTTGTACCGCGCTGAAGGACAACTTGGTGGCAGCGAGGTCTGACTATGGTAGCAGTGGGAAAGGGAAAAGTGCACCAACGAGTGGGCCCCAACGAGTCACTTCATGCAAGGGTTTTTTTTTTGTTACTTTCATGTCTTTTGTGTCTGTTCTATGAGAGGTTTTGCTTTGTAGGTGATGGCGGGACCAGGAGTGGGTGGCGGGCTTGAGTATTTATGCATGCCTTATCCTCTGCATGTCACACACTGGTTTTTGGCCCCGCACCGTTCTACGTGGATGGGGGGAGGGGGGTGCTGTGCGGTCATTTTGCCATAGGGTTTGCACCCTTTGGCTCATTGGGTGATGGTGTTCTGTCTTATGGGGTGTTAGGGGTTTGTATAACCGGAGCTTATTTGTTTACGGGTTTTCTGTTTTCACTAATTCCTTCTTTAACGATGTGCTACTCTATGGGCGTCTCCCTCTTTGTAGCTGCTAATGGCTAACTTAGTTATGGCTACCTAGAATGCTTTCGACTCCTCAGAAGCGCTCTAGTGTCATGGACCTTTTGTTTAGAAATAGGGTGGACATTGCTTTTTTGCAAGAGACACATTTGGCATCTAATCATGTGTGTCATGCCAGACATTACGCTGTGGTGGCTGCCTCTTCCGCGACTTCCTGCTGGAGCGGCGTCCTGATACTTATCCGCCGTTCGTTTAAAGTTAAGATCTTAGTTTAATAATTGCGGATTCTGATTAGCCAGAGGGGCTTTCCACCTGGCTCACAGGTGAAGGAATGCTGGAAAATTAGCAGTGCTCGGCGCTTGAGGACCGTGAGTTGAATAGCCCTGACCTACGCCTTATAATAACTCATTCTTCCAAACTATAATGAGAAAAATTCTGTCCTTTTCCGACTGTGAATCGATATTTGGTATGGATGCTAATACTTTTCTTGACCCTGTTTTAGATAAATCACCTCCGGCGTGCTCCCCCATTATCTCGTGCCTTGTCTAATCTCTTGGCTGATCTTAACTTACTGGACTCATTTCGCCTTCTTAACCCCTCTGCTAAGGATTTCTCTTTTCCTTCCGCCACAAGACACTGTCTAGAATTGATTACATTTTTATATCTAAATCTTTAGTGTCTTTCTGTCTTGACTCCTCTATGGCATCTTCCTCACTATCTGACCACAGGTGCGGTCAGCTCAGATTCTATCTGCCATTTCTAATATCGAAAGCTCCTCGCTGGCGGTTTAACCTTTGTGCAGTGGCTGGCAGCGAACTTAGAAGAGTTTATATCGTAGAATGAAGAATCCGTGCAGGACCCTAGCTATGTCTTGATGGTTATAAAAGGTTTAATTCGAGATTTCAGTATTTCTTTTACTTCTTACCTTGCGCATGCGACGCACCAGAGAATTACTGTTTTGGAGGCACATTTGAATGGTTTGGAGTCTATGTGGTCTCAACATTTGGACCATGCGCATGAGGCTCGTATCGCTAGGGTACAGGCCGAACTTAACGGTTTGCTTTTGCGTAAGGCTGAATTTCTTGTACATCGCACTAGGACACGGTATTATGCTAGTGGGGCTAATTCTGGTAAGTTGTTGGAGCTTAGGCTCCGTCAGTGTGACTCTCTTGCCACCATTTCATGTGTGAAATTCAAGGATGGAGCTATAATCCCCAACCCTTCTGAGGTCAATGTTTTGTTGATTTCTATAAGGATCTCTACTCAGCCGACGCCCCTCCATCTCGGGCAGCCCTGGACTCACCTTTTTCCTCAACTTCTCTCCCAGCCCTTTCGTATGCTGTCTTCTGCCATACGCTCCTCTCAGCTCCACCCCTCTTTAAACTCTGTGATTTCTTTATTTTTAAAACAGGGTAAAGACCCCGCTGATTGTTCCAGCTACCATCCCCTATCTTTAATTTGCTTCCTTTAATGTCTTGCTCCGGAGGTGGGGTGGGTTAGGTGCCTGTGGGGTTTTGGTTCTGGTGTCTTTTCCCATCTGTTTAGTATGTTGAACAGTTTTGATGTGTCACTTTGTGTGCATTGTACTAAAACCCAATAAAAAATTGTTGCAAAAAAAAATTAAACAAATAAGTAAAAAAAAAAATAATAATAAATGATCTAATACTGATAGGAAGGTGCTCTGTACTAGTCTTTTTCTAGTAATGAAGGGAAAATATTTCTTTAAATGGAAATAGAAACCTAGTTTCGGGCGAAGTTTTTTTTTTAACAAACTGTTTATATAGACTCCAAAAGATAACTTGTTGTCAAGCCAGATGCTGAGATATTTGTAAGAAGACACCCTCTCTAGATGAGTATCATCTAGTGTTAAACCAGAATAATCAAGGGGAGAACATGAATGTGTAAATACCATAAATTTAGTTTTCTTGGCTTTTAACACCAGTTTTAACTTGATAAGAGACATCTGTAATAAATTAAAAGCGGACTGTAATGAATCTATTGTTTCTCACAGTGACAAAGCAGTGGTGTAAAGAACTGTATCATCATCATATAAGTGTATTTTTGCTGGTTTGAACCCTGAACTAATATTGTTTATATAAATAGAGAATAAAACAGGCCCTAAAACAGAACCTTGAGGCACACCAGTTTTTACTATTTGTGAGGTAGTGTTATTGTTATCTGTAGCTACACACCGTGTTCTCCCAGTCAAGTAATTGGAGAACCAATTCAATACAGTGTCACTAAATCCTATACTCTGTAATCTTTGCAGAAGACGAGCATGATCAACCGTGTCAAATGCTTTTGTTAGATCTATAAAAAGAGCAGCGCATGTTTTTTTGTTATCCAAAGCTGTCACATACTGTATCTCCGTCCAGCCCTCTTGAAGACCACGCCTACCTCATTAACCTCGTGTGGAATCCTTCCATTTTACCAGCTGTTCCACGTTTCCAGCCTGTAGTGTTGTGTATATCAGTCCACGTCTCCGTCTGTTTCCCAGATCCATCATTGATGTTGTCCACCGCGTGTATCCTGCCTTGTTCATTTCCTTCAATTAAACCCTGCATTCCCTTAATCTCTGTCTCCCTGGTCCCGCTTCCCCGACCGCTCAGAGTGGCAAATCTCCAGAAGAAGATGCCTTCGCTTACCCAAGCTGAATACGGCGATCTCATTAGCGAGGCTGTTTATTGGATACAACAGCCTAAAATCCAAGAAGACCCCATAGCTCGTGCCCTGGTAATTCATACGGGGGATATCCTGCGGGGGATTTCCCCATCGAAGGACGCTTTCCTGGCGGAAGAAGTTCGGCTTCACTCCGGAGTCGAGCAGCAGAAGCAACTAAGCAGCAAGTTACCCTAGATATCGGGCTGCCTTTAGATCTGCCACCCAACCTCTCTGCCCTGACTCAACCTCCGCTGACAACACCTGGCTGGAGGAAGAAGAAAAAGCGGAAAGGGCAGAGGCAGGAAGAGACACCGATGATCTTCCTAGGGGCTGTCTCCATCTCTGCTGCTGCCTCCCTCGCAGCTGCCGGCCCCACTGCTTATCGGGAAGAGTCCCTCCCAAGTTTAAACTTGGCGGTGTTCATGCCAGAAGC
This sequence comes from Mormyrops attenuatus, assembly GCA_026777985.1. Classification (NCBI taxonomy): domain Eukaryota; kingdom Metazoa; phylum Chordata; class Actinopteri; order Osteoglossiformes; family Mormyridae; genus Mormyrops; species Mormyrops attenuatus. The sequence goes on along the minus strand of JAODKC010000117.1, from coordinate 8,686,249 downwards.
CATGGCAGATACCCCAGAGTGGTTTCCTGCGGCTTCGCTGCCGGCAACAGCAGCACACCCTGTTGCAAAGACACGCCTGGCTCTTAAATGGGCCAGGTCCATATGGGATGCCATCCCACGGATCCCCAAGGCTTTTAAAGGGGCAACGCCTGCTGTTGAGGCACAAACCCTGGTTCCAGTCCCCGTGGATACAGCACCGGCGGCTGATGCTTACATTCCCTTACATTCTCCCTACATTGAATATTTAGGAGCTCTCATGTGTAAGCATGACCTATTCACACCTGGCCATTCCCCCCCCCCCCCCTTTTATGCGCTGATGGGGATTTACCTGGATCGCATTTCACCGCTGCGTCGTTTATCAAATTATCATGCGAATGCGATTTCCATACGCGGAAGTGCGGCTGTTTAGAATGTGAATAGCGATCTTCAGGTGAGGTTTAGAATGTGAATAGCTATCTTCAGGTGAGGGCGGAACTACATGCCCCCCATGCAGGTAAAATAAAGAAAGGTGACATGGTTTACTTTTTGCCGATTTAACCTAATATTAAAAACTTTAAATACTTCCGACAATGGACGTTTTGAAAAGAAGACCGATTACAGATTTAGCCAGCGTTTTTTTCATGATTCTACATGGCAATTTCAGCGAGATATAAACGGAAATAGATAAGAAAGATACGCGGCATTGCCGACGATGCCGTCGTCCCCAAAGGGTTAATCTCCGTCTCCCTGGTCCTGCTTCCCCGACCGCTCGTGCACCAGTCATCACAAAAGCAGTAATTATATCATTTATAACAGAACTTACTGCAGTTATGGTACTGTGGCCCTGTCTTAAACCAGACTAAGTATGACATTTTTGTCAGATAAAAAAGTTGGTCATTAATAGGGCTGTAATGATACACTCAACTCACAGTTCGATTCACAATTCACGATACAATTTTCTCATGATTTTTTAACAGAATGAGCTGCTGTTACGTCCTGTATGGTTTGGGATGAAATTGGAAATGCTGTAGGCTCTCTTTGTGTGTGTTTTACTTTTCTCCTAACAGGGTTGGAGGATTGATGACTCCACATGTTATCCTGGTTGTTGTTATATAATGTAATATAATGTCATTCTTCAGTCCTGTGAGCACCGCAACCTTAAGTCCATTAACCTTCATTGTACTGAAGTGAAGGCTGAATCTCAGTTGTTCAATCTCAAATCTGAAGCCACAAAACCAAATCTAACTGCATAGCAAGACCAAACAAGAAGTGATGATTGTGATACCTGCGAGCAATCAGACATGCCCACTCTGCCACTTAAACCTCGCAAGACGATCGCTCATTGTGAGGTATTGTTTGAAATGCAATTTCTGAGCGCTTTACTTCTGTGTCTTTGTTTCAGCTCCGTTCTGCCCGACTCTCTCCACCACCTCTCCTCGTGCCTCCTGAACCATCCGGCTCCTGTCTAGGAAGGGTTTTTGACCTTACCTGAGTGTTTTGGTATTACAGAATGCCTCGCCGTTACAATGTAAATGCAGGAGTAGATGCACCAAATGCAGGAACAGGTCCGATCTATGACGGAGTTGGTTGGGCAGCTCCTTCAGGCGTAAGCTTCTCCCGTTACCCTGCCAAGCTCGCCACCCCGATTACCTGTTCCTGTAGCCCTTCCTCACCGCTATGAAGGTGATCCTGACTCCTGCTGAGCTTTCCATGCAGTGTGGGTTGTACATCACCCACCACCCAGACCAGTTCCTATCTGACGAGGACCGCGTGAATTTCGTTATGTCCCTCCTCAGAGGGCGAGCCTTGTCATGGGCCACGGCTCTATGGGCAGAGCAGAGTCCCCTCCTGCAATCATCCTGTGCTTTCCAGGATGCATTTAGAGAGGTCTTTGATCATCCCGCCATTGGATGAAGCCTTGGCGACTGACTCCTTGACCTGTGCCAAGGAAACCAATCAGCCTTGAACTTTTCCCTGGAATTAGGCGCCGGACTGAGTTGGCTAACAGACTGCCTCCAGGTTATCTACCGACGTGCCCTCTGACCAGAGCTGCAAGCTGAGCTGGCCTGCCGAGGAGCCACGCGTACATTTGATGAATACGTGAAGCTATCCATCACCCTCGACACCATCATCCGAGAACAACGACAGCCATCTCACCATCCCGACAAGGCTCTGGCGACCCCTCCACCACGCCCAGAGGGTCCAGAACCTATGGTGATGGGACAAGCACCCCTATCGGCAGAAGAACGCAAACGTAGGATGCGAAAGTGGTTGTGTGTTTATTGTGGAGAGACGGGGTGTGTGCTTTGGAACTGCCCAATCCGACCACCTCGATGCAGTTCTGGGGAGACTCAGGTAAGAACCCTTCCTCTTCCCTCCATAACCCAGACCCAGATGGTAGTCCTGGGGGAGCATTTTTGGGGGAACTGCAGGGTTTATATGGTGCATTCCTTCGGATCCGAGTTTCGGTTGCTGATATTGCGTCACATCCAGCACGAACTCGGGGAAAACCAAGTCGGATGCATTTCGTTTGTCACAGAAGTAGCAATACCATGGACCCAATGTATGTATGTATCAAAAAGCAAGATTTTTTGCTTAGCTGGACAACTTGTCAGATTTAACCCTTTGGGGACAACGGCATCGTCGGCGATGCCACGTATCTTTCTCGTCTATTTCCGATTATATCTTGCTGAAATCATCATGTAGGATGATGAAAAAAACGCTGGCTAAATCCGTTATCTGTTTTCTTTTCAAAACGTCCATTGTCGAAAGTATTTAAAGTTCTTAAAATTATGTTAAATTGACAAAAACTAAACCATGTAATCTTTCTTTGTTTTACTTGCATCGGGGGCATGTAGTACCGCCCTCACATGAAGATCGCTATTCGCATTCTACATAGCCGCACTATGCTTACTATGTACTTTTATAATGTTTCTGCAATTGTTCCAAACTGCATTTTGCAATGTCTATACTTTGATGTCAAA
>JAODKC010000117.1:8660668-8674117 GCA_026777985.1 Mormyrops attenuatus | reverse complement strand
CTTTCTCAAATTCATTTTAAAATGTTCTCCCGCTAATTTCCACTTATGGCCACGAGTTCTAGTATTTAAACTAATATCGAAATTTAGCTCAACAGCATCCCGACCTGTTAGAATCTTATATAACTGAATCATGTCCCCCCTGAGTCTCCTTTGCTCAAGGCTGAACAGATTCAGCTCAGCTAACCTCCCTTTTGAAGGTATGGTGACCAGACCTGCACACAATATTCTAGGTGGGGTCTTAGCAAAGAATTGCATGATCGTAGCATCACCTCCCTTGACTTAAACTCCATACACCTAGAGATGTAATCCAGCAATCTTATAGTCCTGCATCTTAAATATTATATTATTATTATATTATTTGTGTTATAATACACATCCCTGACTAGTATAAGCTGCTAGAAGATGGATGGATGGATGGATGGATGGATGGAGCGGTAACATTTTTACCAAATATAACATTTGTCTTTTAGGCCAAAAAGTTTCACTTTTGGGTTTCTTTCCGGAACACATTCTTTGGCTTAAGATAAATGGCAATGTCTTTTTGAGAGAGCAGTAGGCTTCTCTTTGTGACATTTTGAAATGAAGGCACGGGCATATGTCTCTGATTTTAAGTAACAGTTCAGTTTGGCTGTCATTGCTTCGACAGTAGATGCCGCTTGGTGTATTCTGCTTCGTTTTTCTAAACTAGCTAGTATGGGAGCACTGATGCTAAGTGTCTGTTTGGGTTTTTGTCTGTCACTTACAAGCCTTTTTTTAATCATCTGCCAAAAAGATACAGAAAACAATTTTCTCAATAAATGTGTTCAGTACCCATGTTATATGCGCTGACAATTCTGACAAAAGTTGCCCTCACGGAATGTTTTTTATTTGACGAACTCTACTGATTGTTCTTAACCCAGCCCATTTTATCTTTACTATTTCAAGAATGTAAAAATAGAAAATAATCTATTAAGAATATTAAGCATTATGATAAAATATTAAAATATCTATCAAGAAAATCAAGCAAAATAACATCTAAAGAATTACTACAAGAAAAGCAATCAGCCACATGTTTTATAAAAACAACAAGAAATGGTCTGGTTTCAGAAAGTTACAGAACTTAGAGAAAACAGCAAATACTAATTACAAATATCAATTCTTGCTAAATTAAAGAGGTCTACTTCTTAATTGCCTGTTTATCATTCTGGCAAGTGAGATAATGGTAATGTAGTTAGCTTTAGAGAATTGCTTTAATTTCTTTTAATTGTAAGTATATCTGCAAGAGTCGATTTTTTTTCCATTGAGCACTTTATATCTACAATAGTTCTGCATAAACAACAATCTATAGCCAGCAGATAAGCATCTATGTTAAAATGACATATTCTTTCGCATATTGTAATTAGATGGCCTCTAGATCTCTTATAATATAGAGGAAACAACTGGTAAGAATGAGTAATTCAGAAACCCCAGCTAGATTGTAATTGTATTGTGCATTAATTTCTGGGCTGTGGCAACCATCTGTGTCAATGAAGCATTTCTGCTTCGGCACAGGCAGCTCAGCTCGTGGTGCAGCTCAGCTCGTGACCTTAGAGTTCATTAAATGTTTTTTTTCGGTGTGTGTGTGGTCGTGGATATATTACATTGTGGGGACCAAATATCCCTACATATTTTGACTTTTTAGGGACATTTTTCCACTCAATTTTATAAAAATCCGTGACTGTAATCAAAAAGCTAAAAATGCCAAAAGTGTTGTACTTTGGTTGCTTACAGGTAAGGTTAGGGCTGGGTTTCATGAAGGGAATGGAGGGACAACACAGATGCACCTTTAGGGGAAACTGAAACTGTGATAAAGGGAAACAGACCCACACCCATACTAGCCACTCTCAGAACTCACTATGACACCATTGACCGAGCTGTTGAATCAGAGGGCAATGATGGTTTAATGTGAAAGTGATTGACACATTACAAAGGGACAGGGCAACCAGCGACACCTGCTGGTTAAACAGAAACAAGACGGATGACCGACAGATCCTGACACGGAGTAGGGATTTACGATGTCATAGCTGTGATTAGGGTTATGCCCAAAGAAATAAATGGAGAGTCTCTACAAAGGTATAGATACCTAATCTGTGTGGGTGCATGTGTGTGGGGGGGTCATGTGCATATGACACATGACAAATGTCCCCACAATGTGGTAAAAACCTGTTATTTTGACATTGTGGAGACCATTTTTTTGGTCCCCGCAAGGGGAAACTGAATTTTAGAAAAATGTGTGAAGGCAATCAAAAAACTAAAAATGCCAAGAGTCTTGTATTTTGTTTTGTTACTTATGGTTAAGGTTAGCACTGGATAGGGGTTAAGGTTGTCTTTGATGGGATTAGGGTTTTGTCCGTATACATGGTGTAGAATGGGTGGTCCACACAAAGAAATGACAAATATGTTTGTGTGTGTGTGTATGAGGGTGTGTTTGTGTGTGTGAGAAACATACCGGTGTTAGCCAGTGGTGTGGGACAAATCCCTCTACATACCTGCAAAACACTGAAACCTATTTGACAGATTCATGATTTTCCAGCTTCAGTCATGGTAAAATAATTGTCATGCAATTTTTCATCATGTTTCCACCCATTGCTTAAGCACTATCTCCTGCCTGATCCTTATATTAACTTTCTTAGCTCAAGGGAATAGTTGAATTATTAAAATTATCACAGTAACAGTTATATAGCTATGCAATTGCAAGTATTTTAGATTACCACACACACACACACACACACACACACACACACACACACACACACACGCTCCAAAATCTACTTCTACAAACATTAGCGTTCATGTCTCTTTTTGTTAGCATGTAGCAAGTATTTTTTTCTTCTTTTTTTCTACATTTTCAATGAATCTGTGGAAGTATTTTTTCTACATTTTCAATGAATCTGTGGAAGTATATTGCAAGCTAAATTATAAATGAAGTTAATTAACCGACCCAAAATAGAAAGCCTTCCAATGTCATTATCAGGTCAGTTATTATTATTTTAAACTAGTAAAGTTCCTCAAGGCAATTGGCAGGCAGGATTATTCACTGAAAATGAAGCTTGGAGAATATAAGTCGGTGTAGTTTCAAGCTGTGCAGTCACAACAGGATTCATGCCTCTTACTGAGCAATCAAAAGTATTTGGTAAAAATTAGGAGACTGGAGGTAATTCAAGCCCTTAGGTGGATTTCTGTCTGCAAAAATACAGCCAAAATGGCATTTGGACTCCATTGTTCTGCTGGGGGACTCACATAGGTAAAACCTGGAAGGGTATGATTGGGACGAATGGCTTGCCCAGTCGGAATCTGAGTGGTGATCAGTTACTGGACTTCTGTGTTAACCAGTTTGTCTGTAATGAACACCATGTTTGAACACAAGGCAGCAGTGGACCCTAGACTGCAAAGGGATGATCGATTTTGTAATTGCATCATTGGATCTGTGTCTGCAACTTTTGGAGACTCGGGTGAAGAGAGGAGCTGAGCTGTCAACTTATCACCACCTGGTGGTGAGTTGGATCTGATGGCGGGGGAAGATGCCAGATAGACCTGGTAGACTCAAAAGCATTGTGAGGGTGTGCTGGGAGCATCTCTTCCAACAGGAGATCTTTAACTCACACCTCCAGTAGAACTTGTCTTGTGTCCCGAGGGAGTAAGGGAGCATGGAGCCTGGATGGGTGATGTTCTTGGACTCCATTACCGAGGAGGCTGTGCAGAGCAGTGGCTGTAAGGTTGCGGGTGCCTGCTGCGGTGGAAATCCCCAAACCAGATAGTGGACACCAGCAGTAAAAGGAGTTGCTGGTCGGAAGGAGGAGGCCTTCCAAGCTTGGTTGACTTGTGGGACTCCTAAAGCAGCTGACAAGTACCGGCAGGCTAAGTGAAAAGTGACTTTGGCAGTTGCTGACGCAAAAAACTCAGGTGTGGGAGGAATTTGGTGAGGCCATAGAGAAGGACTTTCGGTCGGCCTCAAAAAGATTCTGGCAAACTGTCAAGCAACTCAGGAGGGAGGTCTTTACCCATGCTGTTCAGAGCAGGATGGAGTGCTGTTGACTCCAAATGGGGATGTAGTCAGGTGCTGGAAAGAATATTTTGAGGACTTCCTGAATCCTAATGATTTGCCTTCCTTGGAGAAAGTACAGGTGGATGATGCAGAGGGGGATTTGCCCATCTCTATGGCTGAGGTCACTGAAGTCACTGAAAACTCTTTGGTGGTAAGGTACCTGGGGGTGGATGAGATTCGCCCTGAGTTCTTGAAAGCTCTTGATGTTGCTGGATGTCTTGGATGAAACACCTTTTCAACATTGTGTGGACATTGGGGACAGTGCCTTTGGATTGGCTGACTGGGGTGGTAGTCCCAATCTTTAAGAATGGGGACCAGAAAATGTGTTCCAATGGGGGCATCACACTCCTTAGCCACCCTGGGAAGGTCTACGCTGGGGTACCGGAGAGGATGGTCCTCCCCAGAAGGAACAATGCAGATTCCGTCCTAGTCGTGGAACACTGCACCAGCTCCTCTACCTCACAAGGATACTGGAGGATCATGGGAGTTTGCCCAACCCATACAGTACATGTGTTTTTTGGACTTGGAAAAGACATACAATTGTGTACCTTGAGGGGTCCTGTGGGGTGCTTCCAGAGTATGGGGTACAGGGTCCGTTGTTGCAAGCCGTCAGGTCCCTGTACAAACAGAGCAAAAGTTTAGTTTATATTGCCAGCAGTAAGTCAGATTCAGTCCTGGTGGGTGTTGGACTCCGCCAGGGCTGCCCTTTGTCAAACTTTTATGAAGAGAATTTTTAGTGGGTCCAGTTCGGGGGCCTCAGGATCATGTCTTTGCTTTTTGACCTGCAGCAAGGACTGGGGTGGTTTGCAGCTCAGCATGAGGCAGTCTGAATGAGGGTCAGCACCTCCAAATCTGAGGCCATGGTTCTCAACCGGAAAAGGGTGGATTGCCCTCTCTTGGTGATGGTCTTGAGTTACTGCCTCAAGCAGAGGAGTTTAAATATCTCGGGATCTTCTTTACGAGTGAAGGAAGAAGGGCACGCGAGATCAACAGATAGACCGGTGCATCAGCTGCAATGCAGACGCTGTACTGTTCTGTTGTAGTGAAGAGTGAGCTGAGCTGGAAGGCAAAGCTTTCGATTTACCAGTCAATCTATGTTCCTACCCTCGCAAAGGGTCATGAGCTTTGGGTAGTTACCAAAAGAATGAGATCACAGATACAAGTGGCAGAAATTAGTTTCATTCGCAGGTTGTCTGAGGTTCTTGGACTTTCGGGAGGGGCTCAAAATAGTGCCTTTGCTCCCCCGCATCGCAAGGAGCCAGTTATGGTGGTTCGGGCATCTGTCTAAGATGGCCCCTGAATGGCTCCCTGGGGAGGTATTCTGATTCTGCACATTTCTAACTGGGAGAAGACCCCGCGGTAGACCCAGGACATGCTGGAGAGATTATATCTCTTGGTTGGCCTGGGAACGCCTTGGAGATGGAGGAGATTGCTGGTGAGAGGGAGCTCTAGGCATCCTTGCTGAGATTGCTTCCCCCATGACCCGACCGCGGGTAAGCGGCTGAAAATGGGTGAATGGATGGATGGATGGATGAATGGACGGACGGATGGATATTTAAAATCTTCACAATGAAGCTAACATATAATAACGGCTTATGTTCCTGAAAATATACTTAGAAGCAAAATATCACCCATCCATTTAGGGTTGCGGGGGTACAGAACCTTGGAAACTATGGGCACAAGGCAGGGAACAACCCAGGATGGGGTATCAACTCATTGCAGGGCACACTCACACACCACTCACTCACACATGCACACCTATGGGTAATTTGGCAGCTCAGATTCATCTCAGCATGTCTTTGGACTGTGGGGGTGGGGTGGAACCAGAGCACCTGGAGGAAACCCCACGACGACACGGAAAGAACATGCAAACTCCACACACATGAAGCCATGGCAGAGACTGCCCCCAGAAAAATATCAACATAGCTATATTTTCATTCCTATTTACTTTCAAAATTTTGAGATGCTTAATAATTAGTTGACTGTCACTTTAGCTTAACACATGCAAAAAAATGTAACCTTGTCTAGTAGATGTTAGAAGCATGACAAGTAATTATATAGAAAATCTTTATATCTAGGATCAAAGACGAAGCAGAAAATTGTTTTCCCTCAGAGAAAATAATAACTTATGGGAGTATTATGGTTATATTATCCCAGGATGATTTGTGAAATATTCTTTTGATGCGCCTGTCAAAATGATAACATGAAAAACTGGACCCTTGCCCAAGACTATTTTGGTTTTAATCATGCATTTTAAGATAAAAAATCCCTTTCAGTCAGCTCATTAAACTATACTGGCCAGCACTGTACTGCTTCATTGTATCGTTCCTGCGCTGTGGAACCACTTTAGATATTCAGCTGAATAGGTGACACCTAAAGACAGTTGATTCAAAGGAGAAAATTGATGAGTTTGTTGAAGATGGTGTAATGGCCTTTTTGCCACATTGTGCACTTGAATCAATATAAGTACTCAGCACTTTTGCTTACTTTCTTCAGAGACTGCCTCACACCCATGCACCAATGTTTTGTTTTTGCTTCCAGAAACAAACCTTTAATTTGTGTGCTATTTTGGGTAGGTCTACTCTGTGTTGAACATGGCAATCCTGTTTCCGCATCACTCAGTGTAAAAATATCTGCTAAAAAATGTAATATAAATGAAAGGCAAAATGTCAATGTTATAATCATACAAGGAACCATCTTCTATAACAGACAAATTGCAGTGATGTGATTGCAGTGATGTGACTGCAGTGATGTGAGGCACTATGTATCTTTCAATAACCAGCTTTATTTAGCCAAAGTGCTCATCAGGATACGGGGAGACCTGGACATATAAGCAGGACGCCAGTCCATTGCAGGCATCGCACACATACACAAATAGATAATCATAAAAGATTTAGTTCTTTATTGTCATTGTACACAGCAGCACACAGAGATTAGGTAAGCAACTCAATGAACGACACAAACAAAAACCTGAGACAAGATAGGTAATATGTAAACAATATGTAAAAAATACAGGCAGTAGAAGATAATACAAGCAAGCACTATCTGCTCATTGCTCATTATAATCATAAACATTTAGAGTGTCTTCTCATCCAGAGCGCCCCCTGTTGTTTAGTCTGTACTTCCTGGGATAGGCTCAAAGCTCGCCGTGTCGTAGTACTGAACAAGTGGACAATACCAGTTTCACACTGCAGAACCATACCTTTAAATTTCAAATAGATTATCTAAACAAGGAAAATGTGAAATGACAGCTCTATATATACTCATAATTGAGGATCAAGTAGAGTATTATATTTCATAGTGTTCAATTCAGGTACTAGAACGCTACTAAAATTGAGTCAGTGGGAAATGTTAGACAATACTGCTGTTCGACGATCAGAAAGAAGAGGGCAGGCAGTAAGGCCTAGCCAAAAAAAAAGAAAAAAACACAGCAATTATTAACTCATAGCCCTTGCAGAGATCTGAAGGAAGGTACCAAAGGTATTACATTCCACTGACGAAATCCTGGGTGCTTGAGACAATCCATGAGAATCACTCAGGGTTTTATTAGATTTCTAAATCAATAGTCAAATGGAAAATATGTATCCATATTAACACATTTTGTGATATCAAAACCGGAAGTGTACATATAATCTATTTACAATTACACTTTTGTCACATTCTTGAATTCTTTGAAATGGATGCAGTAAATAAAATATTAATAAACTATCAAACGGAAGTAATTTAATAAAACCCAGCAACCCCTAAAAGGAAGGAGGCAGCTATAAAAAATGAACATCACTATTGCCTTGTTAAAAGTGTCCTCTTGCTTCTTAATAAACATTGTAAAATCATGACTTATTACAAAGTTGGTACATATTGACAAGGGTATCTAATCCCCATACTTATCTCTGGAGGTATGCCTGTATTTGAAATGAAATAGGGGATAAAAGGGCAGGTTGCTGTGACAGTCAGCACACATAGCTAGATTCTTATTCTTTTCAGGTTTCTTCATCTAAATTCCGGAGTATCATTCCATTCTAGTGTCCTTACTGGTACTAATAATGAGTTTGTCTATTAAGTGAACAACATTCGTGCATCCTGTGTTTTGAATCTACTTGCAGAAAGGCAAAGAAAAACCTTCCCTTTGATTTGTTTTTTTGAGGAAAAAACATTCAGAACAATTCATTTCCATCCCCCACTTTTTTCCATGTAAAACTTGCTGTATTCAAAATGTTCCTTTATGACTTGCCACAACACTGGGAATATGACCATTCTGCAGGAAACAAACCATCACCTTCTCCAGTTTTCCACTCCAGTTTCATTTTCTGTTGCCACGGGAATGTGTGTGTGTGGGGGGGGGTCACTAAAAATCAAGAAGCTATTCCCAGTACTCTCTGTTGTTTTGTGCTTGTAAAACCGAAGCAAGCCTTATCAGCATACACCAGTTGGATGTGACGTACTGCAATCTGACATCACTGTGTCAATAACTGGTCAGTGAAGTGCGGTACAGTTCTCCAAAATAGCATGCCGATTTGGTCCAAGGTGCCGTAGCATATTATGTTTATGCAAATGACCATTTAGTATGAAAATTCCAAATGCAACTGGTTTAAATTAGAATGTTCTGAAAACAGGGGGAGATGATAATATTTTACTCATTTAAGGAGATGTTTCAAGTTTTTTGCATTTTCAAAAACAGGAACGGTGAGCATCAAGCTCAAAAAAAGAATTTAAGCTTGGTATGTTTCAGTCTGCTGTTTACAGGATCCCATATCCATCTCATCGGAGAATATTGGTTAGTCTGTTTCTTATGGGAGAAAAACAACCTCAGCTTATACTTTACATATATGGGCCCGAAGCCAAAAATAATGCAGCATCCCATGATACAAACACCTAAACCACTGTATTAAAAGAAATTCAGTTACTCAGATACACTGAGGACTTTCCATCATGTTGCATAATCAAGCATATTTTAATCTTCATTTAAATACTTGTGATTCCTATACTAAACTATCAAAGTGGGAAAAGCTGTCATTAAGTTTTAGATGGTATGACTGTCTAGACCATCATATTTTCTAGTTTTTTATAAATATATTTTCATATACAAGTCCAAGCCTTTATAAAGTAGAAAATTAGAAGAAAAAAAATATTCCCTTACTTCTTGTAGAAAAACAATTTCTTAATCCTGGAAAATAGTTTTATATAAGTTATACAGTTATACAGTTATAAAGTCAAATATTACACAATACCGTACACATAATTAAAAAGATGTATATAGAGGTTTGCTAAAACCACTTTTGAATACCACTATTGAAATGCAGGGCCAGTAATAATCAACCGGCAATGCAAAAGAGGCAATCATTGTCCCTTGATTAAACAAGCGAAGTTTAAGAGTCCATTAAAAGAAAGATGTTTCTAGTCTCATGCAAAAGTACTATTCATTATTTCTGTTGCATTAAGAGCACGGTAGTGTGCAGGGGCTGATTGCTGGCCTGTCCTCTCCTACTTCTCGTCATTATTGAAAGCTTGTCATTTTGAGGTTTCAGGTGGGGGAGGGGGAACAATAAAAGTAGCCATTTGAGGTTAAAGAAGAGGAAAATGTTAGGCCTAGCTGAGTCTTTGGTTTTTCATTGCTGACATACGCCTGTAGCAGGGGGGCGGATACCCTTCAGAGCAAGGCAGGGTGATAAGTAGACTGCAGGTTAGAATACTGATGTCAGAAAAACTGGAAAACATTGGTAGCAAAAAAAGGTTCCACTGGTTAAAGCAAAAATAAACAAAACGGTCAATGAAAGGTGATAAGTTAAGGATAATGGTATTACTACCATTATATGCAGTAAAATCATAATCAGATAAGAACCAGCTTCCGATTTTTTTCCTTTATACGTACAGTACTATGCAAAAGTCTTCAGGAGTCAAAGAAAATGATGCTTAAATGATCTTCATGTTGGTGTACGACCATAATATTATGTCTGTCGAAGTGTGTCAGCTTAGCCACTTCAAAAGTCTCCTAAAGTCAAGTATTTGCAGCAACCAAACACCCAAGTATTTTTTGAGTGCACCACCTCTTATGGCTAATCAATAGCTCATTGAGTTATTTGTAACTTATTAAATTAATTATCTACATGAGGTGGTTGTAAAATGTAACAAATACATGGAATGGCTGTGGTGCCCCGGAGGAGAGGTTTGGGAACTGAAGCGGTGTTCATCTAGCCATCCAACAAGAAAACAGTAACTTTTTGGAGAACAGAAGACATACTGCTAGATTTTTTTATTGTGTTACTGTTAATTTGCACATGTTGTAATGTTACATTGTGTTCTTTAAACTTACTATCAGGGGTTACATCAGAGAGGAGAGGGAGCCCTGTCAGGTATGGGCTGCTATACAATAATATGTATTTATGCTTACGGTATGGAAGACGCAGAATGTTTGTTTGTTGGCCCTTTAAAATGATACAAAATAGTTAAAAATATGTCAAAAAGTTATTTTCATTTGATATGGGTATTTCATATATTATGTGGTTACATAGTACTTGAATTTTTCACACGAAATATTAAAACTTATCATGAATATGTATACATTGAATTCCAAATTAATGTAGAATTATCATACAGGGGAGTATATGGGTCATTGTTACAAACTCATTACTATAACATTCATTTTCTCATTTTTTTTATTTGTTTGAATTTGCTTTTATTTGTATTATACAGCTTTATTGTTTAAAAATCTATTTTGCCTCTGGGGTAGTTAATCACTTTTATGTTACACAGAAGCCTAACGACGACTGAACTACAGGTTATAACATAAATGATCTTAAGATTTTAAGGTATAAGCCATCAATAAAATAAAACAAAAATTTCAATATTATGATATTTTTATCCTATGTACTGTATGCCCCCATCTGGCAGTTATTAAACCAAAATAGACTAGGTAACATATGCTTCCTTGCGAGATGCTCGCTGAAAGTTTTAGCTCTGAATTTTGGGATTCTATGCAACGGCATGACCTAAACTCTCACAGTGTATACAACTAGGAAATGACATTCTCCATGCAAGTCTATGCTCATACTATTTCCCTTTTGATTAACAAAATGCAGCATGCATTAACATGAGTAAATAATGTGTTATGACTTGAGTTGCATTACCTTAAAGGCGCTAAATTTCCCTGCCCTAAATAAGTAAAATAAGATAAAAACCACAGGACAGAAATCAAGGAGTCATATAGAACTCTCTCATCCACTCAAGAAATCAATGTCTGTCAGAGCTACTAATGAAAATGAACCTTAAAGCTGATGAAAAAAAACATGATTTTAGCCCAAAACGGACCTTTTATTGAACTGTTAACTTTGAACCTTATTCCTAAATGTTGGAACACTAAGAAAAAAAGGCTCTTTGACAGAGGTGGAGCTGCACTCTGGCGAGGTGCGATTTAGATATGAGGAGACAGGTTTGAACTGCGCCGGGCTCCGGCTACATCATGTCACATCACGGGCAAAGACAGGCGTGGGGAAAACCAAAGGGGGGAATTTTAAATGAACTTACAGGCAGGGCAAAAGGGGGTAGGAAGGATCAGGTGAGAGCACAGGACACAAGACTACGCCAGCAGCAACATCAATGACTGGGCTAGGGCACTCAAGATAGGGAGACACTATATACATCACTGATGAGGGAGCAGACGAGAGGCACCTGGGGTGATCCACACAAGGGCTGTAACGAAAGGCAAGATTAAACAAGTAACAGGTGTGGCACAATGGAGAGAACGAGGGGGATGGGATGCAGGGTGTGACAAATTTAAAGCTTACTTACTTCGTAATTGCTAAAGTTATTATTTAATATAATCTGAAATGCATTTCATAGACTAAGTTTAGCTTTGTTGGAACATAGTAAGTTGACTTAGGTTTTATACTTAATTTTCTGAAGGTGTACTAAAAAGATGTAATTATTTCGTCAGAATATGTGCTCCCGATAATTAGAATGTTAAATATGGCCAGCTAATCATTTTATTAATTAAGGATTACTTAATAGTCCCTAGCTTCTAAGCAATTAAGATACTGAATGATAAATTGTCTTAATTACTTCAAACACCCATGTGTACTGTGAGGTCAGATCATGCAAAAAAAGAAAGGAACATACTAAAACATGCTAATGGCTAAAAAATATCAATTGAAACAATTCATCATTATCAGGGGAATTCCATCCATCTTACAGTTATCCTGCTCAGGGTCACAGGGGTCCTAGAGATTATGCCAGGCAGCACTATGGATGGGTGCCCGTCTGTCATAGGGCACACACACAATGCAGACCATTTAGAGTTCAGTGGTTCTTAAAGTTGGTCCTCGGGCCTCAGTGCCCTGCTTGTTTTCCTGCTATCCCTGCCCCACACACAAGTCCCAGCTGTCTTTCAGCTTCTAATTGACTGAACACACCTGATCCAGGTAATCAGCAGTGTGTAGGGCATGGATAGCTGGAAAACAAGCAGGGCAGTGGGGCCTGAGGACCAAGTTTGAGAACCACTGATTTAGAGGCAAGAATTAGACTAAGTTGGACTTAGGCAGAAAACTGGAGTACCTGGGGAAAGCCCCCACAACAAAGAGAGAGCATGCAAAATCAAGTCATAGAGAGGCAAGATTCAACAGCCCAACCCTGGAGGTGTGAGACTATAACTACTCATTGAGCCATTTATGAACCATTAACCCAGACATTAACAAATAAAAGGCTTGTTTATAGTCAGAACACTGTAAATGTAGGATGTTTCACTCTTTATCTGCAGTAAAATTATTTTTAAAGTATAATGTACATTTTTAAAGTTTATAAAAATGCATTCTTATCTGTGTTTTTAAATATTTTGAATATTTAGTGCCGCTTTCTGTGTACTGAACTACAAATGCTACCCAATACAACAAAAACCAGTATGAATTCCTTGCTTCTTTTTGATAACAGCTACGTTAACATTAAAACTTTATTCAAACAAATCAGATCACAAAGAAGGAAATCTCTCTTGTCAACATGTCAACCTGTCAGCCTGTTTAGTAGAGCTCCAACTAACAGAAGCTTCATCCGAAGATCCAGTCTAATACTGTGAGAGATGAAAACAACAACACATAAGTAACTGTAATCACATTTACATAATACAATTGGCATATGTTTTTGTCCTACATAATTATTAGCATATGTTTTGATTTCTAAATCAATGACCAAAAATAGTCTATTAAATGAGACCAAACAGCCAAAATGTAATAATAACATAATTAGATGTGCTGTAAATCTCATCATGACATCATATGATACGATGGTCCCTTCACTGAGCCGACACCTTATCGTGGAGGAAGAGTTTGCGTGTTACGATGATCCCAGGAGCTAAGTTGCCCGGGGCTTTATGCCCCTGGTAGGGTCACCCAAGGCAAACA
>JAODKC010000117.1:8614523-8625981 GCA_026777985.1 Mormyrops attenuatus | reverse complement strand
GCCCGCGGGCGGGGGCGGGATTACAACATGACACTGAGAGAACCTGTATACTCCACACACATGGGGCTATGGCAGATTCAAACCCTGGTCCCAGAGGTGTAAGGCAAAAGTATTAACCGCTGTGCCACCATGCCACCCCTACACACCTATGTACTATAAACAAGCAAAGGAAATCAAAGGAAAATGACCAAATATGACACTAACTGTTGTCAGGATCTGAGAAGATGTTAATAGCCAAGCTGGGATTTTGGTGAGAGCAGACACATATACACACTGATAACAAGTACAACGAGAGACAGGTGTGAGTGACTGACGCATTCAAGAGGAACGAAGTGACTAGTGACACCTGCAGGCCAAACCGGAATATGAGGGTAAGATCCTGACACAACCACCCATTGTACTGCAAATGTTTGTTGCAGGAGATCGTGTGACTGCAAGGTAAATTATAGACCTGTATCAGCAATGGCAAAGTTTAATTTGACAATTCGTCTAATTAATAGGGGTGTTCGCATACTGTTAACCTTATAGTGTATAATATCATATCTGACTGTATGCAGGATATTTTGTTTTCACCAAATTATTTAAATTTTATTAAAGAACAGAAACAGTAACAAATCAATAAACAATAATGATATTTGACAAAATTCCAAGTAGCATTAGATGCCATTAAAAGTCCAAACAGTACCATACCAAGCCCAACAACAATACCTATTATATCACAGTGCTGTTGAATTCTTGGATCTGATTGGTGGGGAGGGTGTTGATTAATTTTGTATAACCACAAACATTACAAGGCAAATCACAGTAATAAATCCATACCTGCCCACACTCCCAATTTCATTGGGTTTCTCCCCATTTTTAACTTGTCCTCCAATTTAACTCCTGATTTACCTTTTCTCCCAGTATTATATTATAAAACAACAAGCAATTTAAAACTATCGACTGACTCTGCTGCAGGATAGTTGCTGCAGCCACCTGGGTAAAAATGTATACTGGGTTGTGCAAGGTCATTTTACTGAGAAAGGTAGATCACAATAAGGCACTTCATTTCCCCTCCTGCTGCCTCTTGAACAACCTGAAAAGTTAAATTGCTGTTGATCTCTTTGTCACATTTGCATTAAAGTGGAACAGAAGATGAAGAGGCATGTTGTCATGCTGTCGAAGAGGATTGCAAACCAGAGGCCTGGGGGTATTGTGAAGGTGTTTTTGACCTGCTGCTCATAATGGGCTTTTGTCCATGTGTCCGGGGAATACATTGTCGTCTTTCCGACATTATCTTTTCTGCTTTTATTTTATTTTTATACTTTATTTAGATATACTAATGCACGTGTAACCTCAGTAAAGTACTGTCACTGACTCATCACAATGTGGAATTGTGATTCACTGTGTAACTTGTTGTCATGCAGGTTGCAAAGGGAGAACTGTCCTCTCACCATTGTGTAACTTATCTTAATTCACCAACAATCCTATTTTTGCTTGCCACTCTGTAAATATTGTTTTGATCTTCTCTTTCTTCTTCACTCCATGCATTTCATTCCACTTTCCTTGTATTTGACATACATTTTTCCCTGTGTCCTGTAATATTTTCCCCAATTTGTTATGATCTGTAAACTAATGAATGAATGTTTCCACAAACCCCCAAGCGACCTTGGCGATGTCCTTACAAAAGAAACATCTTCATCTGCTAATTTGATTGTAAGAGTGTATGTTTCTAACTTTGTGGATTTTTGTGTGAATGAGACTGTGGTGCTTTACACAAGACTTGAAACAGCAGTATCAGTCCAACTGGTCAAACTCTTATTGTGTGAGACAGGAATTCCAAAATTCTTTGCAAATTTAACTATGGCCAAATTCAGAAAGCAAAATACTCAACATATCCAATATACAGTATCATGCAAAAGTCTCAGTCAATGAAATGATGTTTGAATGATTAGTGTAAAATATGATGCCTGTCCAAGTGTGTTAGCTATTTTTACAGTTTTTTCTGAAATATGTCTTAGAAGTCGGCCAACAAAACTCAAAGAAAAAAATGTGCAGGCATGCACGCACAGACTCTGGCAGGATGATTTACAGTATAAGGCAGCGCCCAACATGTGTTTTAATTTAGTGGAGTAACTATAGGCCAAGGGCAGGAAACAGATTTACACCCACTGGCTGTGAAGGCGAGGCAGAGGCCGTGTTTTTTTTCAGAGAACAAGCCTCCCCCAGCTTAAGCTCTAATACCTTACACTAACCTGCCCAGCGCTAAGTCAGTCCCTGCAAACAGTGTTCAAAAATAAAAGCTAATCTAGAGGAAAGGAGTCACCCAGAACTCTTCCAGGAAAATTTACAGTGAATAACTGGACAAAATTGTAAAACTGCTCTGCCCATGTTAAATCTATCAAATTACCCTCAGAAGTTTCTCTTTTAAAATACTTCTTTCGTCTTATTAACATGCAAAACACATTAAATCTAGAATATTTTTTCATTTGTTTACATTTTTCAATCACAGAACTGAAACGTACAACTTTAAAACCATGAGAGCATATTTGTTGCAGCAAATTATAACTTGCTTAAGGGAATGTATATCCCCTCAGGCCATCTCTTTGGGGAATTTGGGTAATTTATAGCCTTTCTATATCATTTTTGACTTTTAATAGCTGCCTTTCAGTCCTTACCCGGTCAGGGGTTACACACACATGGTAACTCCCCAGCTGCTTGTAGAAGCTCGTATCTGCCATATCTGAGTGGCGATGGAGATGCTACACTGCAGTCATTTAGCCGTGAGGTCCTACCAGTTAGCTGAATCTCCACCAGCTGCTTAGTGAGCTCTCGCCTATGGCTTACAGAGACCTATGCAGGCAAGGTGAGCTTCCTATACGAGGGCTCTATCAGCACCAGTCACCTAACTGACACTATTTTACTGGAACTATTAAGGTCAAGCTCCTTGTAGCAGAGTACTGCAGTACAGTCCTGACTGGTGCTTGAGTCTATGTGCTTAATTACACTAACTGCTGCCCCAGCATCAAGACCAAAAGCACCACATAACACACCTCACTACAGACCTTTGATAGGAGGCTGGTTCTCAGACAGAAACAGAAAATGCTGTGGACAAAAGGAAGGCACGAGCAACGAGGAAAAAGTAAAGTGACAAGCCGAGGAAGAACCACAGATCTGGTTTTTGCAGAATGTGACGTAAGCAGCTTAGCCCCACTGCGCACCACAGATGAGTCTCAGAAGGCAGGCCTAAACAGTGTATTACTGGGAACATACCAAGCCAGAGAGAGGATTCTGAAGCAAAAGGAAGAAGCTGAGTGAAAGGCATGGATGGATGGACGGATGGATGGATGGATGGGGGGCAGGGCTGGAGAATTAATTTAGTGTCTCAGAAATTACTGCTGAGAAAATATGTTTGGAAGCCTGCTGATGATAAGCAAGAGGATTATGCTCCATGCGAACTGAAAGGTCAGGGTGTTCGGATGATCAGTCATAGGGGTCCATTGAAGTGACTTCACTGGAGCTGATGTGGAGCTGAACAAAGTTCACATTTTTTTGAATATTTACTAATTACATCTACATCTACCTTGTTACATCGTACAACTCTTAGGTGCAGTCATGTTAAGTTTGCTAAATAAAAATTAACTGAGCGTTGCATTCATACTTACTGTGTTGCTCTGTGCTGTCTTCACTCTGTCTGTGCAGGTAGTATTAACCGTGCAGGTGCCATCCCAGCATTGCTGCAGACCCCCACTGTGATCCAGCCCCATGTGGAGATAAAGCCGTTCCTGCAGATCCCCATGGAAGCCCCGCCACCCACCCCCAGTCTCAGGGTCTTCCACAACTTCAGCATGGTGAGTTCTCAGGTCCAGGTCATAGTTTCTGCAGGGCTGTTCATCAATACACGTACTTGACCATTCTCATGTTCTCGCGTATGGAAGATTATAAGCACAAAAATTCAAATGGCAATTCATTTTGCAATTGGCAATTCAGTATTCAATCGGAGCATGCATTTGCCATTTCAATATTTAACCTGAGCATGTAATTTGAAAATACATTTTTCAATCGGCAATTCAAAGTGCGTATGCAATCCTTAATCCTTAATTCATTTCAAAATATTTTGAATAAAAAATAGAATAACAATTCACGGAATCGCATTTCGTATTGCCATGGGTTTTTTGCCTCTTTATTCAAAAGGCAATGGCGTCCCCGGCAATTGCATTGCATGTTGGGGTGAAAACTCATTTGCAATTCCTGTCAGACCGCTCATCAAGGCGGACCTTCATTAACGACGTCACTTCCTTGTTTAGGGCCTCACCAGCATTCAACAGATTTGTTCGTTGAGTAATGGAGACAGAAGAGCTTGTAGCAAATATTTCTGCCTTAG
This sequence comes from Mormyrops attenuatus, assembly GCA_026777985.1. Lineage (NCBI taxonomy): Eukaryota > Metazoa > Chordata > Actinopteri > Osteoglossiformes > Mormyridae > Mormyrops > Mormyrops attenuatus. Next base: position 8,621,618 of record JAODKC010000117.1, on the reverse strand, counting down.
CAGATGACATGGAAAACAATCGGGTATCAGCAATAGATGCGTTTGATAGGTTGTCTTTGCTCTCACAGAGGGTAGAGGAACTTTCTATGGGCTGATATTTATGCCACTAGAAACTGAATATGAATTGTGTATATTTGAATCTGCAGTTGTCGCATAAAAAAACTGAATGAATTTCCATTTGAATAAAGAAATTCTCTGAAGATGTACCTACATTCCATACTTATTCATAAGCTTTGGTGTGGTGACTAAGCTTGGATCCAGCTCGCATTCATCATGGCCCACAATCTCACAAACTCAAATGACATGTCACAATGGGACTGTTAATTACTAAATGAATGAATGCATATACAGATTGAAGGAATGATTAGACGGACATATAATGATCGATAAATCAAATTAGTTGGAATGTGTTGTATGACAGGGATTTCTTTCTGATGTCTCTGATGTTGGTGATTTGTGGATTTCAAAACCCCAGTTTTCCAATGTCAAGTGTCATGGTGGGAACATCAGGAGCCCAAGGCATTGGTCAAGAATGACGCTCCCCTTGAAAAAGACACATTCAGAGAAGCGGGGGCCGTCAAGCAGGGTAAAAAGCTCAGGCCATAACCACTCAGACAGTTTGCCATTTCTGTTTCCTGGATTCTCTGTTTTGTTTTGTTCTTACCCTCCATGTCTTCTGTTGTTTTGTATCCCTTGTTCAGCAGGTAACATACGTTACTGCCCCCCTCCCACCCCCCACGGCTCTGAACTTTTCTTGCCACCTTGTTATTTTTCTTTTATTTTTCTTGTTTTTTTTAACTTCAACAAAACCAACAAATCCTACCTTGCTGAGGCTTTAACCCGACCACCTGTCCTTGCCAGTGAGCCCTTGTATTAGTGGCCTGTGAAAATGGTGGAAGATATGGGTACAGACATTTTTATTCAAAATTTAATTTGCGCTTTTTTTTTCTTTTCACCCCATTTTCTTGAACCTTGTGGGGATTTATTTTTCCTCTTTTCATCACCCCAACCTGGAGGAATAGGTTTGTCAGTGCAGACAGCCTCCATTGCCAAGAACATGATCACTCTTACGGAGGACATGGAAAGATAGTGGCAAGCTGCAGGGGGGAGTATGCCATTGTTCGAATACCACCGGAGTTTGCATGGACTCCTGACTCCTGACCGAAAGGGTTGAGCCTGGAGAACTCAACCAGCATCCTTGTCCCATTTCTGACTGAGGAGACCCAGGGGACCTATTACAAACTGACCCTACTCTGAAGAATGAGTCTTTCAAGTTGGCCACACCACCACTGAAGCTGCCCAAGATTTCCACCAGTGGAAAAGCACCTCATTACTACCACACCAAACCCAGACATCACAGCAACTCCAGATTGTGCAGCGCTGGTTGAAGCCCAAGGAGTGCACAGCTGCACAGGTGGTGCAGCGAGTGGTAATGGATAGCTACCGTCGGGCATTATCCTATGTTCTTCAGCTCGCCATTGGACAGATGGCCACACTACGCTGACTGAACTGGTAAACAAAGCAGAAAGGGTGAATGCTGCTCCCTCCATTTCCCCTAAGAGCTGGTCCAACTGAATGACGCCATCAGAGGAAAAGAACTGCCCCAACACTAAGGAGGAGGCTCTGGAGAAGTACCTCTGGACTGATGCATCCTGGAGCCCAGGAACTCCATCAGGTCCTGCAATGAGCCCATGCTCACTGATTCTGGATCAGGACCCTGCTGCAATCCCTAAAGCCTGCTGCGCAGGGTGCTCCCTCCGTCATCATTCGTTATCTTGTTCCACTCACTGCTTTTCTTTTTGTTTGTCACCCCACTACTGTGATCACCAAAACAAAATATTTTTTCTGCTTTCCACTTCACACGTCTATCTCGGTTTCAGAAAAATTTCTCTTTTTACTTTTCCCCTCGGTTGCCATGACGCCATGAGTTTTTCAGGTTTGCATTGGAGACTTAAATATGCATGAGGTGATTTGCATTGACCGTGTATGGTTGAACTGGGGCATGTAGAGGGCGGAATATGCGGCAAATCCACGTACGTACAATCCCAGGTAGAGAGCGATTTATAAAGTGTATATTGCTTGCAGGTGTGCATGCGCACATTTTTGTAAATCTGACTTTTTCTTTGCGTACGTCATTTTCATCTTTTGAGCGCACATACACTTTTCTACGCAAAGTTTTATAAATGAGACCCCAGGACTGGAACCAACCAGGTGCAGCAGCGACTGGCTGAGAGCCACACCAATGCTGACAGCCGTTCATATTTGCACACTTTGTGGGTTAGCCTCCCTGGGAGAGTGGGGAGGCCTTGGGGGGCGGGGCTGACACCAGGTGTGCGCCACTTCAGCCAGCAGACTACTCACCAGAAACATACCCGGAGAAGCAGCTTGGACAGCAGAAAAGGGTGATTTCAGGATCAGGATTGTGGACGCAGGGCTAGAAAATAACAACCCATCCAGCTGCTGCTACCTGCACAGAGTGAAACTACTCTTCAAAAAGACACACTCGGGGAAGCTGGGGGGGTCAAGCAGGATGTTACTGCCTAAAGCTTCGACCATAACCACTCATATGACAGCACAATTGACGCTTTTTTTTCCCTTTTCTCTTCACCGGATTGTTTGTTTGTGCTGCTTTTTTCTTTCCTTTTTCTTTTCCTTGGTATCCTCAGTTCCATTTTCCTCGGTAGGTAGCATATCTTGCTGCCCCCTCCCGCACCTCATGGCTCTCTTATCTCTCCAGTCTAGGAATCTAGGACTCATACTGGTCACCATAATGGGCTCATACTGGTCACCATAATGGACTCATACTGGTCACCACCGTCTACTGTCCACCTAAATTTTCTTGCTGCCTTGTACCAGATGTATTATTTTTCTTTTATTTTTCTTGGTTTTTCTTTTGAGGCGTCACCTTGACCACACATTCTTTCCTCTTTATTAGCGTGATTCTATGTGTTACTTAACAGATATGCAAGCTGGAGCTCCCCATGTTCTATATTAAAAAACGAAGGGTGGCACAGTAGCCTTCATCCTTTAATCTTTTCATTCCTACATAAATTTAATTTACTGTTTATAAATAGTGATGATAACAGAATGCTGGTATGTCCCTGTAATCACGGACATGTAAAGTAGTTATGTTGGTTGGTCGAGTGGGCCTAGTCCATAAAAATTACAAATTTAAGCCAAATTACAAATAAAAGTACAGACACAGAAGTGTATCCCAAACTAGCAGGTGTACTACCAAAAAATGTAAAACAGAGCAACAAACTATTCAATAAAGCAAAACAGAATTTCACTACCTAACCTCACAATTAAACAATGAACAGAAATCAAATTATTTCAGGTACAATTTGGAACCTAGAAAAAGCTGACAATTGTGCAAAAATGTTCTTCTATGATTCAGGTTTACTTTATTCACTGGTATTCACTCACCACCTGGTTTAGTTGCATGCAGAGCAAAACATCAGAACCTGTACTTGACTCAGCACAAAACAATCATGATGTGCCTGTGCCAAAACTGAGCATCCAAATAAGGTTGAATGTGAGTGAATATTAACAAATAAAAGGCATACTGAGCAATCCATCCATCCATCCATCCATTCTAACTTTTTCCTGATCAGAGTCATAGCAGCACGTAGACCAAAGCTGGGATTTACCCTAGATGGGATTCCAAAACTTTGCAATTAACAATAACATTTCATTCAGTCATGTCTTGCACTTCCATTGTTTCAATTAGTGGCAATAATTGGCTATGCATTTATTTCAAATTAAATTCATAACTCTGCTAGAACAACAATAATGATGCTCAGGTTATTTTCAAAGCTGATGTATACAACAGGCTTCTGCTATTCTTGGTTTTCAACATTGCTCTAAAGAGGGCCGGCCATGCAATCATAAATGACAAACTTTATACAATGAACCTCATCACAGAAAAAAGAGAAAGTATGAGTTCTAAAGAGAACCTTGATCGTGTTTTCTTATGGTAATCTTGGGGTTGAGTACTGTAGCAAAGCGTGATAACAAATGTATCCATGGGGCCCTTTAAGAATATTTCAAAGAAATATGAATGTGGGGCAGCAATGTGGAGTATGTGACATACCACATCTTTTCTCTTTATCCGTAAGAAATATACTCTAGTTCAGACTGTGGACCAAACCATGTGACACAGATTTAGGGAAGCAGCATTCTATTTAGGGGGCACAAGGTGTACAACACGTTGAATCAAATAAAACTGCATTTTTGACAGGAACTGAATGAAAAACTAAACACACAAGGTGGGGATGAGACATTTTGCAATTTTCTGTGGGTTGCCACTTCTTCCGGGTTAGCAGGGTCCAAAAAAAAGAGGTAATACTATGAATATTACATGAACGACTCATAAATATTACAAGAATGAAAACACATGTGGAAGTATTCACTTTGTCCCCATTTTTAGATTTTGGATTCAAGGATTAAATATTAGATGTATTTTAATAAAAATGTATATGCAAGGGTAAATTGAAAATCTTCTACCTTCTGTAACTGCTTGCCCTATCCTGGGGGGTGGGGGGTGGAGCCTATGGACACAAGGCAGGGAATGACCCAGTATGGGGTGCCAACCTATTGCAGGACACACTCATACATCATTCATACCTATGTGCAATTTGGTAACTCCAATCAGTCTCAGCATGTTTTTGTACTGTGGAGAAAACCCCACGATGACATGGACCAAACATGCAAACTCCACACACACGGAGCAGTTACTAGCAGACCCTTTTATTGCGTGACCCTTAAATGGACAGTGGTAAAACGAGCGAGAAAAGAATAAACTTGCACACAAAAATGAGCCTTTAAGGAGACAAAGCAGATACAGGCAGTAGAGACAGAGCGCAACAAGTCATACTATGAAAACTTTTTTTTTCAGTTCGGCAGCTTATGAAAACTTAAAATCCGAAACAGAGCAAAATAAATCCAACAGAGCGGAATACATATGAACCTTTCCTTTACTCTCACTTCCGCCTATGTTTTTTTTTGAAATGGGTGGAAATGCGGGCAGGTTCTGAAAATGCACCGAGCGAGAACCAGGCCAGCACTGGTGTTGGTGGAAATGTAACAACTTTTAGATACTCCGATAAAGCGGAGTGATACAGTGGTGTGAAATGTCCGAGTGTGGTTATACTCTGATAACCGCACTCATAGAACGCCTCTTGTCCAATCAGATTTTTTGTTTGGAACTAACTGTTGTATAAAGGTATTTAGAATGTTTCCTGCTCCCCTACTTTCTTAACTTAACACAGATTTGTTACCAAAAAGCAAGAAATTTGTTTTATGAATTATAAATCCAGAAACTACTGAAATGAGACTTGATCAGAATGCCCCTTTATGTGCAGCTTTAGATTTTGGAACTTGCTGGGATCCCGGCTCTCTTAGATCAAGTCCACAGACATCAGGTCTTTTTTTCTAACTCGTAGTACGACATTTGATTGGATTCATTGATAAGCCCTGTGCTTCTAGGATGTCTGGAAGCCGGCACCCTCTGATAGAGTGCATCAATGAGAATTCAGCTGCTCACTGAAGCACCAGACCACTGAATGCATCTTTAACAGAAACCAATACTGTGTGCTTAGAAAGTGTATTTTCTTCAGCATTAAAGTGTTCTGTTCAAATGGATTTTCCCCCCAAGGTACTGAAAAGTGATGTTTTTGAAGGCGTGTTTTCAGCTTGCTTTTTGTGAAATGCCAAGGTGACGGCTTAAGTTAGTTTGATATTTGTAGGATGGTTAAAATAATTTTTTGAAACAAAACTTTATTGTTATCTACATCAGTAGGTGGTTTCATGCACAGTTAGACATTTTAAAGGAAGGTATAAAAGTTTGCTTTACATTATAAACAAATGCATTAAATCTATTACGTAGCATAATGATCAAATGTTTAGTATAGAGCCATATTAAAGGTGTTTTTCAAATCATTCATACTGATTTCAGCTTCACAGTTGATTACCAACCTTACTTGGTAACACTTTACTTAAAGCAGTGATATAACTGTCTTATACATACCCCCATAATGCATTATAATGCATTCATAAAGTATTATAAACACGGCTATAACTATTAATAAAGAGGCATAACACATTATAGCCATGTTAATTATACATTATGAATGGTCTCATTTATAATGCATTAAAATTCCTTATAATACATTATACTGACCCTTATAATACGTTATGAGGGTATTTATAGTGCATTATAAATGAGACAGTTCATAATGCAGTATTCAGCATTATGCAGCATTCGGTGGTAAAACTGAGTTAAAGTAAATAATGTACTAAAGTATATTTTAAAATATGTATTAACGTGATTGTTTCCTAGTTATTTCACTCTAGTGCTGCAGAATGCTCTGCTCATGGGACTGGGGTTTTGAACTACTGGGGTTTTCTGAAGTAATTATTGTGATTTTTCCTTTTTTTTGTTTCTGGTGAATATGTATTGTCCTAATTTTGTGGTTCAACACACTGCCTGGTATGAACCTTTGGGATAGATTTATCTTCTACTTATGATCGCGATCCATGAACATGTTTCTTCCTGGATTGGGAAGTTGCTGGGAATGTCTTCTTATTGTAATTTCACTGATTTTAGTGTAAACATACCATTTAGTTAAGCTTGGCCATTTTAAAAGATTTTCTAAAAGCATATCTATTATTTCTCTATTATATTATTTATTATTCACATAGTAATACCTGCAACAAAATAAAGAAGTTTTTAAGCCAAGCCTAAAATGTCTAATATCCTTTTCTTCCTCACATACTATTAACTTGTACTGATATAAAATAAGTATGCTCATTCCTTCTTGGTGATTGTGATTGATATGCTAAATATGAACAAAAAAAACAACTTTATCTATCAAGAGTCAACAAATCTGTTTTATACTGAAGATAGATGGGGTCTCTTTAAGAAAAATGATAATCCATCCATCCATCAGTAGTCTTTTTATATCAATCAGAGTTCAGTATGTATGGTTATGTCATATCAATGTGGGGTGCGTTTCCCAAAACCGTCGTTGCTAACGACGTTAGCAACGACCATAGTTGGACCCATTCAGTTGCATGGTTCCAACTATGGTCGTT
>JAODKC010000117.1:8599238-8610211 GCA_026777985.1 Mormyrops attenuatus | reverse complement strand
ATGGACAAATGAAGTGACACAAGCTTTAACTGTGATCTGGTCAGAAGAACAGATACAACAAGATCAGGACAGCATAATGAATGCATAATTATGCAGGATAGCATAATTTATGAAACTAAAAAGAAGTTCAACATAAATTTTTCGCCAGCCCGTCTAGGAGTGATTTAAACAGCAAGAATGAAAATGATTATGACTCATGCAATAGCTGTGCAGGTAAATGCTAAACTGATTTTTAAACATATACTAGATAATCTTGAAAATTAATCATCATTAAAATTGCAAAACTTGCTTTTTTTCCTATGATAAAGTAAAAATGTTTTTGTGAGACTTAAACTCCCTGTGGCAGACTGGTCTACAAGGTTGATCATTGGCACTATCAAGGTTACTTTAAATTTGTTTCACAAAAGGAAAGGAATGTGACTGTAAAGTGCAAATTGTGTCCAGGTCAGAAAGAACTATCCACTGCTGTGATTACAGCATCAAATCATTCCGAACACCTACAAAGGCAACATGCTATATGAAGTTAGTAGCAATCCAGTCAAAAAACCCACAGAGGCAGAATGATGATGAATGTGTACCCACCCCAAACAAGTATCAAAAGCTTGACTTTTGGGTAACAAAAATAGAATAAATGACTTGTAAGACCGTATATAGTAGAGAAAATGTTGCTCATTTCTACAGCAGAATCATCCTCTTTCAGAAACATATTCAGAAAAATACACCTAACAGGGGATACAATGCCTTGCAAAAGTATTCACCCCCCTTGGCATTCTCTCTACTTTGTTCCCTTACACTTGGAATTTAAATGGATTTTCAATTTAATTTCAAGTGATGGACCTACAAAAAAAACTATAGATTAATGAAGCTAAAGGGGAAAAAAACTTGTTTTAAATAATTCTAAAAAATATAAAACTGAAAAGTCGTGCGTGTATATGTTTTCACCCCCTTTGCTTTGAAGCCCCAACCACTACCTTCAAAGCCCACTTAATTAGTTAAATAAGATCCACCTGTGAGCAATCTAAGTGTCAAACGATCTCAGTATATATACAACCTGTTCTGATAGCCCCCAGAGTCAACACTAGTGCAACACCCCTAAGTAAGGGCTACCACCAAGCAAGTGATAGCATGAAGATCAAGGAACTCTCCACACACACCATAAGTTGTAGAGAAGTATAGATCAGGCTCTCAAACCCTGAACATCCCAAGTAGCACCATTAAATCCATTATTAGAAAATGGAAAGATTATGGCACCACAGCAAACCTGCCAAGAGAGGGTCGTCCACCAAAACTCACACACCAGGAAAGGAGGGCATTAATCAGAGCAGCAACCAAGAAGCTAAAGATAACCCTGAAGGAGCTGAGCGGCTCTACTGCAGAGATGGGAGTAACTGTCCATAGGACCACCGTAAGCCGCACACTGCACAGAGCTGGGCTTCATGGAACAGTGGCCAAGAAAAAGCCATTGCTTGCCAAATAAAATAAAGCAGACCATTTGAAAGGCGTATTGGAGACTCCCCAAACATGTGGAAGAAGGTGCTGTGGTCAGGTGAAACTAAAATAGAACTTTTTGGCCATCAAGGACAACGCCATGTCTGGCGCAAACGTAACACCTCTCATCATGCTGAGAACACCATCGCCACAGTGAAGCATGGTGGGGGCAGCATCATGCTGTGGGGATGTTTTTCATCGACAGAGACTGGGAAACTGGTCAGAATTGAAGGAGAGACAGATGGCGCAAAATATAGAGGGATTCTTGAGGGAAACCTGTTTGAGTCTTCCAGAGATTTGAGACTGGGACGGAGGTTCACCTTCCAGCAGGACAATGACCCTAAACACACTGCTAAAGCAACACTCCAGTGGTTTAAAGAGAAACAGGTAAATGTCCTGGAATGGCCCAGTCAAAGCCCAGACTTCAACCCAATTGAGAATCTCTGGTATGATTTAAAGATCGCTGTACACAAGCGGCGCCCATCCAACTTGAGGGAGCTGGAGCAGTTTTGCCATGAAGAAAGTCTAGATGTCCAACTTGTGGAGATACATCCAAAGAGACTTGTCACTGTAATGGCTGCAAAAGCTGTCTGTTCAAGGTATTGACTCTGGGAGGGGGTGAATACTTATGCACACTCGGGTTCTTTTTTTTGTCGTTCTTGTTTGTTTCACAATGAAAAAATAATTTGCATCTGCAAAGCGGTAATTGTGTTGGGTAAATGAAACGATACAAACCCCCCTAAAATTCCTTTTAAATTCCAGGTTGTAAGGGAACGAGATATGCCAAGGGGTGTGAATACTTTTGCAAGACACTGTATATGATCACTTTTTTCAGAAAGATCAACTTTCACAAAGTACCAAACAAACATGCACAAGTGACAAATAAAGCTTCTCTTTGTTGACCCCATCTTGCTCTTCATAGCTTGGGGGTCACCTAACATGCGACATCCCCTGGAGCTGGGCATTAAAGGCCTTGCTGAAGGGCACATGGACATATGACTATTCTGCCAACTCCAGGGCTTGAACCAGTGACCTTTTGAGCTCAGGTACAGAGACTTAGCCTACGGAGTTACCCACTGCCCCCAAGGATGAATGTTATGTGAAGATGGAAACTCAACTAAAGAAAACATTTGTCAGCTTAGACAATGTTTCCACTATCATTTACATTTGGAGTAGTCACGATAAAAGCTACCTGGGGATGACGTCCATTTGATTAACCCGAGCAATTTTCATCGTGAGGAAGCAGCAATTGCTTGCAAAAGAATTAAAGGACGTCATAGCTAGTGAAATTGAAGATATTCAATTAATGTATGGACTGTCACACAAAGTTACCACAACTGTCACCAACAATGGGTCAAATTTAATTAAGGATTTCAAGATGCATGAGATGCATGCAACGTCAGATTCTGATGAAGAGGGATATGAAGATGTGACATTCACAGATATTGAAGAGGTGCTCACCACCGAAGAAGAAGGTCAGTTTTCACTCTGTAAGCAACATTATTGAGTTTAGTCATTGTGGTTGACATGTTAAATGCAGCCCATTTTCCATTTAAGCATGTTTTTCCTGATTTAGGTTTGATCTTATAGTGTTAGAAAAATGCCAGTCTATTATTTTATTTATTTATGTTTTATTTTGAGATAATTTATATTTACTTTCAAACTTCTTTAATTGCTTTATATATTGTTATATAGTTACATTCTGAGGCTTATAGCCTGCCGTCAGTGCTGCTTTGACTGGCCTGTTTGAATGGCATGAAATATGCAACTGAGTCTTGTTCTGTGAAGAGCTCTTTTGACTGGCTTTCACCTGCTCTGCAAGCATTCTGTTGCCTTTCTTTACTTTATTAAAGAACATAAATTAAAGAATTTCCAAATGCCATCCTTATTAAAACTGGTATGCTAATACGTGGATATGTTTAAGGTTTAATTATATAGGCTATTAGTAACTGGCAATTAAATAAAACAATGCGTCATTGCAAAGTAAGGCAAAAGTAATGTAACTAGTAGTGTAACTAATTATTTTCCACATGGAGTAGGTAAGTAAAGTAATGCATTACTTTTTTGAGAACTGACCCCAACACTGATGAAGAGAAAAGGGGTGTTGCCTAGGTGGTGTAGAGGTGGTCAATCAGCCAACAGGTTTTATACATATTCATTAGTTCCACTAGACCATATTAAGTGCAAACTGGTGTAATATGGGGGAATGGTCAACCTTTGATACTAATGCAAGACGTGCAATAGTTAAAATGTATTTGTTTGTTTATCTTGCCAACTGTGTGGCTCAATTTTGGCTGATATCCATCAATCCTGGAATGGGAATATGTCACGCCTTCCTCCAGTCAACACTCCTTGCGGCACCTTGCCTGAATAGTAGCCATACCTCTAGCATGTCCCTTGATTAGACAAATGGTGATGTGTTGAGCCTGTCAAAGTTTGACACTTTATAGCTCTGATTACTACTGGTTTATAAAATGTTGTCTGTCTTCCTACCCTGATTATGATTTGTATTTGATACGCATTTTGTTATGGATTGTTTTGACCTTCACCTGTACTTGACCTACAAATCTTGGTTTACAATTTGTGCCTGTCATCTTGTAATACAATTCATTAAACCTTCTTTCTAACCATCAAATTGTGGATCTTTGGCTACTGTATTTTTTATATAATAAATGTATTCCTTTTATTTTCAGGTAAGACTTTTGTAGTCATAGTCTGAAGTACAGGAAGGTCTATCATGAAAATATGTATTATTTCATCATGGACACATTATAAAACATAAACAAAAGATCTTGCCCAAAGTACATATTTATGTAACATATGCATGATGTGGGCTGTATCGTGGCTCAGTGAGTAGCTCTTTGCCCCACACCTCCAGGGTTGCAGGTTGAAATCCTACCTTTTCTCTCTGCATGTGGTCTTTACATGCTCTTCTCCTGCTGCACAAGTTTCTCCCCTGTTGGCTGATTGTCCATCTCTACACCGCAGCTCAAAACCATAACTGTAGGCTACTTGGCATTACTAGAAAGTATGAATGTATATGTCTGGCCTCTAATGGCATTCTATCTATAAAGTACCCCTTCCTTGTACCCTATTCCCGGGGATAGGCTCCAGGCCCTCCTGCTTCCATAGACTGTGTTTTAAGGTGTATTGCAGATCATTGCATACACCGTATCCTTACACAACGGCTAAATATTTAATTCCCACCTTTGACTCTGTGTCTGTGAGTCTTCTCCCTGTCACCATGTACATTTTCTCCATGTTCTACAGTTTCCTCTTACAGCCCACAAACATATTATTTGCATGAATTGGTGTATCCAAGTTGCGTATAGGTCCTGTATGTGTCAGGATCATGCGATGTCACCTGGCATGATGCTGAAATCATGGGCTGGATAAAATTAACAGTGGATGGATTTTTCAGATGCTGCTTTGATAATGAGTCTCTGCATGTTTTTGGTTGTGGATATACGAATGTCTATCCCAGGGTTCCCCAATCAGTGGCCAGTAAGATTCAAACTGTTGCTCTGTGGCCAAATCAGAGCAGAAGAGGTAGCCTACCGATAATTCACCGTGGTAACAAGATCAGTTGAAAGCAAGCAAACAGCACATGTAGGTCATTCTTGCACAAAAGTCGTGGCTACTGCCTTCCACTTGGCTTTTGCTTTATTTTACTGGATCCAGTTAATGTAGAGTTGAACTCTCTGCTTATTGCTCAGACTGTAGCTGTCTGCAAGGTGGCTAACCTAAAGCAGCACTTCAACTTGACAGGCCCACATCAATAACTGCTACCTTGCAAAATCAGAGTTGCAAGGAAAGGATTGTGAATTTGAGTGCTACATATTACCATTCTGTTAACTCTATCCATAAAACTACACATGTGCAAGAGAATACATCTGTGACATGTTTAATGAATTAATGATGATACTTCTCATGCTTATTGTGAGAAACATTCAATTAACTCTTACTTAGATGTTTATATCCACACACACACACACACACACACACACAATTTGTATTCATATCTTTGTGGGGACTGTCCATTCATTTCTATGGAAAAAACACCAATCCTAACAATAACAACCTTAACCCCTACCCAACCATAACCTTAACCATAAGTAACCAAACAAAATGCAAGACTTTTGACATTTTTGATTTTTGATTGAACAGATTTTTATAAAATTGAGTTTCTCCTTCTGGGGACTGAAAAAATGTTCTTCACAACCAGAGGTTGTCGTCAGAGATTTTGGGTCCCATGAAAGCATGGAATCATTTTGGGCCCCCAACCCAGAGGAAAATAGTGTGTCCTCACAAACCTAAGCCGCAGTACATGTACTTGCGCTCCTGTGGGAATGGAAGACATGGAGACGCCCTCGTCTAGCGATACTTCAGCTGACTGAATGTATCGCATATTTACAGGTTGATCGTGAAACGCTCAGCTTTGAATTCTGGTTTGTGCCTTATTTTTGTACACATACTGCTTGTTCACAGAATTGCTCTGAAGAGGAGGAAAAGCCAAATGATCAAATTGGTTCTGAAACACAATATGGATCATTCTCACAAACTCATTACCATAACATAGCCTATCGAGTTTCACTATAACTTTTAAAATTAGTTTGACAACAGACCTTCATTATATTATTGTCTAAAATGTCAATTTTGCCTCTGCTGTAGTTAATCGGTTGTGAAGTAAAACAATTGACAATACTAAATAATTGAAGAAATGAATGTACATCTTACTATTGATTGATTGTCTATTGTGGGTTACTTGCAGTAAAGCGTTATTTTATATTAAAACTGCAACAGTAGTATTTTTCTGGGGAAAACGTTTGATGGATCATTAAAGCAGAGCTATAAATTATATGATTTTAACATACTTAAGTTAAAGTAAAATGGGGGTGGCGCAATGGTGCCTCACACCCCTGGGACCTGGGTTTGTGTCTCCGCCAGGGTTCAGTGTGTGTGGAGTTTGCGTGTTCTCCCCATGCTATTCTGGGGTTTCCTCCAGGTACTCCAGGGTTTCCCCCCACAGTCCAAAAATATTTGTAGTTGCCACATTACCCATAGGTGTGCGAGGGTGAGTGAATGGTGTGTGAGTGTGCCCTGTGATGGGTGGGGCCCCATCCTGGGTTGTAGCCTGCCTTGTGCCCCTAGGCTCTGGACCCCCCACAACCCTGACCAGGATAAGAAAATTCAGAAACTGAATGGAAGTTAAAGTCAGTAAATGTCAGTTACTCTGTACAAAGTTCAAACACTGTATTTCAGAGTAACATTTTCTTTTTGTCACAGGATTCTCATGTTGAAAATGACAGTATAAGCATTACAGGCTCCAGCCATGCTTTCATTTTCAGAATTAAAGGGTTTCTGCGCATTTCAGTGAGGATCACAATGTAAATGAAATAGTCCATGTGCATCAAAGGCGTAACCCCCTGATGAATTAATTTTACTTCTTGCACGGCCACACCTTTTTTTGGGTCAAGTGCGGTGGGGGTGTTCGCAATGATGAGGGGAGAATTAGCTTAACTCAGGCACGCATATACTATACTATATATATATATATATATGTGTGTGTGTGTGCGTGTGTGTGTGTGTGTGCTTTTTGACTTAAGTGGCTTATGGGAGAATTGATCCCCATATCACAGAATTAGTATTATAAGCAAATGTTCTGTGACCCTATACTGAATAAGCAGTTGGATGGATGGATGGATGGATGGATGGATCGGGAATGAAAAATGGAGACCAGACGGTATAAGGGTCAGTTTTTATTGTTCTTACTAATACTGTAAATATCACCAAGACATAATTATCACCGTTGTTCAATTGCTCCATGCTAAATGCATTCACTAGGCCTGCATGCACTTGTGTGTTTAACATATGTGTCATTATTACAGATGGTACGTACGATTCTGTTTGTTTATTTATAATTCTTTGTAGCCAGTTACAGAGGCTATAGAATATTTCTACGTATTATTTCAGCCTAAAAAGAAGAAAATATTATTCTCTTAAACCCCACAAGCATCATTCACTGTAGAATTCTGTCATTTCTGCCATAAGCTGTCAAATTGCATTTTAAAATGGCATCATGGGACATAAGGTACCTTCATGACTGACATATTATTTTTCTCAAATCCCAAGGCACTTTGGTCATTTTAAATCTAGCGTCCTGAGTAAAAATGTTTTATGTTGATCGCTCCAAAAATATTACACAGTGCCTTCAGGGGAGCCGCTGGTTTGGGTTGATTTTTTTTATCTGCCTTTTGAAGTCATTGAAGGTGATTAACAGAAATGTTACACCATTGAGTCTCTTAATCCAATTGTTCCAAATGTGTATCCAACTATATGAAAGAAGAAAGATTTGCAAGAATGTAAAATTGTCCTCAGGAATGGATTTTAAAATAATGTTAATAAGTGTAACAGGCCTCGGGCACAATGGGCGTGCAAACAGATTTTAACCATGTGAAACAGGATAAATAATGACGCAAAGGCCACTTGCTGCTGTGCGTCTGGTCGGTCTTGCCAGAATGGCAAACTTACGACCGCCACGCCATCACCGCAGTCCCCCTACCGCAAACCTTCTGCCGTAAATAATGGTATATATGGTATGATTTATTTATTTATTATTTATTTTTTTCACTACCCTTGGAGGATTTATCTCCCCTGGGTATTTGCAATTTCTTTTTTTTCTTAAAACTAAATAATATTTTACATTCATTTAAACCAAATATGTGGCCACACATTTCGTGCTGGCCGCATAAGCAGAAAATGATCCCAAATCAAAGTTCAGGTAACCTCAAATACATTAGAAGATTGTAAAGCATGGGGAAGATTGTGGTGCAGGAGGTAGTGCTAATGGTCAGTAGCTGGAGGGTTGCTGGCTCGAGCCCTGGTTCCACCTGACCCCATCGAAGTGTCCTTGAGCAAGACACTGAACCACTGGTTGGTGCCTTGCATGGCAGCCTCTGCCACTGGTATATGAATGCATGTGTGTGGATGGGTGAATGTGAGGCGTAAATTGTAAAGCGCTTTGAGTACTTGTAGGAGTAGAAAAGCGCTATGTAAATGCAGTCCATGTAATTTAAAAAGTTTTAATATACTTTGCTAAAACCTTTAGGAAGAACTAAGGAACCAACAGGAAAACACACATGAACCAGCTATCCTTACCATTCATGTCTAAAAACGTCAGCGTGCACCGAGTTAATGGAAAACAATCCAGAATTATTATAGTAGATATTTTGTAAAGACCAGAGCATCATCTACCCACTCAGACCAACTGACTGTCATTACTACAGACTCAACAAATACAGGAGTTTCAAAATTAAGCTATGCAGATTATGACGTTTTCCTGTGTTTTTATGCATTATTTTCCACAATCTTAAATGAATAATAAAAATATGATATTGCTAGATGAGACTTGGCATAATGAATTTTACAGATTTCAAGGGTTCTTTTCAACTCAAACCAGCATAAGAGGCATATAATTGAACTGTTACCCTGAGGGTGTAAATGCAGTCTGTGATTCCAAAGCAATAATCTAAAAATACATTTACATTTGACACTTTTGCCTTATTAAACCACTTCAGTATTGCTTAATGGTGGATATCCAATGCATTTTATTTGTGTAGTTGTGGGACTTACTGACTAACAGAAACATATATATATATCATCGCATTGATATTTCTAATTCACTGCGATTTTAATATCAACTCTCTAGGCTAGGGTAACGCATGACAGATTAAAGCAAGACATTAACTGGACAATCGGCAGCTGTTTCTGCAGGTCAGTAAACTCTACAAATCAAGATAATGTCTGTGAGAAGCAGCAACAATGACAGGATACTGCTTTTGTTTGTTTATTTTTTTTTGTCCAATTTTGAGAAACCAGTTTTCCAATAATTTACCAAGCAGGTTATACAAGGTGTACTATGAGACAGTCTGTATTGAATCACAGCTGGGGCTTTTAATTTGCCTTACAGAGACCTTTAAAAATTTTTATAAATACATACTCATGCAAATACTCAGTAAAAGTTGAAATTATACACTGAAATTATGTATATTACTCTATGTTCTGGAAGTTCCATTAAAATCTGTATTGCTATATGTAGATATTTCATATATAATTATATAAAGAAAAGACATTAAATAGCTCAATTGCACATATTTAAGTCAAGTTTTGTATTCTTGTGTCTGACTTGCTCATGTTGTCTAGGCAATCTTACACTGTCTGCACAGATTGTGAATGTTACATTGAGCCATTTGTTTCTGAATCTAAGATGCCTGGCTCTTGCTCACTTGCTGGTTTGGACTCCGGCCAGTAATGGTCCTTTGTTACAGCCTGAGTTACTCTCTTAGTAACATTTTAGCAGGGCATTCTTTCCTCTCAGGAACCAACAGCAAGAGATCCTGCCCTACTCCACCTGATCATACCTCTAAATGTGTGCACTGGAGTTAAATGTGATTCAATGTTCTTGACATTTTATGCATTGTAATTGTTCTGTTCCACAGAGAAAAAATATCTGTTTACCTCTGTCTTCCATGATTATTATTCCAAAGAAGTGGCCCTGTGATTTTCCTTGAGGTAAACCCCATGACAATGTAAATAATACTGGTTCTGGCCGCTGCTTTCTACTGTATTATGCATCCTTGCCTTTGTTCAAACCGAAGATCACAAGATGACTGGCCTATTGTCTTTTCCTGTAGCTGTTTAGTTTGGGGATTTAAAAAAACTTGCATATTCTGCTTTAGCTCATCAAGATATATCTCTATATCTACCTGGACATTATTTTTATTATTTGTTATTTTAATGAAAGAAGTTCCACTTAGTGATTGTTACACCACCTCCTGACGAGCCTCCCTCCACCCCCCGGCCACTCTTCTCTCCTTATCCTCTTCTGTGTTGCCCTGAGCAGTTGAAGCGTAACAGTATGATAGTGCTGACGCATCCCTGGGCCTAAACTGCAGCTACCTTCATTTTCATCCTGACCCTCCGATTCTGCTTTACGCAGATTGTGTTGTGTCGACAATAAAGCCCATCACTTGGCTTGACCTGACTTCATTTTTTGACATATTCAGAGCACAGTTATGGCTGATCATTGTAGTCAGTGGTGCCTTAATGGTTAGGGAAGTGCACTTATAATTGAAAGATTGCTGGTTTGAATTCCCAACCAGTAAGGTACCGCCCCCAAACACCGCCTGCCATGTCATGATGTCACATTGGGTTAAATGCAGAGGACACATTTTCTTGTTGTGCTGTGGTGTGTCAACAACGACCACTGATCACCAAATTCTAAATCATGATGGTAAGCAGGGCATATTCAGGAATTCGGTTTTAGAGACCTAAATACAAAACATGTTATTGCAAATTTTCTTGTAGCCTACATTTCACTGTATAGCATAAACAACTTGTAAATGTCCATCTGTCCTGCACACCACGACACCACTGCAGGAGTTCCGGTAACCAGGTTTATTGAGGATTAGACAAAGAATGGTCAG
>JAODKC010000117.1:8557468-8568077 GCA_026777985.1 Mormyrops attenuatus | reverse complement strand
CATATTCGTTCACTTACATTTTGCCCAGACTACCTTAAATCCGACAAGTTACTCCGATAAGCCAGTAACCCCGCTTCATAGATGAACCTTTTCATTGATGTCCCCATGTGATATTTGCCTCTTCAGGCATTGACATAACAGCAAGCCATTCATTACAGCGAGAATATTTTATGAAATGGTCTATTATGTTATTATTATACTTATGAGTTAACAACTCAGTCTTTCTGCTGAGTTCTCAGAGTGCAGCATATTAAACAACCATTCATGTGTAAAGCATCCATTATAGTATACAATGGAATTGAGAACCATTTCTTCATCTGCAACTGTACACACATGCATGTCGGAGACCACACACACGTCCAGGCTGAGGGAATCATAATGAGAAATGTTACGAGAGACTCAAACATAGACTTGTCAGATGAGAGGATCCTGGGGCAGTGTTTCAGGCACAGGAAGAAGTAGAGCAGTCAGGAGAAGAAGTGTCACCTTAGGAGATAAAGCAGGACACAGGACATGATGAAACCAGCAGTCACCTTATTTTAGCCCGGAGTGACATGTGCAGTTTGATTTTGCAGTCAGTTCTAGTTTGGTACTGTATTTAAAACGTAATTAATGAACACTTCTGACCACTGAACCACTATGTTTAAATTTTGCTCATCTGGACTGCTGCATTTTAATTGTTAAATTGTTTGCTCCCAGATCACATTTTAGAGGCACTGATTCACTTTGTTCATTTATTTCTGAACATCCATGCTTGCATTGGCAGACTCCCCTCTCATGAATGAGGGCCGAAACTCCTGTACCTGCCAGGCTCTGGATGCTAATGAGGTCAAAATCTCTAACCAAGAATCTTGTAAACTGTGCTCAATGTATCACAAGTCTGAATTCCAACAAGGAAGTACTATAAAAATCCAAATAACTCTTCTTGTGCATAAGATTTGTCTGTGATAACTTACTTAGATGTAAGACAGGTGTGTGTGGAGCTTGACTTCATCTGCGCCTCATTTTGATTAATTTTTTCAGTCTTTTACTAACCTATTCAAACATCCAACATTTGTCATTAATGAACAACATTGAACAACTAATATAATGTACGGTTTTGACAAAAAATTATATAATACTGAAACAGTGTTTACAGCTGCATGTGTATTAAAATACAGGATATTATTATTTATGCGTTATTATTTATATTCATGTATATCTATTTATATATACATATAAAAAGCTTTTGGTCATGTTGCATTGTGTACTTATTTGTGTCTTTTCTTTTTCTTCTTTTAAAATGTCTGTAAAGTACCTTGTAAACCCTGTGGTTAAAACAGTGCTGTATAAATCGAGATTGATGATTGGTTGATTGATGTTACTGTAAGATGTGCTCTAGTTGGATGGTGAATAGAATCACATAAGAGGGGGAAGGGAACGTGCAATGAAGATTTTATTGGTGTACATGTATTTTTTATTTAGTAGACGCTTTTGTCCAAAGCAATATATAAGTGAGGTGAATAGCACATTACAAATATGCAAGCTGTCAGGGAGTCAACTACGCTTAAGTGAAAAGAATAAGCTGACTAGGCTGAGGTTCCAATAAATGCCTAGGTAGAAGTGTAATCAGTATTGGTGCAAGAGCTACACAGTATCTTGCAACAAAATAAGAACCTAATAAGACGATACAAAGACCAGAAGTGCAGCATTCAGAATATTCAGGGAACATACTGTAGAGTGCAACAGTCTAGTGCAGAAATTCATGGAAGAGATGAATTTAGGGAGAGAAATGAGAACAGAAGAGAGCTGCGACACAGGGGAAATCCAAAGTGAAAAAAACAGGTCCAGGAAGAGCCACGGATCAGGCAGAAGGTGTGAGTATGGTGCCCCTAGAGAAATAAAATGGAAATTAATTTTATTGCATTACTGACTTTTGAATGGGTGCATTATCTGATGTCTATTTTTAGATGTTAAGTGAATTTCGATCCAATACACTAAGTATTAAAAAATATCAGAAGTTCTGTTAAAAGGTTTTTAAAAATCTTTATCCTTTGTGATAACAGGAGATATTAATTATCGTTAATAGCACCAGTAATCACACATTTTTCTATTCCACCTTATCAAATGTGCAAGAAAGCATTTAAATTTAATTATTGCCAACCTGATGCAAATCAAATTTGTAATTTATGCCAGCAATCATTTAAGAACATGTTCTAGCTATAGTTTGCATTTTAATTATCGTTCGAGTCTTTTCAATGGATTAAAATGACGGGAGCGGCTCAGTGGGTTAGGATGCTGCATCTGTGATCAGAAGGCCACCAGGTTCAGTCCTCTGGCTTCAAAAGTGAGTCCTTAAGCAAGGCCCTTGACCCCACTTGCTATGCGGGCTGGCTTGCCCTGTTTTCTCAATTGTACGTTGCTTGGGAAAAGGCATCCTTACACTGGGAAAGCCTGGGTTTTAAAACTAACTGAAAACGTATTTAAATTCCTTAGCCTTTGGGGGATTTTAAAGGTATTTTTGAGTGGATCATCTATTTATATGTGTGTGTATTTTATTATTTGTTATTTATTTACTCAGTACAGCACTTTGGTTAATGTATTTTGTTTTATAAATAAAATTTTCTCCCTTACTTACTCACTAACTAAATGTGATTTAAAGTCTTTTGAAATTGAATATAACAGCAAGACGCCTCCAGGGATATAACCAACAACCATATATTATTCCAGTGTCCATCTGTCCATCTATCTTCGGACCCCTTATCCTGGTCAGGGTCGCAGGGTGAGTTTTCATGTTCTCCCTGTCTAGTTTGGCTTTATTCCAACAGTCTGTATGCGTGTTCTGTGTGATGGACTGGCATCCCATCCAGTTTTTAGCCCCATCCTTCACTCAAACCAATGTTGCTGGAAGATGGATGGATATTATGATAAAAATAGATGCAAACCCTTGACAAATATTTTTTTTCCCTCACATATGATTTCCTTATATTAATTATTGGTTGATAATGATTTCTATGTGCTACGTACTGTATACCCAGCCTTCCTTTCACAGCATTTTTTGAATAATAACATAACTAATCAAAGACATATTTTCCAAAACTTCGGGTTATCTTTGACTTCTAGTGCCTTTGTCAGTTCCTGTGCTATTCCATGGCAGTTCAAAATATTGCACTTTTTACTTGGCGGTATTGTTAAATGCACATAAACCCAGCGTACAAATCATTGTTTCATTCAGTTCCAAGAGACAAGGTGTGGTCTGCAGTGTCATAATTTGTCAAGCTGTTCAGTTAAGTGCATTCTAGCACTAGTAAGTCAAAACGATAAAGTTTGATTTACAAATTTCAAGACCTTGTAGCTTTTTTCAATAGCACAAAATTCATAAAACCCATTTAAAAAGCATTTCCACAATTTTTTTTGTGGGTGATGTTCATAGACTTATTCAAAATGGATATTTGTTGTCTGTTTCTGAAAATGGTGTTTGTGGTCATCCAACATAAATAGCCTGTTTTTGTTCATATTCCCTGGATACAACAGGTGCTGGAATTTGGAACTAGAACAAGTGCATTACAGATCTCCAGTTATAGGTCATGGATTATTTATGAAGCTATGAAGATGCCACTCACATGGAAAATTTTTTATCTGATTAATGGGATAAAGGCTATTAGATTACAGATCTATGATTAATGAATTAAGCACAGTGAATGGCAGTACCACTGAAGCCTGCCTGGGCAAAGCTTGAGAGACACAAACCTACAAACAAATGTGATTTTGTTGTGCTTGAAACGCTGTTTTTTTCAGTAGTACATTTCCTCTCATTCCAAAATCACACAATCTCTTTAAAGCCCTTCAAAAATGGGCATTTGATACAGAATGCATGAAACTTTTGTACTGCAGAAGGATACACTTTTCATTTCTCTTTGATGTTAATTTCTGCATAATAATGCAAAATAATGAACATACTAACATTCTCCCATATTTTTCACAATCACACAGTAATTATAAGGCACATACGTGAATGAGTCTTGTCTTTCAAAAAAGCAATATGATCCATTACAATGAAACTGATTTTACTATCTGGCTTACTGCATACCCTAGCATTGATGGTACCCAGCAAATCAAATACATGACAATGCGTGCTTGGATCATCATGCCTATTCTTGTAATGAAGCCAGATGGTTCTGGTGTGGTTGGGGACTTAGCCTTTGTGGCACCTGCTAAAGCATTCCAGATCAGTTGTCCTTTCAGTGACTGAACATCTTCAAACATAGCACAATGCACAAGAGCGGAAATACCAGAATTCCCACTGGCATTTCACTATCAAATATAAGTGCCCAATAACTACTTTGCAAATAAAGATCTGTACAGAAGTATCTCTCATGAGTGAACACAGTGTGTATTTGTATGTGTTGTTTTTTCTTTCCGTTTTTGTGACTCTCATCTTTTCCCAGCCATCAGGGAATAATACACATCTATCTTATAACTGAACACCTGGATTCCTTTTACTGAGTGAAGAGGCACTGCAGTAAGTTTCTTTTTGTTTATGCAGTGCAACAGTTGTTGTGTCGGTAACCTCTTTGCTTGTAATGAAATAAGAGCATCTGCAAAAAATGTTGTGCAATACAGATATACAGCTATATATAGGCAGCAAAAGAAAATGATGCTTAAATGATGTTCATGTCGGTGTAAAACTACATTACTATGCCTGTCAAAGTGTGCTAGCTTAGCCATTTCATAACTTCTGATAGAATCACCTCAGTAATTGCAACAACCATCCAAAACACCCATGTTTTTTTTTGACTCGACCAATAACAGACTTCGTATACCTAATCAATAACTCATTGACTCTTTAAACTAATTTAATTCATTAATTAATTAAGTGAGCTGGTGGTGAAATTTAACAACGACCATGGAATGGCTGGCGTGCCCCTGAGGAGAGGTTTGGGAATTGAAGCGCCATCCAACAAGGTATCGGTCATTTTTGTAGAACAGAAGAAATTCTTACTAGTTTTATTGTGTTACTCTTAATTTGCATACATTCTAATGCTAAATTGTATTTTTTTTGTTCTGAGCAAAAGTGCACTTACTACCAAGATAAATATCTTTAAACATTTCTTTTGACTGTATTTATTCTGTACTCTTAATGAAAATGTAAAATATGTATTTAAGAACAATTACTTTTTATTTTATACTGCATGTAGATCTATTCCCTTATATGGCCTCCATTGTCACCTTTTTACCTCATTTAAAAGATGAAAAGATGAAAAAACAGCGATGATTTTTAAACTGAAACCATATAATATATGCTTTATTTAGAAGTTTATTTAAAGCAACTTCATAAACAGATTTTTAAAATTTTATTGTTGAATACAATACATTTTTGTTTCATTGGTTTGCAAAATAACCATATAAAATATTTTTTTTGTAGTCAAATATTGAGTCAGAGTTTGAGTTAATTTAATTGCTAGCATATGAGCAAAAGTCTGTAGGGCAGCAGCCAAACTTATTTTGTTGTTCTTGGGAACAACCTCTCCTTTCAAACCTCAAAGTTGTAGCCAATATTGTCATTCACCAGTTGCAAAATAGAAAGTTATTCTGCATGTCAGATCAATACCTGATATGCGTAGGTACAGTAGAGTAAAGGCACTGGTAATGTGTGGAAGGGTGGAACAGTTAGGTGCAGTGTAGATCAGGTGGCAGTCGAAGGCAGGGCCTCAGCAGACCGATCATCGATTACTAAATCTGGCTTTAGGCACGTGGAATGTAATCTGTCTGGTGGGAAAGGAGCCTGAGTCAGTTACAGAGATACTTTCTAGATACAGTCAGATTCCCCCCATGGTGTGGCTCAGGCTCTGGAACCAAACTCCTGGAGAGGGGCTGGACTTTATTACACTCTGGAGGTGCCCATGGTGAGAGGCACTGGTACAAGTTTGAGTCTCTACTCATAGCCCTCCAGCTCAGTCGTAGTATGTTCAAGTTCACCCCAGTGAACGAGAGAGTTGGCTTTTTTTTTGAGTTGAGGGATGGGCTCTGACCGTTTGTCTGTGTTTATGCACCAGACACCAATTCAGAGTATCAGGCCTTTTTGGAGACTTTGGATGGGTTGCTGGAAGGTACCCCCTCTGGGGACTCCATTGTTCTACTGAGGTACTTTAACATTCGCATGGATAACGGCCATGAAACCTGCATTAGGACGAATGGCCTGTCCCATCTGAACCCAAGTGGTACTCTGACTTCTGTGTTAACCACAGTTTGTCCAACTCACCACCACAGATGGCAGGGGAAAATGCTGGACAGACCTAGAAGACCCAAACCTATATAATGAGGGTGTGCTGGGTGCGTCTGGCAGAGGTTCTTGTTGCATGTGCCACAAAGGCTCATCCTGTATCCCTAGGGAGGCTGCAGACATTGAGCCTGGGTGAGTGATGCTCCAGTACTCCATTACTGATCAGGCTGTGCAGAGCTGTGGCTGTAAGTTATTGGTGCATGTCGTTGTGGCAATCCCCATACTCAGAGGGGGATACCAGTAATAAAGGAAGCTGTTGTGCTGAATAAGGAGGCCTTCCTAACTTGGTTAGCTTCTGGGTCTCCTGAAGCAGCTGACAGGTACTGACAGACTAAAGGGAAAGCAGCTTTGGCAGTTGCTGAAGCAAAAACTTGTTGTGTTGGAGGAATTGGTGAGGCCATGGAAAATGACTTTCGGTCAGCCTTGAAAATATTCTTGCACACCTTTAAACAACTCAGGAAGGGGAAACAGGGCTTCATTCATGCTGTTTAGCGCTGGGATGGAGAACTGTTGACCTCAACTGGAGATATAGTCAGGCGGTGGAAGGAGTATTTAGAGGACCTTCTGAATCCTACTGACATGCATTCCTGGGAGGAAGGCTCAGAGGAGCCCAGTCTTTAAGAAATGGGACTGGAGGGTGTGTTTCAATTTCAGGAGGATCACACTCCTCAGCCTCCCTGAGAATGTCTATGCCAGGGTACTGGAGAGGAGGGTCCATCCATGGGTCTATCCTTGGATCCAAGAGGAAAAATGTGGATTCCATCCTGGTTGCAAAACACTGGACTGGCTCTTCACCCTCACAAGGATACTGGATGGTTCATGGGAGTTTGCCCAACCAGTCTTTTGTGGACTTGGAAAAAGCACACAACCATGTTCCTCGGGGGGTCCTGTGAGGGATGTTTCAGGAGTATGTTGCATGGGGTCCATTGCTGCGGGTCATCAGGTCCCTTTGTAACCAGAGTGACATTTTGATTTGCATTGGCAACAGTAAGTCAGACTCTTTCCTGGTGGGTGCTGGATTCCACCTGGGCTGCCTTTTAACATTGATTCTGTTCATAACTTTTATGGACAGAATTTCTAGGCATAGCACAGTAGTGGAGGTGGTCCAGTTCAATGGCCTCAGGATTGATGTGGTCCTGTTAGCTTCATTAGGCTGTGAGCTGAAGCATACACTGGGGCAGTTTGTGGCTTAGTGTGAAGCGTCTGGGATAAGGATCAACACCTCCAGGCCTGAGGTTATGGTTCTCAACCAGAAAACAGTGGATTGCCCTGTCCTGGTCGGGGATGGGTTCAAGTATCTTGGGGTCTTGCTCACAAGTGAGGGAAGAAGGGAGCGGGAGATTGACAGGCAGATCGTTGCAGTGTTGGCAGTAATACGGACCTGGTACCATTCTGTCATGGTAAAGAGAGAGCCGAAAGGCAAAGCTATCGATTTACCAATCGATCTTTGTTCCTACCCTCACCTATGGTCATGAGCTCTGGGTAGTGATAGAAATAATGAGATCGTGGATACAAGCGGCAGAAATTAGTTTCCTTTATAAGGTGTCCGTGCTCAGCCTCAGAGATAGGGTGAAGAGGTCGAACATTCAGGAGGACCCATGACAGGCTGGAGAGCATATATCTCTCAGCTGGCCTGGGAACTCCTCGGTATTCCTGTGGTGGAGCTGGAGGAGTTGGTAAGAGGGAGGTCTGGGCATTCCTGCTTAGACTGCTTTTTATATTTTATTTATGCAGTATACTGCACAGATAGTTGCAAATCCTTGATGTCTGTATATACTACAAGCATCTTTAGCAGCAATTACTGGTTCAGGTCTTTTTTGTGTGTATTTTATTACATCAACCTGGTATACAGTCACCCATTGTACTTGGAAAATATACCATCCTCACTGAAGTTTCATGGAGATCACTTAAGTTTTCAAGCCTTGGCTCAAATTCTTTATTGGATTCTTACTGGGCCACTTTATGGCACTCACTTCTTTTCAGTAGCTTTGGCTTAGTGTTTGCAGTCGTTGCCAAGTGTCCATTTTAAGTACAACCCCGTTTCCAAAAAAGTTGGAAAGCTCTGTAATATGTAAAAACAGAACCCAATGATTTCTAAATCATGTAAACCCATATTTGA
Organism: Mormyrops attenuatus; assembly: GCA_026777985.1. Taxonomy (NCBI): domain Eukaryota; kingdom Metazoa; phylum Chordata; class Actinopteri; order Osteoglossiformes; family Mormyridae; genus Mormyrops; species Mormyrops attenuatus. Next base: position 8,559,696 of record JAODKC010000117.1, on the reverse strand, counting down.
TATAATTTTATGACAAATAAATGCTCAATTTGAACTTGAGACCTGGTTGAATGTCTCACAACTAATTTGGTTAATTGGCAACAAGTCAGTAAGATGATTTGGTATTAATCAAGCCTCCCAGAGAGGCAGAGTCTCTATGCAGTCAAGATGGGGAGAGGTGTCACGGATAAATATAAAAATATTTATATTTATATATTTCCACTTGTACATATATAGTTTTTATCCTGTTGTTTTTAATTTTTGCTGCTCTATTCTTGTACTGTCCACTTTCAGCCGTGACAATGCAAATTTCCCACTTGTGGGACTAATAAAGGATTATCTTATCTTATCTATCTCTTATCTTAAAAGATTCAGAAAATCCAGAGAAATCCAGACAAGGCCGAAAACCAGTATTGGATGACCATCATCATCAGGTCCTCTGGTGACACTGCATTAAAAACAGACATGATTATATAGTGGAAATCACTCCATGGGCTCAGGAATACCTGCGAAAACCATTGTCTGTGAATACAGTTTGTCACTGCATCCACAAATGCAGGATGAAACTCTGCCATGCAAAGAAGAAACCAGATCTAACCATGATCCAGAAACGCCGCCAACTTCTGTGGGCCCGAGGTCATTTAAGATGGACTGAGGCAGAATGAAAAACTGTCCTGTGGTCTGACGAATCAAAATTTCAAATTCTTTTTGGAAATCATGGTCGCCGCATCCTCCGGGCTGAAGAGGAGAGGGACCATCCAACTTGTTATCAGTGGACAGTTCAAAAGCCAGCATCCGTGATGGTATGGGGCTGCATTAGTGCCCATGGCTTGGGTATCTTGCACATCTGGGTGGGCACCATTAATGCTGAACAATATATACAGGTCTGCAGTCTAGACCTGTCACCCACTGAAAGTATTTGGCACATCATGAAACAAAAAATATGACAAAGGAGACCCAGAATTGTTGAGCAGTTGAAATCCTATATGGGACAAGAATGGAACAACTTTTAAAACTCCAGCAACTGGTCTCCTCAGTTTCACCTCAGTTCCAAACATTTTACATAGTGTTTTTAAAAGTAGTGGTGATGCAACACAGTGGTAAACATGCCCCTGTCCCAACTTTTTTGAAGGGTGTTACTGGCATCAAATTCAAGGTGATCATATTTTTGTCATAAAACAGTAACATTTCTCATTTTCAACATCTGTTATGTTGTCTTTGCTTTGTTTTAAATTCTCACTTTTCAAATATGGGTTTATATGATTTACCTGGTGATGCACTGTGTTATTATGCTGCCACTGCCAGGTATAACTGCACGGATGGTGTTACCTGGGTGATGCGCTGTGTTGGGTCTCCACCAAACATAATACTTTGCAGAGGAGTGAAGTTTAGGTTCAGGTAGTACAAACCCAGACCAAGATTTTGTTTCAACCAACCAGTGGTCAGCACTATTGCCTCACACCTCTGAGACTAGGGTGCAAGGCTCTGCCAGGATTCCATGTGTGTGGAGTTTGCATGTTCTCCCTGTGTCATTGTGGGTATTCATACAGGTACCCTGCCCCCCCCCCCCACTGTCCAAAAGCATGCTGAGGCTGACTGGAGTTACCAAACTGCCTGTCGGTGTCATCAGTGCCCCCTGCGGTGGGTTGGCACCCCATTCTGGGTTGTTCCCTGCCTTACACCCATAGGCTCCTGTGTAGTGATCGACCGATATTGATTTTTTATTACCGATACCGATACCAATTATTTGCATGCTTATGTGCCCGATAACCGATATTCAGAACCGATATTTATTTACTATTATACTTCTGTTTTTGACACAATGATTACAACACCACTGAACCGAACAAACTGTTTTATTTATAACAATCACTACCTCCTTGCATACAAATCAAAACTCTTATTTATACACCAATAAATAGAGGAGGAAAAATACAAGAAGTGCACTGCTACTAAAGTGTTTGTTCAAAAATAAAATCTTCAATGAGGTAAAAAAAAAAAAACAGGTAACATTCTTAGCCACCTGGAAAAAAATAACATTGCTGTTTAAATGCAGCTTAATCCTCCCAGTTGAGCAGACCTAGGTTGTAGTCTAGAAAACTTTCAGCGTCTTCAGAGTCTTTCAGCGTTCTGCCCCGTAAGCCTGCTTCGTTTGTTTTCATAAATGGCTCTGACTTCACTGAAGACTCGCTCACTGGGCACCGAAGAAGGTGGAGGGCAAAGAAACTTTCTTGACAGAGGAGCTAGAA
>JAODKC010000117.1:8521187-8542391 GCA_026777985.1 Mormyrops attenuatus | reverse complement strand
TCCAAAGACATAGAAAATCACAAATAACCTGAAATTGAAAGACACTTTTTTTCCTTGGGTCTCAGGAGGATATATTGCTAACGTTTTCACTCTTAGTCCAATGCAGTTAAATGATTCATATTACACAGATAATGGTTCAATTGTTGTTGAATTTAGAGACCTTGCAGGCTGAGGTAATGGTTTTAATGTTTGAAATATTTGGATTTGCTTTTTTTATTTATTTTCTTTTGACAAAAGAAGCAATAAGAGAGTCATATTGCATTTGGTAGGATGAGCAAAAATATGTAGAATGGACTGTTTCAGGACAAATTTGTGTTTCATTTTTTTACTCGCTTATATCTATATTATAAAAATAATTACAATCCTATTCATCATTTTGGGATAATTTTCTACATCCTATTCTATTGCTATAAAGTAAATTATCCAAAAAAAAAGATTAATAAAGGTTGTGCCTGTAGCCTCCGGGATTGGCTCCGGACCCCCGCATTCATGAATAGGACAAGCATTTACAGAAAATGGATGGATGGATGGATAATAAAGGTTAGTCATCATGGTCAGGGCATCCAGTTTCTGGTGACGTTGATGATGTTTAGATCATTAGACTGATCAAGCTGAACCATGGACTCCTTCTTTGTGTTGTTGCAAGACAAATTCCTGGATGCACTTAAAGATCTGTGAGCTCAGGAACAAACAATGCCAGAACAGAAAACAAATCATCCAATCAAGGAATGACTTTTTTAAAAAACAAATTTTATCTGATATATGAAGTAAAGATAACTAAACTCAACCAATGTATATCAAAGAATTGCAGAATAATTAAAAAAAAAAATTTGGGTCACAAGAGATGCAGAACCATGAAGGGGACCAGAGCATTTCTAATAGGCAGGATCCCATGAAATGGGATGAAAAGGGCCAGCAAAGACTGCTTGTTATTTCTCCAATATAATCATTTAAATAAACATGTTAGTATAGCAGTTGCTCAAAGGTTAGCCCTGCAGCCTCACACCTCCAAGGTCATGGGTTCGATTTGTGCCTCTGGTTCTGTGTGTGCTTCACATACAATCAAGGTTGTCCCCTGCCTCATGCCCTGTGTTTCCTGGAATAGGTCTGATATCTGCACTGACCCAGTGTGAGCATCAGAACAAATCTGTGGGCCGGGCCCAAGATTTTTATTGGCGAGGAGAAGTGGCAACAATAGAAGTTGTCGACCGGGTCAGCAGATGGTGGCAGCTGTCGAACAACATCTCACCGAAGAAAGCAATACACTATATGGACAAAAGTATAGGGAGACCCGGTCATTATACCTACGGGAACTTTTATGACACCCCATTCTAAGTCAATAGGCGTCAATATGGAGTTGGTCCCCCCATTGCAGGCTTTCCACAAGATTTTGGAGTGCGTCTGCAGGAATTTTTGTTCTTTCACCCAGAAGATGTGAGATCAGGCACTGATGTTGGACGTGAAGGCCAGGCGCTGTTCTAGTTCATTCCAAAGGTGTTCGATGGAGTTGCAGTTAGGGCTCTGTGTGGGCCAGTCAAGTTCTTCCACACCAAACTCACCCAACCATGTCTTTATGGACCTTGCTTTGTGCATTCGGGCACAGTCACACTGGAACAGAAAAGGACCTTCCCTATACTGTTCCCACAAAATTGGAAGGACGGAATTGCCCAAAATGTCTTGGTATGCTGACGCATTAAGGGTTCCATTCACTGGAACTAAGGGGCCTAGCCCAACCCCTGAAAAACAACTCCATACCATTATCCCTCTTCAACCAAACTTAACAGTTGGCACAACGCAGTCAAGCACTCATCCATCAGACTGCCAAACACAGAAGCGTGATTCCTCACTCCACATAACACGTTTCCACTGCCCAAGTTCAGCGGCAGCGTGCTTTACACCACTCCATCCAACGTTTGGCATTGCACTCAGTGATGTCAGGCTTGAATGCAGTTGCTTGGCCATGGAAGCCCATTCCATGTAGCTCACTGCACAGTCAAAAAAAAGTCAAGCCTCAGGTAAACTTGACGTAGCTCCTAATCTTTTGAATAGCTAGAAACTCTCCTGGCATAGAATATCGAGCAAGGAAGAAATTTCACAAACTGACTTATTGCAAAGGTAGCATCATATGACAGTACCATGCTTGAATTCACTGAGCTGTACAAAATGACCCATTCTTTCACAAATGTTTGTAAACCTGACTGCATGGCTAGGTGCTTGATTTTATAAACCTATAGCAATGGGTCTGAATGAAAGACCTGAATTCAATTATTAAGAGATATTTTCCACTACTTTTATCCATATAATTTATATTTGATTCCATAATGAACTATCCCAGAGGCTACAGGCACAAGGCAGGGAACAACCCAGGATGAGGCACCAACCGATTGCAGGGCACACTCACTCACTCACACACACACACACACACACACCTATGGGCAATTTGGTAACTCCAATTAAGCTCAAAATGTTTTTGTACTGTGGGCTGTGGGGGGAAAACAGAACACCCGCAATTACATGCAAACTGGTACCAATCCTGGTACCAAAGGTAAGAGGCAACAGAGATGCCCACTGTGCCACCCTTTTAAGGGAACCATGCAAGTTCTGCAGTTATGTAACTTAGAAGTAATAGAAGCATGGTCTACTTTTTGAATACAATTTCTGGAATATTCCACAGATACAGAAAGCCCTTCACAAATACAGTCCACCTTAAAGTAAGAATGAAATATCAATCTGGATCACTACCATGATCATCTTTCACCAGTGCTATTGAAACTTTTTTTGCCAGGGCCCCGATAGGGCTGCAATATATTTGTCCCGATGTCCCCTATACATACACACACATACACACTGACCACACATAAAATTAAAATATCATTATTTGGTACGAAGCATTCTTAATGCTTATACCGACCATTATAATGAATTATAAAGGTATCTATAGCACATTATAGATGAAACCTTCATAAAGCATTCATACACATGGCTATAATGTGTTATGCCTTATGATAACTATTTATAGCCATTTTTATAATGCTTTATGAATGCAATATTATTTGTTGTGAATGTGTTTATAAATTACTAAAAACATGGCCTTAAGTAAAGTGCTACCCATAATTTAAATTTGTTAATATACTGTCCTCACATTTTTTAAAATATTTTTAAAGCCTGCAATTTGCCACCCATTGCCACCCACATCCCCCCCCTTTGTGTTGTTGCAACACGGACTGTGTGAGAAGTAGCCTAATAGTGAGGAACCGTAATATATTATAAGATTATAGTGTGTTTTATACACTGACAACAGAATATCAAACAAGCAAACATACATTATATTTACATTTCAATTTATTGTACTAGACAGACCCAAAACAGTTTCAAAGATAATAAAAAGGGTTGAGGCTGTTAGACAAACTTATTATTTTAGTGGTGAATAGGAAAATGGAGAATAAATAAATTGTTAAACTATATATGAAAAAATATGCATATTAAGGTGTTGCAGTGGTACCATTGCCTTTTGCTGTACTACCTTAATTTCTACATATATTAATTTTTGCTTGCAAAAGTACTTCTTGCTGGAATGTATTCTTATTTGGCCCACTAATTATTTTTCTCTCGTTGCCTGGTTTTTGTTGTAAAAAAAAGCCAACAGGTTCTGCTACATAAGAACACCTCTAAACTGCCAGTCTTCATTTCTGACAGATATTGCCACACTGAAAATGTCCGTTTTGTGTTCAAGATGCTCAGCATCATCCATCCAGCATCGGTGCATGTGTGGTGCAGTGAAGCCAAATAGCTCCAGACATATCTGAGGTACCTGTGAAAAATAACTTTGTCGTCGTCGTTCGTAGCATGAGGTCTCCAATTACCTCCAAAATGCTGACAGCATTTCAGCTTTCACTGAATTTTTGACCGCATGATGGTTTCCCTACTGGAGAAATGTGTCAGTGGTGTATGACATACTGAGGGCTGTAGATGTGCATTTCTCTAAGGAGCTGTGTGTCTTTAAACTCTGTCCTGTTGAAAAGCAATGTTTATGTTGTGCAAACACATATACATTTTTAATAGTCTGTTTTTACTTTTTATACAAAGCCATGCATTGACTTCCGGCATCCATATCCACTGTGATTAGAAAGGTGCTTGAGAACATATTGTATTCGGGAAAAATAAATCATAAATGGGACATGCTGCAATATTTTTTTACACCTTTCTGAGCTTTCTGTAACAAATAATACAAAAAATAACAAACGACTAAGCCAGGCATTTGTTCAGGTGTCTGTAAAAAGCCAAGTTCTCAGTGTGGAAATCATCTAATCAGTATTCCTTGACATGCATGGCAATGTAACTTCCAGTGTCAAAAGGAAGAGGATTGTGAGGTCACAGGTCATCATAATAAGGGTACCAAATGCCTTGTAGCTTTTAACTCTCCATTCAGATTGCAAGACATAATCATCTAGTACACCTAGCTATTCTGCTTTGCTGTTCCACTGGTCTAAAGAGCAATGATAATAAACCTCCTAAGCACTGGGACCCCAGGTGGAGTATGATGCAGTGTCTTTCACAATGCTAATGACCTAAAATATGTAAAGAAGGCAGTAGCCAAATTCTAGAACTACTTCTATGCTTACAAAATAAACGCAGTATATGCATGTATATATCTTAATGTATAAACATTTATTCTCTTATATATAATGCTGAGGCCTTGGGCAGTATAAATTCTTGAAGTAATTTGGTATTCGCTGGATAAATATAACTTAAAAGTTAATAAAGGTAGCCATGAGTAGATAGGGCCAAAGCAATTAAAGAATAAAGGATAAATATAATGTTCTGTTCATTATGGTACTTGCAGACTTATATTAGAGCTCTGTACTCCAAAATCCTTCATCCATGCTGGGTTTTAATTGGAGTTGTGTTCAATTTGTATTTATTCTCATACTCTTGCTGTGAATTTCATACTCTTCGCATCCAATGGCTACAGCGGGTTTATCTATTTTCTTAATCCTCATTGAAACAGTTTTTATCTAGAGACAAGCCATCTGTGTATCTGTTTTTTTTAACATTACCTCAATTAACAAAACCTTACCATGGTCTTACTCTTCAAGGTTTAGGAACAACCAAGTTAAACACTCCTAGTTCCACCTATCTAAGTTAGTAAAAAAAAAAAAAAAAAGACTTCTGACAAACAGGAAGTGTCACACAAACTCCAGCCAAAATCTACTGCAATAATGCCGCATAAATTAAGTATTAAAAATGCCAGTTGGCACATAAATTCCACTTTTTTCACTTTTTTTCACAGTTCTGTCTTTATAAATATAATGAAGAATGCTAAGCATACATGATATACATAAGAACTGAAATATCTCTAGTTTAGAAGAAACCAGTTTAGAAGATTTAATTACTGTGAGTACCCCAATTATGATCAGTCATCAATGCCCTTTCTTGCTGCTGACTCATTGACTGGCCTACAGTATATGTTGAGGCTATGAGCTTACAATACTTTGATAAATGTTGCGAAAGCTTAATACATTTTTTTTAACTATAGCTGCAATAACAAAGACATGTATAAGGGCTTGGACAAGAATCTGACAATTGTTCATGACCTTTTTAGTTCAACTCCTATTCCAAACTCCTGTTCTTTTCTGCCTGGGCTACTGTAATCCCCCTTTGGATGGTTTCTTGCTTCTCTGAGCACTTTATCAAGAATGCAGCTCTTCATCTCATTCCAGTCTCCAAAGGTATGGACACGTGTGTCTGTCACCCTTTCCATTCTCCAGTCATCTCTGACTATAGAATGCATTAGTGGGTTCCTTTCTTCAAGGTCATTAATTCTAACACCACAGTCTGGCCTGAATTTTTTATGATTTTATGAAGAGCTGGCCTTCCAGAACTGCCTCTTCATTCTAGCCCCTGTTGCATGGATCACAATCTAACTCATGTCAGTGATGAATTCTCTTAGTCTACAATTACACTCATTAACATTCTGCCATGTTTCCTATGCTCTTAACTGCCTTTGACATGGAACCACAACATTTTGCACCTGCAAGCATACTAATGCACTCTTGTGATTTATGAGATTACCACAGATATCGCAGTGCAGTATGTTATTTGCAAAAATTGTTTGGTGCCATTGGGGCCAGTTAACTGCTGGTGAATAAAAATGTGAGATGAACAACTGAAATTTGCATTTTACATTTTTCTTCAGGTTTCAGACTCGTGTCCTGCATGAAGCCTACTGAACTGTGGGACCTTTTGGGAAGGACTCATCAGAAGGGACATTCCGAAAGAGCAGCAGAGGATTGTACTTTTGTCCACTTCATTCTTTGAGCAATGAATCATCGAAGGACAAATCAAATCCAAAAGAAAAGGGTAACAAAACTAAATCGAAGGAAGTTTCAAAGTGTTCAGTCACCATGACTCTTGGGTGATAGAATTGTTTCTTAAAATGCTGGATATCAAATGAGCTATGATGAATTGCTTTGAGAATGTGTACTGCATTTTCAACAGATCCAACTGACTCATTAGGATGTACACCTGAGAAATAACATAGAATGCATTTCAAATTGATTAAACTATCCAGTTATCCTGGGAGACAAGTAGAAGTCAGATTTGAAATTCAGACATTCTCTATTCTGCTCTTTTAACACTAGTAAATAATCACAACATCATAAATAATGACTATAAGCCATATAGGCATGGTCCATAGAAAATAATTCTGTTAGAATAATAAGAAAAAAATTCATGCCAGCATCTTTTCCTGAACAGGCCTGAGCCTATCCAAGGCAGCCCAGGGCACAAGCATGGATATTCCAAAGCCGTAGGCTTGGCGTCAACACGGTACTTCCACAAAATTGGTAAGGCCTTGTCCCTACTGTCCATGCCTAAATATACGCCCTTCGGGTACACCATATAGAGGGACACAATTGCACAATACAAGCAATTTAGACTACAGGAAGAAACAGATATGGTACATAAGACTTGCAAACTCCACATGCATACAAAAAAGCTGAGGTAGACTGCAAACCCCCAACTCTGGGAGTAAGAGTCGACAGCCACCCTAAACTTGGTGCAGGAGTTTGCTTCAATCATATTCAGCTAAACAAATAAATCAAATAAAACAGTGCATTTTAACCAACTGAAACAATGAAAAAAATTCATATTCAGCCATGGAATCAGAAAGTTTCACAATAGGTTCTTTTTTTTGTTGTTGCCTAATATGTGTTTCATCAGAGAATAAAGCAACATTTTCCCTTTCCACTAAAAAATGAGGATATAACATCTCTTTGAACAGGAATCAATTCAATTGTAAATCAACCTAAGAATTTGATTTTTGCTATTTTTTAAATCAATGATTGAATTTATTTGAGGTATCATCTGGGAATCATTTCAGTAGGTTCCACTTAATTTTATTTATCTGTGCAATAAGGACACCAAACAGTGACGCTGCATCAAGAAATATTTCTTGGTTTCTGTTTCTTGCGTCATAGCTATATTCCATGTCTTACACTATACTGCCATCAAGTGGTCACATGTATAAATTGGTCTATATGACTGCCTAGGCAATTCCATAGAAGTCTTAATTTGTGAATAATTTCCAAATTGCTGAAAAAATCTTCTTGAATTGTAACATAACTTATTTATCAGTAAAAGTAAGAAAGTAAGTAGTGTATTAATATAGCATCTTTTGAGAACAAATGTCACAATGCAGGTGCACCTCTATGGGTCGAACCAAAGTGACCCACCCAGATTGACATCTGGGCCAACCCATCCAGATTATGTTTTTTTTTTCTTTTTTCTATTAGTACCATCTTGTAACACTGTCCCTCCACATGACTATTGTACAGTGCCCAGTATGACTGAATGGTTGAGCTCCCTCTAGTGGTGCTCCTTAGGTAGAACACCACAGGTATTGCTGTATTATTGTTGCGGTCACCATATTGTATGTATCTAAGCCTGCTTCAGGAAATGTGCAGTAATGAGCTTCACTCAGCCCAACCCAGATTTAATCCAGACCCAACCATCAGTCACTTTCTGTATCCACCACTGTTACAATACTTCACAGAATATAAAACAAAGATATTCAAACATCAATAAAGGGCCTGTCTGTACAGTTAAGTTTTCAGACACCGTTTAAAAGAGTTCACACTGCTAGCTGATCTAATGTCCATAGGCATATTGTTCCACAGCCTTGGGGCACCAGCCGCAAAATCTCTGTCAGCTTGAATCTGGAAAAACAAGACGATCCTGATCAGAAGACTCCAGTGTCCTGTATGCTGGATATGGTGTCAAAACAACACAGATATATTGATGGTGTGAAATATGTTACCTTCTGATCTTAAATAATGATTAAAAGCTTTTTATTTCTTATGTGAAATGTATTTAAAAACATAAAAACATTAACAAGTGCCCCAAATTTGCCCTTTTTCAATAAACAAATCCATATTTCACCATTATGAATCATTCTGGTGTTTTCATAACCAAAATGCATCTCTTTGAAAATCCTGCAGGGCAAAATGAGGCCCTTTGAAAAGAACCAAGAAACTGCACAAAGTTCAGACAAATCATCTTAGTGACCTTCAAAAAATTACAAATGCTAATCAGGGTAAGTGTGTAGACAAACATTTGGAGTAAATTAATTGTAGGCAGGGCTGTTTGACAAGGTATAGCCGCATGGACACAGTGTTAGTCCAAAATGACCTCCATTATGGACAAGGGAACATAAACAGGCAAAGGAGAAAATCAGTGATGACCAAGTTCAAGAATGAAGTGGCCCTGACTCTTCTTTTCATCGTCATGTCTGCTATCCAAATGACAAAGGCCTTGCCAGGACACACATTACCCCATAGAGTACAACAGGCAACATTCATTTTTTGTTCCAGGCTAGAAGGCACATAGTGTGGTTGATGTTATAAAAATAGCATTAGAGTTATAATAATTAAGCAACAAGACACATAAACGCCGCAACAGGAACTGCCATATTACCTCCTCTTACAATTACCCATATTTCACAGATATATACTCACAGAACAGGACAGAAGGGAGCATATAAGTTTACATTTGCCATATCTCCAGGGACAAGCAAACACTAGAATAACAAACAAAACCTAACATCTAACTCCATCCCCAGACACAGGTTTTTGACCTACCAACAGTAATGGAAAAACCTCCCAGAGAAAATGCACATTTCCCAGGCTTCCTGCCGAACAAAAGTACTTACCCCCTTATGGTAATGATAACACACAGAGTGATAAACAACATGGACAAGTGACATAGTCAAGATGGGCCACATTAGCACGCACACAGCTCCCTCTGACAAAGAAGCTACGCGGTTGCATGTGATGCGCAAAAATGATGCCTATCTTCTCTGGACATTATCAGAACAAGAATATAACTGAAATGGTTCAGCAACCTTAAAACACTGAAGTGGCGAACTAAAGTACAGTTAGCTGCCAAGTTTCACTTTCAAGGGACTTTGTCGAGTTGTTTAGCTGAGTATGATTTACGCCAATGCCTTTCCGAGTTTTCAGTGCCAGGGTAGGTCATTGTGTCGAACTGTTACCTAATACATCCACAGCTGGGAGGTCTGCACTCTATCTCAGCTTTCTGCATGTATGTGGAGTTTGCATGTTGTCCGCACCTTGCCTGCTTACTCCGGAACTCTAAAGGTATGCGATTAGGCTAATTGGTGTCTCTAAATAGGGCTCTTCATTTTTAAATGTCTGATGTATGCTTGTGTTTTTATTCTATGCATAAATGTTTATTGTGTGTAAGAACATGCATTAATTACATAATATATATTATGTATGATAATAAGACAGGATTGCTTTGTCCTAAATGGCAGATAATGATATTAGTAAATGAAAACAATCATGAGTTCAGTCATATGCTTAATTAGTCAGGTAGGCTGAAAAGCTTCTACATTTAGGAGTCTAGAAGCAGGGGTATATCCTTGTTTAAATAACTAAATATAAATTAGTTGATTTTATTCCTACTGTTATTAAAACAAACATTCGGTTGAGCTCATTACACAATTTGAAACCTTTTCCTTGTAAATATTAAACTTCAGCAATTTAAAGAAAGTTGAATAACGGACATATCAGAGCTGCCTTAAATCAGAGTTCATGCTTGTTTTTATTTGCAAATATTCCTATTCTGTGATGTCCTGGAATATCAATACCACAGATGTCTAGGTTATTGATATTATTATCTATATTATTCTCTGCATCATCTATAATATTCAGCATCATCATCAAATTACTGTACTGTTATCTTAATAACAGTAAAACCACATATCAGACATTAATTAACTATGAAATACAGCAATCAAAAAGAAATTTCAATGTAATGAATGTTAAAACAGCTATGAAAAATAAAAAAAAAAAACAATTGTTTCTATAAACTCATTATATCCTCAGTTATTTCCTCTCGAGGCCATTGTTTCTGGGATAAGCTCCGGATCCTCACAACCCTGCTTGGGATATACTGTATGTGATATAGAAGATGAATGAATGAATTAACCATCCATTTTCTGAAACTGCTGAATCCCAACAGGGGTCACAGGGGGGACCAGATCCTATCCCGGGAACAATGGGTGCAGGCGGGAACCAACCCTGGGCAGTCGCCAACACACTGCAGGGTGCACACACTCACACGCACATGCACACTCACACGCACACAACTAGAGGACTCACCAATTAACCTATCCTGCACAATTTTGGACCATGGGGGTAAACCAGAGCCCCCCGCAAAAACCCACACGAACACAGGGAGAGCGTGCAAACTCCACACAGAAAGATTCAAGATCTTTATTCATCACGTACAGTTGTACACAAGTCTTATTCATATAAGAAAAAATATATATATATATATGTGTGTGTGTGTGTGTGTGTGTGTATGTATGTATGTTTAAACATAAACAATCTAAGCCCATTCCATCAATCCATTTCCAGGCCACCTATTCTGGTCAGGATATAGGCTTAGACTATATATGCACAATCATCTGTGCAATTCAGTCACTTGTTAGCTGAACTGAAAGTCTTTGGACTGTAAGAAGAGATCAGAGTAGCTGGATAAAACCGCATGGGGAGAACATGGAAGCAGTGCCTTATTATCTAAACAGGTTATTAAAAAAAAAAAACATTCATTGTACTGCATAATGTCACACGCAGGGTTTATTTACAGGGATAACACGAAGAAAGGCAGCAAATGACGACGTAATAATACAATGACCGGACTGGGGAAACGATCGTAACGCAGACTTAAATACAAGGAACTAATGACAGCAACAGGAAATGGCTGGTGAACATGGGGAATCCACACGAGGGTAACGAGTAGGCGTGGTCGACGAGGAGGCGAGACGAGCAGGGCAGGACAGAACCCCCCCCCAAAGGCGCGCACTCCGGGCGGGCCCAAGGAGAGCAAAGGGGCAGCACAAGGGACACGGGGCAGAACAGGACAGCACCTGGGGAGACAAAAGCAAAAAACATCAACGGGGCACAGGGAACAGCACAGACACGCAAAACAGGCACAGGGAAACCAACTCCGACAACAGATGACAAACCACAGGGAACGCAGACAGACACAGGGGCACCAAAAACGGGAACACAGAACCCAAGGAGGGGGACAAGGACGGGACAACACCAGGGAACACACCCACAGGGGGCACAATGGGACCAGGAGGCACAGGGGACCGGGGAACAAACACAGGGGGCACAAAGACAGAGGGTAAGGAGGCGAAGGGCGGGGGGAAACGGGGAGCCGGAGGGAACCCTGGCAGGCGAGGTGCGGAAGCCTCAGGGGCAGCAGGCGACCGCGAGGCCGGAGCAGGAGGGACCCATGGCGAGCACGAGGAGGGAGCAGGAGGGACCGACGAGGGGGGCAGGGAGGAAGGTGGAGGGACTGACGGAGGGGCCAAGGAGGAGGGCAAAGGGGACACAGGTGGAGGGGAGGAGGGAGCAGCAGCCGCGGTAGGCGAAGGCACTGCTGCCGCCGGCCAAGGCGCAGGCGACCGAGGAGTCGGAGCCGGGGGACCTACAGGCGACCGACGAGGCGTCGGAGGCGGGACCGGAGCCGGCCGACAAAACACCGCCGGCGACCCCCGAGCCGAAGCCAGGGGGACCGCAGGCGAACAGGGGGGCAGGGCGGGTGGGACCCAGCCCCGGCACAGGTGTCCCCTCCCTTTTCGGGAGACGGAGAGGTGGGGACTCGGCCGAGGCCTATCACACTGGGGTGACAGTAGGGGAATCACAGGGGCTGCCACGGGGAGAGCCACAGAGGCAGTCACGAGGGAAGCTACAGAGGCAGTTACGGGGGAAGCCACAGGGGAAGCCACGGGGGCAGTCAAAAGGATCCCCGAAGGGTCCCACTCAAGCTCCTCCTCCACTATGGAAGGGGAAGCATCAGTCCAGTAGTCCGGGACCTCCTCGGGGGTAGGGGCCTCGGGCGGCATCTCGGGACAGCAGGGGCCTCGGGTGGCGAGGCTGCGGGCCCTGGGACCACCGGCGGCAAGGCTGCGGGCTCCAGCACCGCCGGGGGTGGCATCGCTGCGGGCACAGGGAGCGCTGGCGGCGTCGCTGCGGGCACAGGGAGCACTGGCGGCGTCGCTGCGGGCACAGGGAGCACTGACGGCGCCGTCGCGGACACAGGGAGCACTGGGACCTCCGGGGGCGCCGATGCAGGCACTGGGACCTCCGGGGCTGTCGATGCTGCGGGCACGGGGATCACAGGGGACGAAGCTGCGGGCATGGGGATCACAGGGGACGAAGTTGCGGGCACGGGGATCACAGGGGACGAAGCTGCGGGCGCTGATGCAGGCACTGGCAGCAAAGCTGCGGGCGCTGAGACCTCTGGGGCCGATGAAGCAAGGGCTGCAGCAGGAGCCTCAGGAGGGACCTCAGGTGACGCAGTAGGGCCCAGCTCCGACCACAAGCGGAGCAGCTCCCTCAAGGTCTCCTCTGCCCGGACCAGCTGCTGGAGCGGGAACTCGGGGGTTACTTCTGCGAATTCCCTCTGCAGTGAGTGCAACTGCCTTCGCAGAGTCCCTCACTGCGGGCTCCCCTACCACCCACCAGTACAGTCCCTGGAGGGTAAAAAACCTTTTTTGCCTGCCTCTCAGGGCAGGGCACCGACACAGCTGGCACCGGAACCACAGGGGGCGCTGCAGGTGTCGCTGGCACAGGGACCTCTGGGGCAGAGGCTGCAGGCACAGGGACCTCTGGGGCAGAGGCTGCAGGCACTGGGACCTCTGGGGCAGAAGCTGCAGGCACTGGGACCTCTGGGGTACTTGGTTTAAAAGCAGGCTTTCCGCATTTTAGTACTGTCGGGACCTGAGGGATGGCATCCCTAACTGACCTGGCCCCTTTAAGGGCCGGGTGCGTTCCACTAAAGGAGGAGGCTGCCAAGCCCGACAGTGGAGAGGCAGGCGGCTGCGGTGAAACGGCGGCCGGGACCAGGGGAACAAACACCGCTGGGTCCAGGATCGGGAGGGGTCCTTTCTGATACCCGGCAGGGGAAGAAGCAGCGGAGATGGAGACGGTACCCAGCAACAGCGTCGGTGCGTCTTCCGGTCTCCGATTCTTCCGCTTCTTTCTTCTCCGGCTAGCTGTTTGCAGCGGAATCCGGGGACCCTCTGGGGGCTCGGAAGGTGAAGCAAAAGGCGATTCGGCAACACCGGCTACTTGCCGGGTCCTTAATGCTGTCATCCGCTGTGAAAGCTGCCGGAGATTATCACGCACTTGCCTGACGAGATACGCGTAAGTATCTATGGACATCCCCTCTAGGATGTCCCAGCTTTGGCTTACCAGAGCCCAAGCCGCAGGATCCTTCCGAGCTTCGGGCTGTGAAAGCCAGTAGCTCACCTCCTCTACCAGTTCAAGGTAGTGATCCTTGGTCGGGGGGGGTGACTTTTCGCCGAGTCCAGTCATTCTGTCACGCCCAAACGGGGAAGCAGGAGCAGAGAGCCGGGGATCTGGGAAATGCAGGGTATATTTACAGGGATAACACGAAGAAAGGCAGCAAACGACGACGTAACAATACTATGACCGGACTGGGGAAACGAACGTAACGCGGACTTAAATACAAGGAACTAATGACAGCAACAGGAAATGGCTGGTGAACATGGGGAATCCACATGAGGGTAACGAGTAGGCGTGGTCGACGAGGGGGCGGGACGAGCAGGGCAGGACACATAAGATAACTATTGAATTGTTATTCATACACAGGCCAGGAAAACACTATCAGAACTACAATTATTAAGAAGAGGCCTCTTTTCATCCTGAATTTAGAAGTGTTGTTCCATCCTCTTTATACTCCACATTAGGGTTGTCACAATAACAGATTTTTTTGTCACAATAACATTTGGAAAATGATCACGATAACTGATTCTGTCATGACTGATAATACCCCATAACAGATGCAATAATAAAGGATAAAGATAACCATGTTTCAAAAACAAGTATTAAAAATTATTTAATTCTTTTACCAAGAAGACGGCATTGATCAGAAATGTTACTAAATTCGTTAAAACATCAGATTTCAGTAAACACTCATATAAAAGGACGTGTAACTCAACTTCATAATAAATTACAGTGAACATTTGCAGTAAACACAAGACGTGATTAGTTGATAACCTATCATATGTATGGTAGTCTGGGCCAACTGTAAGTGAATGACATAAGAACATGAGAAATTTACAAACAAGAGGAGGCCATTCGGCCCTTCAAGCTCATTTGGGGATAAGGTCTCTACCTATGGGGCCCAACAGGGCATAACCCCAAAATGAGAACATAGGTCCTCACTCCTATGACTCCACCACTTACAGGAGGAACCGTGGGTGTCAGATGCAGTGTAGATCGTGAGGTAGTAGAAGGCAGGGGTACTGGCAGATTGATGGTTGGGTAGCAATATTATACCAATATATTGAGCCTGAGTGGGTGATGTTCCAGGATTCCATTGCTGAAGCGATTGTTTGGAGCTGTGACTGTAAGGTTCTTGGTGCCTGTCACGGTGGCAGTCCCTGAACCCGGTGATGGGCACCAGCAGTAAAGGGACCTGTCAGGCTGAAGAAAGAGGTCTTCTGAGCTTGGTTGTCTGGCTTGACTCCTGAAGCAGCTGACAGGTACCAGCAGGCCAGTTGGAATGTTGCTTTGGCAGTTGTTGAAGCAAAAACTCAGGCGTGGGAGGAGTTTAGTGAGGCCATGGAAAATGGCTTTTGGTAGGCCTTGGAAAGATTTTGGCAAACCGTCAGGTGACTCTGGAGGGGGAAGCAGGGCCTTACATGCCGTTTACAGCAGGGATGGAGAACTGTTGACCTTAAATGGGGATATAGTCAGGCAGTGGAAGGAATATTTTGAGGATCTCCTGAATCCCATTCATACACCTTCCTTGGAGGAAGTAGAGTTGGAAGACTCAAAGGGGGACTTGCCCATCTCTAAGTACTGAAGTAGTCAAAAACTGGTGGTAGGGCTCCAGTGGTGGATGGGATTTGCCCCTAGTTCCTGAAAGCACTTGATGTTGTTAGGCTGTCTTGGCTAACATGTCTTTTTAACATTCAGTGGAGGTTGGGGACAGTGCCTTTGGATTGGTAGACTGGGGTGTTGGAAAACCCACAATATGATACTGGAGGGGTAATGGGAGTTTGCCCAACCAGTCTAAATGTGTTTTGTGGACTTGGAAAAGTCATATGATTGTGTCCCTTGGGGGATCCTGTGGTGGGTGCTCCAGGAGTATGAGGATAGGGCGTCCATCGTTGCAGGCCATCATGTCCCTCTATTAACAGAGCGAGAGATCGATTTGCATTGCCAGCAGGAAGTCAGACTCATTCCCAGTGGGGGTTGCACTCCACCAGGGCTGCCCTTTGTCACCTTTTATGGAGAGAATTTCTAGGCATAGCCAAACAGAGGAAAAGGTCTGGTTTGGTGGCCTCAATATCATGTCTTTATTTTTTGCAGATGATGTGATCCTATTGGCGTTGTTAGGCTACAACCTGCAGCATCCACTGGGGCAGTTTGTGGCTGAGTGTGAAGTGGCTGAGATGAGGGTCAACACCTCCAGGTCTGAGGTCATGGTTCTCAATCAGAAAAGGGTGGAGGATGAGTTACTGCCTCAAGCAGAGGAGTCTTGTTCAAGAGTGAGAGAACAAGGGAATGGAAGATCAACAGGCAGATCAGTGCAGCGTTGGCAGTAAAGTGGACACTGTACAATTCTGTCATGGTGAAGAGAGATCCACAAGACAAAGCTATCAATTTGTCATATCAGTTGATCTACATTCCTACACTCACCTATGGTCAGGGCGACTGGACACAACCTTAAGGCCAATTCATACTCTATTTTACTTTTCCGTATGTGCTTTCGGTTGCTAGCGAGGGGACATGACATCAATTTTGTCATCATGGATTGCTGCAGATGATTGCGGCCAGTGCGTGTTAGAAATTCCGTGGCAGGTCTCGGAATATGGGGACAGAAGCAGGGTCAAGAAAGCCAGGAAGACAGAAAAAAACGCTCAAACTCAGGACAAACCATGAAGGTCTCGCACTGGAGTGCAAGATCAGACAAACTAAAATAGCCTCCACTAATTAAAACTAAAATAGCCTATACTAATTAAAGCAGTTTGGAATCAGCTGAGAGGCAAGGCACAAGAACCGGGAAAACTGGAAAAATCAGTGGAGAAGCACTTAACCCATTGTTATGCCCCGCTTGTTCTGCCCCCTCGTCGGCCACGCCCCCCTCATTAACCTCGTGTGGATTCCCCGTGTTTACCAGCTGTTTTCTGTTGCCATCATTAGTACAATGTATTTAGTCCGCGTTTCAGTTTGTTTCCCCAGTCACATCATTGTAATGTCAGTCTGCGTTTGCCTGCCTTGCCCTTTTATGTCATTAAACCCCACGCAAATATCATTGCTCCCGTTCGACCCAGACCTGATCCTCCCTCATGTCTGCTCCCCGTGTGCCCTGTCAGCGTCCTCAGACAGACCTCCCGGCTTTCGAACCCACCTGCACCCGGCTCGACTACGGTTTTGGTTTTCCCTCTGGTTTTCGTGATTCGGATCGGACGGATTTTGGCTACGACCCTGCTTGTTCTTTGGATTCTGCTTCAGTTTCTCCCAATAAAGATCAGTTGGACCTTCCCTGAGTGTTCTGTCGTTACACCAGTGACTAAAACAAGAACTAGAAACATTTACGATGATAGAACATGTTTTCAAAGATAAAAACTACAATGTACTTCCAAGCTATGCTACACTTCTAGTATTGATGAAACATTCAAGAGGGTAAGACAATCTTCTCACCTTTCCAAATGCTCCTCAAAACATTTATACCCCTCTGATTGAATCTACCAGTTCTGCACATAGTCTGTTTGTTTGGTGTTCACAGAGGAACTATCACCGCTGCATTCAAGGAGACAGTAAATGTTTTATACTCTTGCTTAAATCCACTGATGTTTTGAGGTGTTCATAGAAAAGCCATCTAATTTACAGAGCTCATGGAGAAATTTTCGAACTACAAATATCACAAGGCCCAGAAATACTTCATAAGCATAATGCCACAAGGAATCATCTCTTTTATTCCAAGGGGTGGGGTGGACAAACCAGTGACAAGCATATAACAGTGAACAGTACCTTCTTGGGCAGATTACTGACAGGGTATTGGCAGACCGAGGTGTTGACATTAAGGATTGGAATGATGTGTGCTCAAGTGAAGATACCTGCATTCATGAGGCATGCCATCAGATGAATACAAAAGATGTAGAGGAAAGCAGAGAAATAGCGCACATCAGGATGTCATTAGAGTGATCGGTAATATGTGCAACAAGTACAAGATATTTACAGGAACTTTGCCTATACATATGAT
The DNA here is from genome assembly GCA_026777985.1 of Mormyrops attenuatus. Classification (NCBI taxonomy): domain Eukaryota; kingdom Metazoa; phylum Chordata; class Actinopteri; order Osteoglossiformes; family Mormyridae; genus Mormyrops; species Mormyrops attenuatus. The sequence continues at coordinate 8,524,556 of JAODKC010000117.1, read as the reverse complement.
TCTACCAGTTGAGGATGGGGATATAACATTTTTGGACAAGACAGTTACTGTATGCTCTGCTTACAAATATGTGCCCTGGTGTTGTTTTTTGGTGCTTTTATAACAAGTACCTGAAGCATCTGACTCCCATTGAATGCTTGGAGACATGGGAATAAGGGCAGAGCAGTATCCCTATGATGGCTGCATGTGCCTGAAACTTGAGTTCAACATAGAGGTATATCGGCATAACTGAGACCATAGAAACACTTGTGCTGGTATGTCCTGATCCAGCTATGAAGCACAAGGTGTCAATTGAGGTTGGCACCAACACTTCAGTAGTAAGGAAACAATTTAATTCCCACAGAACACAGATGGGAGAGAATTTTCTCAGCACCCTCACTGTTCACCCAGTCACTAAAAAGGCTTATGAGAGGTTCCCCCGAAGTCCCTCACAACACAGCTAAGGAAAAGAGTGGAACTATCTGGTATGTCAGAGCCAAGCCTCTCACCCTGCCATCTGGTCCAATTACAACTGTAACTGTAACTTATTGGTCAGATTGTCCTTATCGAACATCCAGAGGAGAGGGCTTTACCTGAGAAGCTTCTGGCGATGCTTTTGTTGGAAAAACCCACAGTGGATAAGTGTCGTCACATGGCAGTCACTTCAAGGAACGTAGGTGAGGGAGAGACTCTTCAAACAATGATGGAAAGGAAAGGAGTTTTCTCCTGCAGTGAATTCGATGTTGGCTGTGCAAAGAACGCAGAACACACTATCCGCTTGACAGATGACAAGCCATTTCAAGAGCAATTGAGACAATTTGCACCAGGGGATGTGGAAGATGTGAGGAAGCATCTATGTGCTCTCGAAGACTCTAGAATCATTTCAGAATCTAGAAGCCTGTATGTCTCCCCGATTGTTGTGGTTCACAAGAAAAATAGGACCGTATGTGTGTGGATTATCGGATGTTGAACCGGAGAACAATCCCTGACCAATATATGGTTCCTCAGGTGGAAGCTGCTTTGTCTGTGGTAGCCAGTGTTTAGTGTACTTGACCTCAGAAGTAGCTACTATCAGATACCTTTAAGTGCATTTATCTGACCAGTAGGGTTTTATCAGTTTGAGCGGATGCCACAGGGGATTTGTGGTGTACCAGCCACTTTCCAATGAGTCATGGAGAGAGCTGTGGGTAATATGAACCTCCTGGAGGTACTAGTGTACCTCAACAACCTAATTGTCTTCAGAAAAACCTTGGAAGAGCATGAGCAGCACCTCATCAAGGTGCTTGACAGTCTGAAAGAGGAGGGATTAAAACTGTCCATGGATAAATGCCAATTCTGTTGCCTCTCTATTAATGCTCTCCGTTCATTCCTCAGCTTCTGTGGATGCTATATGACATTTATGAAATCTTTCTTGAGGATCTAATATCCTCTCAATCAGTTACTGCAGGGCTAGAAGACCAGGAAAAGAGACAAAGTCTGAGACAGTAAGGTAGGAGAAGGAAACCAAAGCAAGGTTAAAATCCTCTGAACCGTTTGGATTCTGCTGGGATGAAAATTGACAGAGGGTGTTTGAGAAATTAAAGACAAGTCTCATGCAGGCACACATCCTGGCAACCCTCAAACCCCAAACTGTCTTATATATTGCATTTCAATGGCAGCTGAGAAGCTCTGGGAGGTATCCTTTATCAGGATCAGGGAGAGGGTTGCCACCCGATTGCTTTTGTGAGCAGGAATCTTTCTCCAGTGGAAAAGAACTACCCCATGTTTAAGCTAGAATTTTTGGTTTTAAAATGGGCTGTCACAAGCAAACTGCATGACTGTCTCTATGGTGCCAAATTCAAGGTCCACATGGATAACAGCTCGTTAACATATATATTGACAACATACAAGAGGGGAGGTGGTGATGCAGTATATATAAAAGAAAACATGCAGGCAAGGGAGCTCAATGTCAAAAAATAAAGCTACAGAAGCTAAGTGGGTAAAACTAGATGGGAAAAACTCAAATGGCCTAATTGTCAGTGTTTGTTAATGAGCGCCTAATGTAGTTGTGGAGGAACTTTTATACAACGATAATCAGGATTATGAGTAATAAAAATAATGTGGCAGTTATGGGTGATTTTAATTTACCTGGGATTCAGTGGGACAGTCTCTGGCTCTACTGTAAATGAACTTGATATGGTGGAATTTGTACAGGATTGCTTTTTTACTCAGTTTGTTAAATCCCCTACCAGAGAAGAAGCCATTCTTGATCTTATATTCTCTAATAACCAGGATAGGATTGGAAAGTTCAGGTCTACTCAGCTGACATCCTCCTGTGGGTGTAAGTATGTACGTACTCATTAAACCCGTGAGCGATATGTAACATATTGTAATGGTGGGTCGCAGAGCCATGTTCACAATAATTATACAGCAGAGACAGTTTCAGGTTTAATCACCAGATGGCGTTTATTACACCCGTACTACTGCAATGACACACTCGCACTGCTCACCATGCTCGTCGCCCCATTTAATCCTAATACACATGGTGGGCACACGCACACATACACACACACATACGTACAACGATAAACATCAACCACTATACATGACATAACACACAGCACATTTATAACGACACAAGCGATTACTGAGAACTATTTACAAAGCTGGCATCAATCCAACATGCCGCACTGCCTGCCGGTACCTCCGCACTATAATATGATTTATGTCAGAACATAAGCCAGTGCAAAGTGGGCCACTGTGTATTAGACTACATTGTGAACAGTACATCTTTTCCTCTACAACACCAAAAAATAAGTTTGAATCTACTGAGAAGTTTGTTTAATATCGAACTGTCGCAACCCACTCACATGGAAACATTGTCAAAGTGTGTATCATTAATGTTCCGCATAAATTCGGGAAAAACAGTGTAAGAAGTGATTTATTAAAAATGTTTTGACATTTGCGCAGATCATATATTTAATGCACACTTTGATGAAGCTTCCTTATTTATGTCAAAGCTGCTCCACGCTTTATATTGGTGAAACGTGCCAGTAAAAATTACATGAACACAAAATTGGGTAGGTAAGAATGTGCATTCAATAGCCTAGATAATGGATATATTAACAGAAACCTATAGTAACAGTGTAATTGTTCATATAGTTTTATACTGGGGTATCCAGGGGCGCCTGGTCAGAAATTCAGTTCCACTCTGGCTACTGACTACTTTGCTTCTTGGGGGCTGCTCTTCTCCGTCTCTCTGCGGGCTGATGTTCTCGCTTCTCTCGTAGGGCTGAAGTGCTAAAGTGCTGAAGAGCTGTAGAGCTTGAGCTAAAAAGCTGCTCTTTGTTCTGAGGTGCCAGGTTTTATGGTCTAATGTTCATGAATAGGGATGACCAGGAATTCGACACC
>JAODKC010000117.1:8480002-8507287 GCA_026777985.1 Mormyrops attenuatus | reverse complement strand
GTAAACGGGAGGATTCCACACGGGGTTAACGAGGAGGTGTGGTCCACAGGAGGGTGACCGGGGCTGGGCGTGACACTAGTACAACCAATGAAAAATACTAGTGAACTGTCCTGAGGTGTGTACATGTAGAGGGGAGTTGTGCAGATTTTGGGCAGACAGTGAAATTTGGGCATAATGATAAAAAGAAGTAGGATATGGTTCCTACCAAACTACTATTGAAAAGAATCAGATCGTCCGCAAATGTAACTGATAATATGCTTACGTGTTCTTTCAAGTAATGCTATTTTTCGACAGTTTATTGAAGATTCTCATTGTATTTATCCATTAAATATTATATGATATTAAGCTGATGTATTGTTTATATCCCTTGACCCAAGAAAGTGTATAACAAAGTTCCTTCCAATATAAAAAGTACTGTATTGTACAATAAGGAAAATACATTAGAATAGTCAGCATACCAACAATTCTTGAAAAGGTTTGAACAGATAACAGATGGAGTGAGATAAACTGGTAGACATGATAAAAACGCCTTCTGCCAAGTTTCCTGGTAATTACATCATCAAGGAGAGTCGTGTAAAAGAATCACATTCAAAACTGGCAATCGCTATAACAAAAAGCTTCCAGCAGGGGGAGAGAAAAACTCTAACCTAACAATACTGAAGTACTAAGTGACAACACAAGTGTAAAGCTTTGCAAATTCCACAATGAGCTTGGCATTTAAAAGTCACTCAATGAACTTCCTAAATTCCATCATATATTGAGTAACTCTTGTAGTAGGCTTGAAATTTCTACATACTTTCTATAAGCAGTTAAAGAAACCAAGAAATATCTTTAGGGTACTCAGCAGATGTTCTTTCTCAGGAACTGAAACTGCATCTGGGCAGTTTTTATGCCCTTGAGAAGCTGCCAAAAACAATTTCATGTTTTCAGGTTGCTATAGATTACTCATAGAAACCTTGCAAGGTTAATCTAGGGGTCACAACTTTTATTGGAAAGGGGAGTGTAAAACAATTGGGCAAAGTGGACCCAAGAGTGGAATTTCACTGCCTAATGAAATATTTTGAGATACAGGTCATACATTTTTTAAATATTTTTCTAACTTATTCAGTCTATCCCAGAAGCGACGGGAATAACCTAGGATGAGGAACCAAGCCTGCACACATTCACACAACGCAGCAACTCCAAATCATCTTAGCGTGTTTTTCTGGGGAAGCTGGAATAACAAAGGCAGAGACTCAAAACCTAATCCCAAATATGCAAGGCAACAGTGCCCACCACTGTGGTGCTGAGGTATCACCTGCCACATGGCTGCACTCAGGTTCTCATCTCTGAAGTAGTTTGTCAGGTGGTGGGTGTGGAAACGTACTGTAATCAGTGCATGCTCCTTACACTCATCAAAGTCAGAAGTTTACATGCATTAAGTTATTATGTCTTTAAACAACATACAAAATACCAGATGATTCCAATCTGAGCCTTAGAAGCTTCTTATAGGTTAATCATGGAAAAATCAAGAGAAATCAAGCATGACATCTGGAAAAGATCTGTGGACCTCCACAAGTTTGGTTCCTCCTTAGGTACAATTTCCAGATGCTTCAAGGTCCCACGGTCATCTGTTCAAACAATAATACACAAGTATAAACACCATGGGTGGATACAGCCATTGTATCGCTCAGGAAGGAGATAGAATGTGCAAATGTGCAAATGTACCAGGATTTCATAGCCATAGCCATGTATTCATAGCCATTTGCCCCACAACACATTTCAGATCTGTTATTTCCATATTCATCACCCGGTCACTTAAGTCACCCTCACAACAACTCCTCTCAGTTGCTCATTCATGTCTCAAAGCCAAAGGTGACCAGACTTTGTCTGTAGCTGCCCCCAGACTTTGTGAAGTGGAATTAAAAGACCCATCCTCTTTCTTTTGCTTTCAACTCAGCTCGAGGTTCTCCTTGAGTCCACAGTTAAAGTTACTTTTAATTTCATTTTAATATATTTTAATGCCCCTCTTTCTGTTCTTATTGTTTCCTTCTATTTTAATTTTAATTTTTATTTATTTTCTTATTTCTTGTAGGCATGTTTTCATGTTATTTTATTTATATATTTTATATTTTACTAAGTTATTAATCTTATTCAATTAATATATTTTATTATGTATATAGTATTTGTTAATTAATTCTTTCTAAACTAGAAAGAACTTGGGGTCAACTCCTGTTGCATTTAAACGTGCTATATAAATAAATGACTTGACATGACTTACCATACTGAACTGTTTAAGCATTCTGACTTTTTCAGACCTCCGAGGTCTCATTCTATTATCTGTTGTTTGAGAAACTTCCAGTGATTAGCAATTGCAACCGTGCACTGCGCTCACTCAGCTGTAAATGACAAGCGATCATATAGACGTGTGCGCCGCGTATTCGCTCGTTTCTCTGTGCAGAGCAATCGTGATCTATTGTGCGTGTATATGCACGTGAAAACTGGAGGGTTAACATTGTGCAGTGTTTTAAAATTTTAAACTTCTCAGATTATTTTGTTTCTGACCGACACAACAGCTAAGCAGCCCCCCCCCCCCCCAAGTCTGCTGATTGGCCACTCCAGGCCTGGTTACAGCACACCTTGAAGAAAAGGTCCTTAGGATTGCATAAGCATGTATGATCTATACCTGGACACCAGATGAAGTAAGAGAAGCAGAGCTTAGTATTGTAGCGTAGTGAGACATTCTGGAATCCACCTTAGTGCACCCAGACTGATGTCACCTTCTGGAATTCAATGGCGAAATATCATCTTTCTTCAGTGAACTCAAGCAGTGAGATTGAGGCTGCAGAGTGGCAAAGGAAAAATGAATAGTGGTTGCAGTGCTGCTTTCGATATGGGGGGAGTTAAAAGTTTCATTCAGTCTGTCTGAGGACAACTTGCTATGCTGAACAATACCAATGAACAGATAAACCTCATGGCTATGAGGAACTGAGGCTCGAAGTTATGCAGTAACATAGAAAAGTAACAATATAGTATAACATGTGTTGGGCAAGTTACTGAAAATTTGCAGTTACAGTTACTAAGTACTTAATCCAAAATGAATATATATATAGTAAAAGTAATCGGTTACTACGGAAAATAACTTTTGCATTACTTCAATTCTGTTATTAATGTTTACATTCGCAGACAGCACACATACGTTGCCGGGACGTTGGTTTAAAATTGGAACGGCATTAAATGATAACATTCCATTTAGTCCTATTAACAATATTTGAAGTATTACATTTTCTAATGTGTTTCGGCTACCACATTCTTTCGGTAATGTTGGTTTAACCTTTGGATTGTGTTAGCTTTCTGTAGCTATCCCTTATGTTAGACGGGTCGGTACCCACCCGTGTCTTAAATCAGCCATAAAATACCCTCAAAACTATTATTAATCATCCAATTTGTTTCTTACCTCTTAGTTACCTTGTTAGGCTTCCTTATCCATGAAAAGATTGGTTTTAATATTTTTGGTGTGGCTTTCTGGACCTACCTCTCATTTTCAATATAAAATAATGGTAAAATAAGCCTCAAGTGAATTAAATAAATAAACTGAATTGGTCTTATCTTATCTTACATGTCTGGGCATGCCTTGCCTAGTGAAAATTTTATTTATTAATTTAATTTAAATAGAGGTTCCTGATGCAGTACAGAAATTTATGTGGTGCTTTTATGCATTTTCAACTTAAAAAGGGCGTCAGTGCTAACCCCAACACCAGAGCTGTTATAATCTTGACCAGAGCAATTATAATTTATAAGTGATTTTTTTTTTTTTAAATAGAGGTTCCTGACAAAGTCAAAAAGCCTTGATGCAGTACACATTTATGTAGTTCTTTTATGCATTTTAAGCTTACAAACGACCCTAACACCATAGGAAGGTTAATCAGTTCAGCATAACTGTTAGCCCTAATCGTTCTGGTTCTGTCATGTTGTCAATATTTTGAATGTCAGTATTTCAGATGCCGTTAGATCATAAACAGGAAGTTACAGAAATAGGCTGCTTTGGTCCGTTAATATTTTCATGCAAGACAAAAGTAATGAGTAATAAGTCTAAAATTTCAGTACTTTTAATTGCATTATTTGATTTGAGAAGTTACATTATTCAATACCACCAAAGGTAGTAGAATTATAGTAACTCACTACTACCATACTTTGAATATAGCAAATAACGAACAGAGTTATGCTGAAAAACGTCCCGAGTTTTGCACACCAATTCAAATAAAATGCATGCTGCATAAATAAGGAGTGATTGTACAACAACTATTTACAGTAGTAACATGATGGCTCCTTCTGAGCCTCTCAATTAGAGTGGGTTATGTTCACATTTCTGCTAAATCTTTGTGAAGATAGAACATACAGTGCAAAGGAGATTACAGATCAGCATTCCTACAGTATCCAAGACTTTCACTCACTAGTCTCACCTGAAACCAAATATGAGTGAAGTGAGTAGCATTAATCTTATTCATTCCACTGAGCCTGAAATATGCTGGGAATTTTCTCATTTTAGGTGAGAAACAAGGTGTTGGATTTTATTGAGCAATGTCACCCTTTTTTCTCTGTAATTGATGATTGAGAAATTTGAAATTTCTGAAATTGCGACCAAGGTACCTGGCCAGTAAGTAAGGGATCTTGCTTGTGACTACAGACATTAATTTCTGAAGTGGAAGCTGGATTTCGTTGAGGGTGAACTGGTAAGAAGGATCTTAAATGACTGTAATCCCGTGCTAACAGACAGTCTAAGAAGAAGAGTCCATACAGTGAAAAGCTTCTCAAGTTTGGCTCAGTGATGGAGCCAGCCTGACTGAGATGTGCCTGTCACTCATTACTCCTAAACTTCTCTTGAAACCCTTTCCAAAACTGCACACTCCAGTTGTGATGGGGTTGGAGTATGAAGAATTAATTTTTCCAGTGGTCCCTTAAAAATCCCCACAAGAGTGAGATGAGCTGGAGTATATCACTGGCCTTTTATTTGTTTGTCATTGACATTGTTAATAGCAAACTGGAACTCCGGCATTCAGCAGTGTCATGCTGTATGCTTCCCTCCTAAGAAGCCCATTGTGTCCTTTAAAGTTATCTTGACCCCTGCTGCTAGATTTCTTTAGGAATTTACTGCTCATCAGATTTTGAACTATACCCATCTTCTAACTGGGGTCCCCAATTAGAAATAATACCGTACTGTCCAAAGGTTTTAGACAGTCAAAGAAAATGATGTTTAAATGATCTTCATGTTGATGTACAACTATGATACTATGTCTGTCAAAGTCTGTTAACCATTTTAAAACTTAAAACTCCTAAAGTTACCCCAGTATTTACAGTAACCATTCAATATAAACACATGTTTTTTGACTCGACTAGAATTTAGCAATTAATTGTCATTGTTGACACACCACAATGAAATGTGTTCTATGCATTTAACATTGCAGAGAGCAACTAATTCAGCACCTGCGGAGCAGTGCTTGGGGGTGGTACCTTGCATAGGGTACCTCAGTGATGCCTTGCTGGTCGGGGATTCGAACCTGCAATCTTTCAGTTACAAGTGCGTATCCCATTAAGCCACCACAGCAGACCTATCGCACCTCCTATAACTAATCAATACTTCACTGACTTTTTAAACCAATTTAATTAATTAAGTGAGGTGCTTGTGAAATGCAACAAATACATGGAATGGCTGTGGTGAAAGTCAGGTTTATTTCTATAGCACATGAGCAAAAATGGTTTAAGCAAAATGCTGAACAGCAGTAATAAAAGTCCAGTTATAAATAAAGCAAATGATAAAGTAACAGACATTAACTAAGAACAGCACTGTCACTTCGGTGAGGAGAATCACGACCCAGAATGCAGCTGATGTAGTGAAACCCCATAATTGGGACAGCAAGACAATGACGGAACTAAGGACTACACGACTACAAGAAACTTAAATACAATCACTAACTAGGGTTAACAAGACACAGCTGGGAGCAATACACCTAGGGGTTGGAGGAAAGGTAAGGCTCACAAACATCGGGTGGGGCAAGTTTGAGGCCACCCCTGAGGGGAAATAAGAGGGTTAAACAGATGAAGTGGGTAGGGACATGACAATCACATAAAATACCAATAAGCATCCAAATTGCTAAATCAAGCTATACACCAAAACAGCTCAAATCATGATTAACTGCTATTAAATGCCAGTCAGTAAAGATAAGTTTTCAATCTAGACTTGGCATTGAATAGTCGGGGTGCAGTACAGTAACAGCAAATGAATGGTCATGTGTGTCCACCTGTCAGCCTCTGGATACAGCATCAAGTCCACAGTTTCCAGAGAACTATTTAATTAACTGCATCTGTTTATCATTACCATATATCTTAAATACCGCCACTGTCTATTGCAATATTGCAAGGTTTTGTGATTTCCCATTGTGATTTCTGACTTGTTTTGCGTATTTGACTTCTTGCTCATGTGTTGACTTCAGTTTGCATCTAGCAGTTTGGATGTTGTGTTCTGTCTGATCCTGTTACAAGCCTGGTTTTTCTGGTTTTGATTATCGGATTATGTTTTGGCTTTGTTCTGATTAATAAATGGGCAAGTAATCACCACATGGACCCAGTTCATCACAGCATGAGGTGTAAATTTCAGGTCCAGAAAGTAAAAATCCAGACTAATATTTCGTTTCAACCAACCAGTTTAATACTCTGTGAATGTGACTCTTTATACTCAGCTGGTTGGTTGAAACAAAATATTGGTCTGGATTTGTACTTTCTGGACCTGAAATTTACACCTCTGGTACAAGATAGATGTCTGCTTGTACAGTGGTTCCTTGGAACACAAACTTAATTTGTTCCGAAAGGCTGGTCTACTTGCAATTTGGTTGAGGTCCAAGTCAAATGTAAATGTAAATGACTTTAATCCGTTCCTGACCTCCAAATGACTGCCTGTTTGAAGTTATCTACCTACCTAACTAATGATAAAAAGCATTAATAATCAATATAAAACTAGTACACACATGAAAAAGCACACATACAAAAGCAATAAATTTGAAATAAATGACAATCCCATACTCGAAGCAAGAGCAGACACATGTACACCACCTTCAATTCTTGCTATAATTTCCTTTTTAAGTTCTACCGTTTACTACTTTCCTCTTTGGTTTGCTGATATCACTGCTCACTTTGTTAGGGGCCATGATTACTGCATCACTAAATGTACTGTAGATAAAGCACAAAAAAAATTACACTGAACACAGGAACGCAGCTTTTGCTTGTCGAACTCGGTCGAGGGGTACATACTACGAGACTGAGAGCAATTCATAGGCATCAACATCCCAGTAGGTCCATTTGCCTTTGTTTCAGCCCATCAGAGATGCGTCTGGATCTGTACAAGTTTTAGCAGGTCTGTTTTGATTTGTCATGTTCTGAGATTTCGGTTGAATTGCAGTTACATGTTTCTCGACCAACCAGTTTCAGGTCTGAATCGGTACAAGACTTACCAGGAACAGTCAAGATTTCAGTCGAGGTACAAGTAAAAAAAAATTCAGCAGACCCATTTGAAGTCCAAGTTGGTTGAGTTAAGAGATGTTTGAGTTCCAAGGTTCTACTGTAATTTTATTTTTTTCTTTCAGGTCCACTATGCATGAGAGCAGCATAAGCCTGAAATATTGCCCTTCCATGAGATATCATGGCATTTGGAGCTTGCATCTGCAGAGAGGATGTGAATTCAAGACTTGTTATTCCCTGTTGTAAGACCTTTGCAAACTTTCTTACCCACTCAACACTTTAAGCTTCCTTCTTTAAGGGCCCTATTTAGACTAGATAATGTTGTTGCCTCCTGGCTTCAATATTCAGGGGTTCTGTAAGGCTGTTGTGTTTTTTTTTCTTCTTGATCAGTTGTTTGAAGAAATGGAGGACCACCTGAGACATCCGGCTTCAGAAAGTCACAAGAATCCTGCCAAAACAGGCATACAAAACTGAATTAGTGCTAAGAGAGCAATTGAAGATACTGCGGTATTTATGACATAAAATGCCTTTGGAGCATATGCAGAGAAAAGAGGCTTAGATGTTTCCACCTTAGTATTCTTTTCATTGTCTTGATCAATTGAACTAAAAGTAGAATTTCTAAAAATACTTCCTATAAAAACATACTGGAAGGACACCAGAATGAAATCCATTATCTCATCCAAAACCTGTATTTTCTATGATTTCATTTTTGGAGCACAGCTGGTTCTCCTCCAAATATAACATTGGAAGCAAAAAAGGGGATCTTCCATTTTCTATATCCGCTTGTCCTACGCAGGGTTGCGTGGGTCCAGAATCTATCCCACAAGCTATGAGTGCAAGCCAGGGAATAACCCAGAATTAGAAGCCAACCCATGACATATTTAATTCAAATTGAAACCAGTTGTACTAAATTGTCAACATGTAGGTGCTTGTCAGCTGAGGCTGCTTCTACAGTACATCCTGTTCTTCAGTCATTTTGGAGCTTCTGGATGAGAGGTCACATATTTTACAGCAGTCGCAAGTCTTTTGACATTAGGAAAGACAGACAGACCTTGAAAGGCAAAACGGACAGACCTTAAAGCCTGACACACATTGACTACAACAGCCTGACAGAACATCTCTAGTGGCCTATGGTTCCCATTTATAGACTCAAGCCTCCTTAAAAAGTAAAGCCCACCTTAGTCTACCAAACACAGCTGGGTTATCCATCGAGTCAGGTCTGCTGTTTACCTTGACTACCAGGTACTTCACCACCTCCACGTTCTCTGCTGGATTGTGATTTAGGAGCTCCCTGTTATGCCAGAGATCCACTGCCAATTTTTGGTATTTCTGGTGTAAGCTGCAGGTATTTCTATTCATAAGACAATGGAGGGGTGCCCCGTATCACCCTGAGCTTGTTTACTAAGTCAGAGAATGCAGATTGGTACTGAAGCCACTGGAGACAAAGAACCTAATCCATGGTGCCAGGTGTATCCAGGTAGGAGCTGGCACTGCTAAACATGTAAATCAGATCGCCATCTCTTCCACATTCCAGCTTGCCCTTTTCTACATGTCCAGCAAATTGTGGTTTTGACTTTTGTGATCCATAACTTGGGATTTTCATATTTATATTTATTTATTTGATAGACAGCAGGGTTGGGGCCATTCTGGAATGCATTCATCAATTCCAATCCAAATCAGGAAATGGAAATGGAGTTGGGATTGGAAAAAAACAGAATTGTAATTGAATTCAAATTTTGGGAGATTTCAATTCCAACCCCAGGTCCATTTGCCGATTTGGATTGGAACTGACGAATGCATTTGGTAATGGGGTTTGGTCATCGGGAAAGGCATAAGACCTTTCTGTGTGGAGTTCACATGCTCTCCCCATGTTCGCTGGGGGTTCGGTTTCCTCTCACAGTCCAAAAGTGTTCACGGTAGGTTAATTGGCGACTCTAAGTTGGCTCCGTAATTGTGTGAGTGTGCATGTGACTCTGTGCTTCCTTCGGTATGTTATCGACTGCCCAGGGTTGGACACCCATTGTTCCCAGGATAGACTCCGTGACCCCAGTTGGGATTAAGTGGTTACAGTGATGGATGGATTCTTTCCTGCTATTGCAAACCTGGGTTAATTTGCTTATTCCTACAAAGATATTCGCCAACTCAATAGGGAATACTGTGCTGCAAACCTGGGAATTCCCCAGCACCTTTAGTCTTCTCAGACTCATGCCTCTACTTTCTGTTTGACATTTCTAAGTGCCCTGCCTTTCTTGGCTTGTTTTTCTTGTTTGTTCGGTCACTTTCTGTTTCATGGTTGTTCACTGATTCAAATTTTCTTCCGTACATGAGTATCTGTTTTGGAGGGGATTGCACAGTCAGACAGACATAGGTGTGTGGGAGAGGTTTTGTGTGGGCAGGTAAGTGTTGTGGTGTCTTCTCAGAAATTTAATATGCCTTTTATTAGCTATGCTTGTTTGTTAGCATATTGACTCATTATAATTTTTGTAGTGAATGATGAAATGTTTTCCATGACACAGTGATGGAAGACATACAAGTCTTGGTTTCATCAGATCACCCTTTGTGAAGGGCATACAAAAATGTGAATCGGTATAAAATAAAATGTTTACATGAAAAGGGCAGGAAATTGTAATTAATTATGTGCTTCTTGAGTCACTGCTGAAGTGAAATCATAATCTTCTCAAGCGCAGGCACACAATGAGGCCAGCTGGCCCTCGGGAAATCCACACTGTAACGATGATGATGCAACAGTTGCCTCTCACGGTATTATGGCATCCGACTAAAGAATGTCATGATCAGTGAGTCACCCTATTCCCAGTGGCAAGCCTGTCTCCATTTCAAATACAGATGGAGCATGATGTCTTAAAAACAATTTATTTTTATGTGTGCACTCATAGAATCAGGGGACAGGGGGGGTTACTTTATACAGATTTATCAAAATTTGCAAATACATTTCTCGTTATTTTATGTAGAGAAAATACGTGGCAAATAATTTAACTAAAGTGGGAAAATATTAGGTGCAAAAGCATTCAGAGATTGCTGTACATTATATGCACAGTGTGTCCAGCACTCATGTCTGACAATTCAGTTTAAAATAATAATAATTCAGATAATGGCTTACAATACAGTATAAGCTCCATGGGGCATAAAGAAGTGGATACCCAGTAACAGTTTCTTGGAGGGAACAGAATTAAGCCTGTTTTCCATTGTCATCTGCTTCGATTTTAAGAAAAGCCAAAAACAATTTTTTAAAGGAAGCTGTGGTTTTGCATGATTGTGTAACTTCATTTACAAGTGAAGCACAGGAACTTGGCACTTACTTTTTCCATACGCCAATATCACAGACAGAAAAAAATTCTGTGTCTAAAAATAGAACATGCATGCAACGACCTGTAATTGTGCCTGTATTTCCTCAGAGGGAGAGTTGCATCACACTTTTCTGCTTTGTTTGTCAGCACAAAGGGGTGTCCCTGGGTCAGGTTCTTAACTTGTTACAAATGAATTAGGCTGAGTCAATGAAAATGAGACTGAGCGAGAGGCGGGGCATTCCAGGTAGCAGAAAGAATCACTAGTAGTTTCATAGTACCTCCACCTACACCTAGTTGAAACAAGGAAAGGGGTAGGTTTCAGTGTCTGTCGATAAAACAATGAATATGTACAGCTGAGTACCTGAGTATAGATAATAGTATAGATAGTACAGAGAAACATATGTCGTAACATGCCTCAGGTTTTCAGAGCAGCCCATAAAAAGAATAACTGAAAGAAAGAGACATAAATGAGAATTATGTTTGAACTGAATTTTTTTATCGAAATAATCGGCACTGTGTCACACACGTGAAATGCTAAATGCATTAAGGTGCATTTTCACAAATCATAACAAAAAAATCAGACTAACAAGGCTGGAAAATTACAAAACTCGTTCACTATAACATCACATGATATTGCTAAGACTGATTAAAGAAGTTAGTTAATATAAAAATAGGCACGGCAGTAGGGCAAAGTTTTCCACACTCTTGGCTGCATTTTTCATTTTATCAGTACATATGCTCTTCCAAAGAGTCTTAGCTTAGCAGTTTGCATAGAGTGACTTCAGAGGAAGTTACAGCACTTGAGCAAAGTTTAAAAGTTCTTGTTCAAAAGTCTAAGTTCTTTGACAAATCCAACTTACCTTTCATTACTATTTTAGTGGTCCTAGTTGTGCTCACACAACCCCTGCAACCATGGGCGTCACCGCCATTAAATCTGAGGGGGACAAGTCCCCCTTACATTTCATAATTATTCGTTTGGACCCCCCCCCACCTTAGTTCACCGCCAGTGTGTCCCCCCCACATTCAAAATGCTTCTGACACCCCTGCCTGCAACAAACAACAGCTGCAACACAAGGAAAATCCAATTTTAAACTTACACACATGATGCACATTTATAAATATATCTTATAAATGAGTATGTAATTAAATATTAAATATGTTTTATATTCAAATGTAAATTAAAGTACAAAGTATATTCACCAAGATTTAAAAATAAATCTCTATAGTTGCAAGTAACATAGCCGTTAAACAAATCACAGCAATAGTCAAAATGTACAGTTTGCATAGCTAGTATATGACTGAGGCGAGAATATAACTATATGCAGTGTGGTGAATTTCCTTTCAAAAAAATCACTGAAAAGCCATTTTTCCAAGCATCATTTCACACCTGCTTTCTTGAAGCCACTTACACTTACTTAAAACTCTTAGACACTGTTTTACTGCTTTTATCGCTGCAGATCAAGGATGTTGCTATGAGTTAGCCTGATGCCTAGCCTTCCATATCCTGTGTGGTTAAATGATGTTCTTCTCGGACAAGAACATCTGCTAAACAAATGCATGTGTAAATAAATGCTGATATTGTACTTTTCCAAGTAATAAATACTTAGGCCTAGTTTAGTGTGATATGTATGATTTACTGCCTGGTCAACCTTAGTACACTCACTAAGCTGTCCAGGGTATGCAGAAATTAATATAAATCAGAATCGGTTTTATTGGCCAAGTAAGGTCACATTTACAATGAATGTGACTGGACCTTTGCTCTAAGAATCACACAGACAAGACTATAATCTTTAAATAAAGGTCAACTTATAAACATTAAAAAGTGAAATTCTTGAATCATTGTGCAGGGAACAGTGCGTAATAAGATAAGCAATACAAACAGTACTAAGTAGATAAAATAATGAGCTATAAATTACACACAGTGTGATTAAAGCAAAGACTTCTCAACCTGTGAGGAGGTATAGGCATGAATGTATTACTGTGCAATTTCCCGCCTGCAGCAAATGTGTTACCGCAGTGGAGATCCATACATTCTGTCATTGAGTAGCGCCAAGCTATTTGAGAAGAGACTGAAAATGAATGGTTCCATTGTTCTGTGTAAGATAGGCATAGTACACATAGGAGACTTGATTTGCAACATATGTTAAAAAAACGTTTTCTGAAAGCTGTAGCTGATCAATATTTTGAGGGGAGACACATAACTTCCTAAAGGGTCCATAAGAATCTGTGTGGAAAATCAACCAATTTTTAAATACGTCAAACTTTGGTTTACGCGTCCAGGATTTTAATTAACTTGAAATATTACAAAGTACACTACAGTACATGTGTCAAATTCGCTCTAATCATTTTCTATTGAGAAACTTGAACTAGTTCCTCCAGCTAAACACAAATAAACAGGTAATGAATGAGAATAACCTTAAGCAGTGTTCTGTCACCCAGTCTTCAGAAATTCTCAGACAGCCAACATTTTTGCTCCCTCCAGCTCTCAGCACAGCTGAGCCAAGAGCACCAGATATATGGCTCAGATGTGGTGGAAGCTGGGAGGAACCAAAAATATGGATGGGAATGCTGGGGGTCCCTTAGGACTGGGTTAAAGAACTGAATAGAAGGATCATTGCAGCCCTATACTTGGGAGATCAAGAAGGTGGATTCTCTGCAGGGCATGTTCTCTTTGGATTGCAACACAGGAAAGGCAGTGAAAATAGAAATCACAATGCTTCAAAAACCACAAAGACGTTTAAGGGAGATTCATTAAAATGGGAAATTGTGGTGATGAAAGGACAAATCATATGTTTGTGAATCACAACTCCATCATGCTTTAGCCAAACACAAACCTCAACAATAGAGTTATCTATTGTCTATGCATTTAAACGTTTATTTAACTAAAAACACACTAATTTGGCAGTTTACTCCATATTCAGCTAAAGTAATGATAAAGTAATGAATGAGAGTCGGGCATCATGGCAGGCGGGCCACTGCAAAATTTACAGAGGGGGATTCCCCCCCCCCCCCACCTCCCCTGCCAGGTTTTACCGAGTGCAACAATTTACACCCCCTCCCCTAGAAATAAAATAAAACTGAAACTAAAACATATAAAAACCAAACAGAAATGTATTTTTAAAATAAAAATCACACTGAAAACTAACTAAAACTAAACTGGATTTAAAATAAAAATTGAAAACAGTATAAAAATAAAATCTACATTTAAAAAACTATAATAACACTGATTTAAACACGGAACAGCAACTAAATATTACTGATTTATTTAAATGTGGCGTACTGATGAAATACGCTTTAACAGTTTTGTGAATGAAACACGTACTCCCTTAGTCACGCCCTCCCACCCCCGCCCTCCATTCACGGGTGATAAATCGTTTCTACAAGTTTAATGTCTTTCACCAAACAACTTCCGGTATGTCGGAAGACAAATCAAAGCTGGAATTGTGACATATGTGAGTACTACTGGGCGGAGCAAAAATATTGCGCCGTATAAATACAGGGTCGTGCTATTAAGAGGATGCAGAAACGGTCCAGCTTTCATCCTCGATCAGATAAACGGGAGGCAAACTCTAGCGAACATGGTCCGCTGCGGGAAGCAGAGCCACGAGATGTGCGGGGTGGCCGAGAACACAACGCTTCAGATGGAGGAGGACAGATCGCTCCACGTGTTGATGAGCCACTGCAGTGAGATGAAGCGCCAGGAGAGTAACTTGCGTATAGCCACGGCATTCGTCTTCCTGGGATGCGCCCTGCTCATCTTCTACCTTAATTTTCGGCAGTGCGGCCCGTTCAGCGACAAGGTAAAGTCGGGTTCGTTTTCGGTACATCGACCTTATTTGCAAATGCATCCGACAGCGCCGAAAGGATTAAGAAACGTGTATTATATAGCCTGGTTAACTTTGAATTAAGTTTTAATGTAACACGTTCAAAAAAGCAATGTTGCGCACAGTGTACTTGAATGTAGGGTACGTAAAGGGTGATGCCTTACACTGGTGTCCTTTCTGTACAGCAGTCGGAATTAGCCGAAGGTAAAGCGCCGGGTAAGTTGTATGTCTCTCTCATGTACTTTGATGATTCACTTAGATGCAGCATTAAATGAATGAATGAGTCTGTATCTCGTCTCATCGTCCTTTATTTTCAACACCCATATGAAAAAACAGCATGGCTCATATATGGCTATGAAATATTTTTATTTCAATTATATATGGCATGATGTATTTTAATGTTCGCTACAAGTAAGTAAATGGCCTCATTCATACCAAAAACACAATTGACTTGTAAGGCACTCAAGGGGAAAGCCACTGCGAAAAATATAAAACTTTTATACGAACTTTACATTTTACCATATTTGATTACATACGGGTTTAGTAAGAAATATGTGCATTTCTTGTTTTCTTAAAATTGTATATTGCTTGTGTATTATTCTAATGAAAGATATGTATGATCTCTTCAGATTGCTGATTTAATTACATGTGAAAATTCAGTGAGATTATCTCAACTATGTTAAAACTGAAAAAGAATGTTTCCTTTTCAAAATGCTAGTTCTAATTGTTTGGAACCACTGTCCATGATTCAACTGAGTTCCTTCAAAGAATTATGCATAAAACTAATACTGACAAAACACTCATATAATATGCATTGTTCCTCAATGTAGACCATAGGTGTCTGACAAAACATTAATTTAATATGTATTTTACATGAACAGAGGACTTGCATGAATAAAGGAGATGTCTAATGACATTAAGTTAATATGAATTGTATATTTATTTTGAGTCTTATATAAAGTGCTTCTATGATAAAACAGTCATATGTTAAACAAAAATCTTTTCCATATGGACAGGAGGCGTCAGCGAGCAACAAACTGGGTCAAAGCCAACTTTTCACCTGACAGTTAAATGTGAGTTCCTTGGTTTGAGTCTAATTATTAATTATTATTTTAGTTTGGTCTTTCAATGGGGCTGGGGCTGAACAGTATACTGTTGATTTTGTCCATCTATCCATGATGTCATGGTGTGTGTGTATGTGCGAGCGGGTATACCTTACCTTATGGGGTCACAATGTCCCTGCAACGTGATGAATACCCATTTTACTCAATTTAATAAAAATCTGTGACTGCAATGAAAAAACTAAAAATGGAAAAGCTTATGTATTTTGCTTGGTTACTTATGGTTATGGTTATGGCTGGGTGGGGGTTAAGGTTGTCATAGTTAACATTAGCATTTTTCCCATATAAATGAATGAGCAGTCCCCATAAAGATATGTTTACCCGACATGTGTGTGTGTGTGCGACATTTGCGTGTGTGTGTGTGTGTGTGTGTGAGTGTTTTTGCTGGTAAATTGGAGCTACCAAATTGCCCATAGATGTGCATGTGTCAGTGTGCCCTGCAATGTGTTGGTGGCCCATCCTGGGTTGCTCCCTGCCTTGTGCCCATAGCCTTCGGGATGCCCCCATGACCCTGAATAGGATAGGCGGTTACAGAAAATGTATGGATGTACATCACTGTTCTGTAACAGGTCAGGTTTGGTCTGGTCTTCACTTGTTTGTTCTGGTCTTTTATCCTGTGCAGCAGATCATGGCTCAGTCCCAACCATGGAGAAATACGTGCTTTGGACGGACAAAGGAGACACTGTGCACATCCAAGAATTCACGTATGCCAACTGCACGCTCACTGTGCCTTCGTCTGGCTTGTATCACATCTACCTGCAGATCACCTACAGAAAGCCTGAAGTGTACAACTGCCCAAAAGGCACTTCCTACCTGGGACCCAGGGTGGAAATTTGGCGTGACAGCTACCCTTCTTTTGAGACTATGATGGCTGCCTCTGAAACTCTGCTCTGCAAGGACACCATTGAGAAGTCCATCTATACAGCTGGGATATACCAGCTGGAGAAGGGGTCTAAACTGAGGGTTCAGCATGGTGCACCAGAAGGCCTGGCTGTTCAAACCGATCAGTTGAGAACGTTCTTTGGGGCTTATCTCATTTAAACTTGTATAATTTATTAAGTATATTTATAATTTATGATTATAATAGTAATAATTAATTATTATTATTACCCCAGACAGCAGAGCGTAAGGCAGAGGTGCCGGCTGGCCATGATGCCAGTCGATCACAGGATGCATGCATGCATTCAGACATGCTATCGCAATTTGGTAATGGAGAGACATCAGTTAGCCTGTCTGCGAGTCTTTGGAGTACTCTGGGGAGAAGATGCAAATTCCATTATTATTGTTATTGTATGCTATGGTTTTTTTTATTATCGGGTTTTTTTATTTCTTCATACTACATAAATGTATTTATTGTTTAATTTTAAAATGATTGTCAAGATTAACTATATTTAATGATCTCAATTATGGGGTTGCTATCTATTTATTTCTCTGTTTTTTTCCTTATACCCTTGGTATATTTTGTTTATGATGTGACCTTGTGGTCAGTTTCATATAGTCTCGGTATGATCCAGTTAGGGATTATTTACCTGTGATTATGTTTTTCTGGCAATGATGGGGTTCCTCTCCAGGGTGTACTCCTGCGCTCTGTGTTTCCTGGTGCTTGGTTTGAACCTACGTTGCAGCAACTGGTGAAAAACTGATGCATAATGTTGTAGAACTCGTGTGTCTGGGAAGGGCTTGCATTTTGTACGGAGCCTTCATTTTTTGTTAAATACAACCCTAATCAGGTTCTCTGGTTCTTTGGTGAACGGGGGGGGGGGATCCTACAAGGACTTGTCATACTAATTGGGAGGATTCACACTACACTTTTACTATCTATAAACCAACACCCATGTGACTTGCATGAGTAGCAGTCCCTCTAAAATCTACACCAAATAGCTTGTGGTTTACCCAGTGAATTTGCCAAAGCACTTTCTGCAGGTGAGTTCAATGGGTGGCAGTAACAGTGTTCCCATTTCATTTGGGACACTAGTGTTCAGGTCAGTGGTGACGCTGAAAGTGACTGTGTTCAGGACTATGGTGCGCAAAACTGATGTAGCTGTGTGCGGGAGTGACCATGTCCAAGCCAGTGATTCGGAAGGCTGAGCTGTTTAATAGGATAATGATTAATAGTAGAATGTTAATCTGAGGGGTCAAAGTGCAATTGAATATTAAGTGACCACATGCAGAACTTGTTTAAATGAAGAAGCTCTTCCAAACAGCTGAGAGCATGATGATAAGTGCCCAGCACTGTGTTTCACATAGGATGAGATTGCCAGAAAACAGGTGTATCTTGGGATATATGTACAAAATAAAAGAGGTTTACAAGTGTAAACGTGCGTGACTGATTTTGTTCAGGCTGTCTCTTGTATGTGAGAACCTGGCAAATACCCCCCTCCAAGGATCACAACCTTTGCATGGTGGAGACATTTTCATGCTCTGATGTTTGACTAGCTATGTTCTGTGGAGCTTACCTTGGTGAATAGGTACAAAAAATGCAGAGAGCCCCACCTACAATGAGGTTACCAAGATGCATTACTGGAGCCAGACCTTGGAATAGTGTACAATGGTGACTGTCTAGTAGCTGGCCTGCCTAAGTAAACCAGACTGAAACAGCTACAATGAGTCATCTTGTGGGCCCACCCCCACCAAGGCGAAAGGCGTACAGTGGGTACAATGAGGTAGAGAGCCACTTGGGCAGCAAGAAAGGGGGAGAAGGATTTGGACAAATTTGACTTTAGCATTAGAGTTTGACTTTGGGAACATGGTATGTTACTTCTTTGGCAGGGAAGGATCTAATACAGTCAATACACCCATCAGTGCCGCCCCTGGCCAAATTGGGGCCCTAAGCAGAATTTTATTTTGAGCCCCCCCATTACAAAAAAAAATTAGTAAAAAAAAAATCCACTAACAATCTTTTCCTTTTCCTGTGCACTCTTTCCTAACATTTTCCTTTTATACAACGTTCTTAGCGGTAAATTGATCTTGACAGCTGTTGATTTTACATCTAGCTTATCAAATGAAGAACAGTCATAGACTACTAAGCACTTGTTGTAAGTCGCTCTGGAAAAGAGCGTCTGCTAAATGCGGTAAATGTAAATGTAAAATGACTGTATCACAAAATGCGCTTTAGGTTTACAACCTTGCGGTGTCAGATTATTAGTCTCTTTTTTTTTCTCTCCTGCCTTGGGCTGACTTGGTGCTGTACACGCGCCTCACGGCAGCGATGCGCATCCTTTGCGTCCCCTTGCGAAAAATGAGGCCCCCCATGGATCGTGGGGCCCTACGCACAGCGCGTGTCCTGCGTGTAGGGAGGGATGGCACTGACATCCATTGATGCCATGCTTCACTGGAAGTCTATGGAAGATTCAAGTGTGCTTTGGCTAAATTGAGAATAGACAAAAGCTTACTGGTTACTATACTTTGATGACACATGTTTTCGAAGCCCACCTGGACGCCATGCTTCACCAAGAGGATCTGGCTGCGGAACACTGAGAAACCTCCACTAGGAGGTCCTCCACTGGGGGGGCCGAAATCGCATAACCTCCACAGCTGGCCCGGCCATGATGTTATGCAAACTTCAGGAACAGGGGTGATACCTCCCATAGGAGTTTTAAAATCACATGATCTCCACAATAGTGACGGATATGACATGCAACACTGGGAGCTAATTTTATTTTGGTGATATTGGTACAACATCAGGATCAGAAGCTCACTTAAATCTACCATAAAGGACATTAATAGTTAATAATTTTTAATTTGCTATTTCTGTAGCATCATGTCCGGCAGAGAAGTGGAGGTTATATGATTTCTGGCCCCACAGTGCAGGTCCTCCTAGTGGAAGTTTCCCAGTGTTAATCGATCTTAAAGACGTCCACCATCTAATTTTCAAGCGAATCGTACAGATTGTGATTTTTTCATCATTCTAATACTGTATACTAATGGATCCGTGTCAAGTCAACAAACCAACTGAATTATTCCCCGTTGTGATTGGCCAAATTATATCACGTGTCCTCATCACGCCTCTCCTGCATGAATTTAAAAACAATTAGTAGTGTGGCAGTGGTTCGGCTATGCACGGTGGGATATTGCACAAAGCAAAGTAATATGTAAAATTTGTTGGACAACGGTCGGCATGTCGGGAGGCAATACGACAAATCTATTTAATTACCTTAAACGGAGACACCCAAAGGAGCATGCCGAGACTGTTTCAGTCCGGGCAATAAAACCACACTCATCTGTATCTCGCGTGGTCGCGAAGCATAAATATTCGTCGCTCACCGACGCTTTAGAGCAGTCGAAAAAATATGATAAAAGCAGCAAACGATGGAAAGAGTTGACTGACGCGGTCCCATTCTACATAGCAATTTATTGCTCTGTTTCGGTTTATGTTCATGTCATTACCCAGAATAATCGTGAAACCGTCTTCTCGCACTTAAGATATTTACATTTAAGTACATTTTTTAAATGATTTATGGCTATGTGGAAGCTGTAAGACGTTTTCTTAATGTTGTGTGAAACTGCCAGAATTATAAAAGTGCACTTGTTTATATTCGTTATATTTATCTTATCTGTAAGCTGTTGATCACAAATTTTAAGAATGTTTGACAGTGTCAGAATTTGAAAATTGCCCCCTTGTTTACATTTTATTACTTCTAGAATTATTTTTCTATGTAATCTGTTCACAGTTGAATTCAAGTTTGATATTTAAAATAAAATGTAACTTGGGTCTTAATGAGTTTGAGGATATTCTTTTAATTATGTGCCACATTGAAAAGACAGATCGCAATTCAGATCGTGTATCGTGATTTTGTGTTTAAAGGATCGTGATATGATTTTTTGGTATGTTCGCCCACTCCTAGCTCATAGTATTCATTAATTCTGTTGCATGCAGAGGCACAGAAGCGTTTCGTTGACTTCGTAACCCTGACTGACAATTAATCGTTTCATACAGTGGCTTGCAAAACTATTCAACCCCCTTGAAAGTCATGACAATTGTCTGGAGTATAAAATATATGTTCACGATATATTCACAGTTTTCTCAGACAATATCTATGTTGAGAACTCTATTGCTCCATTATATTTTCAAACGGCAAAATAGGTCAGTTGTCTTCTAACACAATAAAGATAAAAATGAAAATGTAACACATGCTGTTTGCAAAAGTATTCAAACCCCTGTGCTTTGGAAGCTCCAGGTTTACATAAATGACAAATTAATCACAAACGACACAAAGGTGACAGTTATGAGACCATAATTAAACATAATTCAGTACTACTTGTGAGTCCTGATGTAAGTTTGCTTTCTCAATCTGAACAGCACGCTTTTTGAAAGTCCATTTTCTGTGTTGGACAATCACTGCAAAAATGAAGAAAACAGAGCATTCTCCTGATGTGAGAAACAAAGAAATTGAAATGCACAAGGCAGGAAAAATAATTAAGCGTTTGAATGTCCCATTAAGCACTGTTGGATCCATCATCAGAACGTGGAAGGTCATCACAGCACCCAGACCCTTACTAGAACTGGCCGTCCCTCAAAGCTAACCATCAGAGCAAGATATTGACTGCTGAGAGAGGCTACTAAAAATCCAACTTCCACTCTCAAAAATCTGCGGTACTCTTTGGCTGAAACTGGAGTGAAGGTGCATCAGTCAATTTCAAGAGCTCCTGATCTTAACCCTGTTGAGAATCTGTGGCACTATTTGAAAAGTACTATTCAGATACACTGTCCCACCGACCTAGGGGATCTCTATAAATTCTGCCAAGAAGAATGGGGAAGAATCACTTCTTATGAACAATGTTCAAAACTGGTCCATACTTTACCTCAAAAGAATTAAGGCTGTCTCTGCAGCAAACGGGTTCTTAATACAATATTACAGTAATGTGTAGAGGTTCATCCAAACACTACATTCTGAGTTTTTCTTCTTCAGTTAAATATGTACGGAAAATGGTTTATTTTGACTTGGAAATGTACTGTTACAGCATATGACTTCACAATAAAAATACTGAATGGACAAATATGTGTACAAATCATTTATAATACAGGAAATTATGATGACTTTCAAGGGGGTTGAATACTTTTGCAAGCCACTACATGTTATCTCATTTGAAAATATTGTAAATAAATTTGTTATCGTTGTGTTTTAGAGTTTGATCGTTTGTTTACTTTTCAGTGAAAGTTTACCGATTTTAGTAGACTAGTGCCAGTGCCAGAACAAATCTGACAGACAGGCCCAAGATTTTCATGGGGGGCATGGGGGTGTATGGGGTGGTGGTCAGAACAAAAATTCAAATACAGGGTTTCCTTCCTTGTCTGTAAATATACATCTATAAATATTCGGTACAGATATTTTCCTTAATACAAACAGAAGTCTCAAAATAAATGGAAAAATAAATTATGCCTATATCGGTGTTAAATGGGTCCAATAAAGCTGCCTTGACATAAAAACCTTTCACTCCAGTCTACCAACAGCATTTTTAAAAAATCAGTTTATCATATTGCACTTAAAATACAGTGGGTGAATGTTTATAAACATAAAACTTAAATCTAAAACCTATGGCAAATGACTCTAAAAACAAGCCTGACAACCATTGAACGTGCTCCTACATTTTTCTCAGTCACTTTGGTACATTTCTCAGATCAGAAATGAAATTCGAATAACGAGGCCGGGTACCTGTGACACGAACGGAGCGGCCCTCTCGAGGCCAGCTACCTGGGACAAGGACAGAGCAGCCCTCTCGGGGCTGGTTAACCTGGGATGTGGGCAGAACGGCCCTCTCAGGGCCGGGTACCTGGGACACAGGTGGAGCGGCCCTCTTGAGGCCAGGTAACTGGGACAAGGATGGAGCAGCCCTCTCGGGGCTGGTTAACCTGGGATGTGGGCAGAACATCCCTCTTAGGACTGGGTACCTGGGACACGAACGGAAGCGGCCCTCTCAGGGCCAGGTACTTGGGACAAGGACGGAGCGGCCCTTTCGAGGCTGGTTAACCTAGGATATGGGCAGAACAGTCCTCTTCGGACTGGGTACCTTTGACACAAACAGAGCGGCCCTCTCGAGGCCAGCTACCTAGGACAAGGACGGAGCGGCCCTCTCTGGGCTGGTTAACCTGGGATGTGGGCAGAACGGCCCTCTCGGGGCCAGGTACCTGGGACGCGGGCAGAGTGGCCCTCTCAGGGCCAGGTACCTGGGACAAGGACGGAGCGGCCCTCTTGAGGCCAGGTACCTGGGACAAGGACGGAGCAGCCTTCTCGGGGCTGGTTAACCTGGGATGTGGGCAGAACAGCCCTCTTGGGGCCGGGTACCTGGCACGCGGGCAGAGTGGCCCTCTCGGGTCGGGTACCTGGAATGTGGGCAGAATGGCCCTCTCGGGCCAGGTACCTGGGACAAGGACGGAGCGGCCCTCTCGGGGCCAGGTCCCTGGGATGTGGGCAGAACAGCCCTCTCAGGGCCAGGTACCTGGGACAAGGACGGAGCGGTCCTCTTGAGGCCAGGTACCTGGGACAAGGATGGAGCGGCCCTCTCGGGGCTGGTTAACCTGGAATGTGGCCGGAACGGCCCTCTCGGGGCCGGGTACCTGGGACACAGGCAGAGTGGCCCTCTCAGGGTCAGGTACCTGGGACACAGGCGGAGCGGCCGTCTCAGGGCCAGGTACCTGGGACAAGAATGGAGCGGCCCTCTCCGGGCTGGTTAACCTGGAATGTGGCCAGAACGGCCCTCTCGGGGCCGGGTACCTGGGACACAGGTGGAGCGGCCCTCTCAGGGCCAGGTACCTGGGACAAGCACGGAGCGGCCCTCTCCGGGCTGGTTAACCTGGAATGTGGCCAGAATGGCCCTCTCGGGGCTGGGTACCTGGGACACGGGCAGAGCAGCCGTCTCAGAAGTAAGAACCTGGAACTCTGGCGGCATAGGGTCTGGCGAGACAGGGCTTGGCAGTCTGTCCTCCCTGAGGGTGGGTGTAAGCACTTATCTTAAATAAATATCACATCACTGTAGGTCTTATATCATTGGTAATAAGGCACTTTTCAGTTTAACAAAGTGTTTTGGGTAGTATTTGACCACCGAGGAAATTTAATAATAACACTCTCCAAAACTGGCAGGATAAAAGGAACTGATTTAAACTCAGATTTAAGATACTGCAGTATGTGAAGGGTAAAGATGCAGAAAGTGGGTGTCTGCTTCCTATAATTTGATATGACACTGTTTCTCTAGCTACTGCCCATAGAATTGCAATAACATCAATTGTAGTCTCTGAATTGTTTTGTGTGTGTGAGTATCCCATCTGCTGCTTCCAGGGACGGGGCAGACCAAGACCATGTACTAAAGAAGCAGTTTTGAGTTTAGTTTGTTTTACTTTAAAAAAATAGTTGGATATACAATGTCTCTTCTTATCCACTCTTTGGGCATATCACTGGAAAATTGAAGCAACTGCAATGTTTTTAATTTGTCAGATCTGTTAAGAGTCAGAGGCAAGTTTGTGCAGAGATTCCCTGCAGGCCTGTGTGGTGTCTGACGCACTCATAGGCAGTGATGTACTGTATGCATTGCATTTTGAAAATTCTGAAATTTAAGCCCCACTGTTGGTAAAATACTGTAAAATTTTAGTAACCGGGATATCAAGGAACAAAGGCATCTTTTCCTGCATCACTAAAAAGGTTTTTAACCTGCACGTATTTGAAAAACTGCAAAAAGTCACTGCATTTGAAATATATCCCTTATTGCCATTCAAGGAGCCAGCCGAATTGCTGACATCAAACCCATGCAGATAAGTTTTTAACTTGACTTGATTGCAGTCCAACAACATTTGGTTAGTTTAATTGATATGTAAATTGTACATGTGTGCACCATGATGCATGTGATATTCATGATGCAAATGCCATAATAGGGTATTATCTAATAACTGATGGACAAAATGTACCATTTAATCCCTTTTAATACGTCTGACACAACAAAGTTCCGAAAAAATGGAGGAGTGTGAATACCTTCTGAGGGGATTGTAGTTCTAAAATATTGTACAAAAATGACTTGAGGGGCTAGGTCAAATGTTCCAACTTGTTTTCCACCTATACAGACAAATCCTTTGTTTGATTCTGGCTTTGCTGGTTCCTGTCCACCTTCTGACGTCAGAAAAGTAATGTTTATGTTGCAGCATGCACATGGGAGTGATTGTGCACAGTTTCTTTTTATGTATAAACTGAATCATTTAAAAGTTTTGTAGAGGAAGCACATTATTAAGATAATTATTTTAGATAATTAAAAATGCATATGGAAAATAAAGCAAATTGAAAATGATTTCTTCACATCGTCAGCTAAGGCAACTGAGCAGTACACAGTTCAGCAGTACTAAATACTACAATCACATATCATTTATAAGGTATGGGTCTCTTTATCATGGGTGAAACGAATAGATGTGTAGAATTTGCATTGCTTTACCTGATAATTCTGAACACTGTTGTGTTATTACCAGTTTGCACATCCCATATAACTACCTCATCCCCATGTCACATTACTTATTCATTGTTAAATATATTTTCTTATATTGTATATTGAAATGAATCCGCCCAGCCTCCCCAGAAACTGTGGCACAGGAATTTCCCATTTGTTGGTACCCTTACAACTCATTGAAAAAATGCTTCATTTGTCCTGAAAAGTGATTCAATTAGAAGCAATTGTCTAAGGTACACCTACATGACTTTAGTATGTGATAGAGTAAACCAATAAAATTGTGAAAAGAAAAGATTTGTTGTTTATTTTACAAAGATATGCTAAAAATAGTGTTATTTTCATGATATTAGCAGCCTATCGACCTAAGCTAAGAGAACCCTCAATTCATTGCTGACGTGCCACTGTTAGGAGACATAACTCTTCGGGGCTGTCTGATAGAAAGATTCATTTCGGAAGGTTTATGGGTGAAATGGTTGTTCGGGTTTTAAAAGTATGTTTTCTGGCAGAAAAGACTTTCTTGCTGAAAATCCAGAAGACTAACATTCCCATGTTACAGTAGTAATCTGCCAATTCCCCTCAAGAAAACAAACTAGTTGTACTTCTGTCCACTGAACTATTTTACTCTTTTTTTGTTTTGTATTTCTGTGCCTAGAGAGCACGGAAATCACCTGGAAAGGTATAACAACCTAACTTCACCTACTCTAAAGAGGAAATTAGCCACCAACGAAGGCCCATCCAAACAACTCAAACTGTGGCAAACCAAGAGAGTGTCACAAAAAAGTGTGGAAGATGCCATTATAAATTTATTGTCCAAGGCCTGCACGCTCTCAGTACTGTCCACCAGCAAGATTTAAAACTCTTGTGCATGTATATACAGTATGAGAGGGAGAGAATCTCTGTATGTGTACATATAAAGAATTTAGTTGACGATGAGCCCACTTGCGAAGGCAGTTGATGTTCTCCAGAGAGAGGCCAGTGTGATGATGGGATGGCTAGTACCCACAATAACACTACTGAAGTCTAAGCTCCAGCACCTTCGAATTTCCTCCAACTTCGGTGGGCCTTTGATAGATGCTCTTCAAGGAGGACTTGAAAAGCGTTTCAACCAGATGCTTGCAGATCCAGAGCTGATTGCTGCTGCCATTCTTGTCCCCAAGTTCAGGACAAGTGACAATGATATCCTAAATCTTGGCGAGATTTAAAAAATGTGTTTAATGCTTATTTAAAATAATGGAAGACATTTTTTATCTAAATTATGCATGAAATACTGGATAATTGTTTGTCCTACAATAACAAGTGAAAGTCACATTAATTTCTGCAAACAAGAGCAACTGATGAATGATTCATGATGATGTAATCTCTGAATTATTGTAGGATATATCATGAAATACAAAATTCAATTAATGATGAAGTCACTATGACTTCATTTGCTTAGTTCACATTTAGTTGACTATGAATTAAGGGTGTAAAATCAGTTTTTTCATATATTAATTAATATGCAACAGGTTAACTAAAAGAATTGGCAAATACTGTAGTCTAATTCCATGACTTTCTTTTAATCAAGGTATTACAAAGGTGGTGCATTTGGTGGGAAATCATAAAATCCTTCTTTGGTTTTATAAGCCATAGGTCTTTCATTCATCAGAAGCCATCTGAAGGAGCAACGCGTGGTGTTTCCAAGTGACACATCTCATTCTTCAGAGGAGGAGGACGTCTTTTCCACCATCAAGCAGGGCAAGGCTGAAGAAAACTCCGGGCAGCTAGAGTCCTACCTGGCCTGTCCAACTGAAGCCATGGATGTCCTGAAATCTTTCCCAGCTGTTTGCAATTTGTCCTTGGAACTCAACACCCTGCCTGCCTCAGCTGCCTGAGAGTGGCTTTTTAGCACTGCAGGTCTCATATTCAGACCCAAAAGGACACGTCTTGGTGCTAAATAGGGGAGACCGGGGATGGTTGTCACACGGGTAGGTTGTCACAGTCATTATATTTCAGCCATTAGAGGGCGCTGATCAAAACCGTCGACACAGAAATGTTTGTAATTAGTGTCAGAGGTCATCTACGTTGACAGTGGAGGTGAAAGCAGCATAACCTTGGGGTGAGACAACTTTATTTGTTTTTCAT
>JAODKC010000117.1:8469377-8479902 GCA_026777985.1 Mormyrops attenuatus | reverse complement strand
CATTACAACAGTCCACAAGCCAAATAAAGTGGTAGCAAGGAGAGGTTACAAGCAGGTTGGGTCGCTGACCTCTGGAGAAAGAGGAACCTTGGTCACCCTCACCTGTGCAGTCTCTGCAGTAGGGACTTGCATTCCTCCCTTCTTCATTTTCCCCAGGGTCCATTTCCATGACCATTTTTTGAGTGGTGCCCCCACAGGGAGCATTGGTGCTGCAAATCCATCCGGATGGATGAAGGAAGGTCATTTTGTGGAATTCCTAAAGCATTTTGTCTCCCACACACGATGCACCAAGGAGAGGCCATGCCTCCTACTACTGGACAATCACAGTTCTCATCTGTCGGTTGAAGGCTTGAATTTTGCCAAGGCTAATGGCATTGTAATGCTGTCATTCCACCCCCACTGCTCCCATCGCATGCAGCCCCTTGATTTGTCTGTTTATGGCCCTCTCAAGAATTATGTCAACAAAGCCTCAGCTGCCTGGATGTTACATAATCCTGGGAAAACTATGACTATCTATGATATCCCGAAGATTGTTGCTATTGCCTTCCCGCGAGCAGCAGACACTGAAAATATCCAGTCTGGCTTTAAAGCTAGCGGGATCTATCCCTACGACAGGGAAAAGTTTACAGAAAGAGCATTTGCTCCATCCTCCATCACTGACCGACCTCTTGACCCCAGCCCGAATCCTAGTCTGGCTGCAGAGGAGTTCAATCAAACAGACGACACCCCCAATCCCCTGTCACTCCCAGTACAGCCAAGTACAAGCACAGCACACACTGGTTTCAGACCTGAAGAGCTGAGACCATTTCCAAAGGCCCCTCCCCGGAAGCAGTCCAGGAAGAGGAAGACACGGAAAAGTTGCATCCTTACTGACACTCCTGTCAAGGAAGGTATTGAAGCGGAAAAGATGGCCACTAAGAAGAGACTGAAGAAGTCCCTTTTTCCAAAAGAGGGGGAAAAAAAGTCCTCCATAAAGAGAGGGAAACAGGAGGAAAATGAGGCTTCCTCAGATGAAGAGGATTGTTTCTGTTTGGTGTGCGTTGAGCCTTTTTCAAATAGTCGGTCCAAAGAGACGTGGCTGCAGTGCATCATGTGCAAGGGGTGGGCCCACAAAGACTGCACACCTGATCTGCCAGTTTATGTTTGTCAGAACTGTGATTCTGAGGTGGATAGTGATAGGTAAATGTTGATTAACAATCATCCTTTCTTTAGGTCCGTGTAATGAATTATATAGTGTAGTTGCTCCTGTGCTCTGTATTTTTGTGTGAGTTATGCCACTTGTTTGAACTACAGTTTGAGGAGAAATCGAGTTTCTTTAGATTTCATAGTGGTAGTAGTAGTTTTCATAGCCTGTGGTGTTTTACATTTATGGATTTTACATTTACATTTTTGAATCTAAAGAGTCTAAAAAGGAACCAATTAAACTTATTTGACGGTTTTATACACATGACATGTGTTTGGTTTAATATTTCATTGAAAATAAATTTTTTGTATCATTTTTAAAAATGTCTCCATTTTTCATTTTTTCCCATTAGAATTACACAGGGACAACGAACCCCATATAGTGTGACAACCTTCCCCGTTATGGGGTTGGTTGTCACATCTGCGTAAGGTGCCTTTGACAGCCCATATCTTTTGATGAGAATGGATTCTACCAGAGCAAGGACTATCCATTTGTACCTGACACATTAAGCATTGATTGTGTACAGAAAGGGAATTCTTACCATACACTGTTTTGGAAGAAACTAAATTTAAGTAAAAAGTGTGACAACCATCCCCGGTCTCCCCTACTTTGAAAACCAGCTTCTGCTGAGGCTTAATAAATGTCTTGGTAGTCTTAAAGAGATGTGCAATTTTCTAACAAAAGAAAAAAGACTTGATTAGATTTGAAGTTTCCATGTTGAGAAAAATGTTTCAAGTTCTGTTGCTGAAATGGAAAACAGTTTAAATCAATACAATTTCTGTTATACAGAAACCAAAGAGTACAGTACCAAAGCTCATAGACCATTCAGTATTTTTTTTAAATCTTCTCTATACCAACACAGTGCAGTTTGTGAGCAAAAGAAGAAAAGTAATGTGTTTTGTATGCCTAGAACTTTTTTAGTTTTTTAGACTTATCAAAAGGCATTTTGTATCATTGAAGGTGGAAATTATTTTTTACTTTTGTACTTACAGTAAGTACATTTCAAAACCTGTACTTTTTTTTACTTTTGCTTAAGTAAAGGATTTCAATCTGTACTTTTTCCTTTACCAGAGTCTTTTTTCACACAAGTATCTGTACTTATACTTAAGTAGAGAATTAAGTACTTTTGACAGCTTGGGAATTCAATACATCCTTGCAAAGGCTTGGTAGAATGGTGTCAAAGGGACAAAACAATGGCCGCAGGTGCTTAATTATCTCATTAACATGAACAAGAAAGTCTGTCTGCCTCTAAGATCTAAGGCCTGATAAGTATTTTCCTTGTTTAGTGTGGAAATGTTTTGTCAGGACAGACAGTACATGATCATAAGGAATGTAAAGTGTAGGCAAGTGTACGCATTACTTATTGAGTTAGAGGTCTGTATTGGTGACTATAAGGTCACCGGTTCAAATGTTACAGTTGGCAGGGTGGGTTCTTCATGGTTTGGCTAAAAGTGTTTGCTAAATATGAAATAATATCCTGAACTTCAGAGTATACCTTATTAAAAAATAGTGCATATTTCCATATATTATAGAGACCTAAGACATGGCTTTGAACAGTGTACTGCAGTTATATGGTAGCTGAATTGTAATGCACATTAAACCTATTACTTTTTTTTCTAAAACTATGCTTAAAGTCAGAAAGTATATTTCAGTTTTATTTATTTCATTCTTCAAAGTCGCTAACCAAAACTTATGAAAACATATTCAAAATAGGACATTTTGTTAATTTACATATTACATTTTAAATGTCAGCTGTGTGGAGGTCTAACACACTGACATTCCCACTCATTTCTTGATGTGCACTTTATTTGTGTGTAGATTATATTAAATTCTGTTGTCATCATCCTGAGTACATGTACAATGCCAATGAAATGCAGTTAGCATCTGACCAGAAGTGCATTATTCACAGAAAGCACCATAATTTACAGCAATTTACATGTGCAGAAACCGGAAGGGCATGTAGGGTTTGCCATATATGGAAACAAACAGGTATATACAGATATAAAAATATACAGGTATATACAAAACTAATAGGGGCTCTACATTAGATATACAATTGTTATATGTCGCGAATAGAAAATAGTAAATAACAGTAAATAAATGTATGTTAGAGAGGATTAAAGACATACCAAATAGAACAAACAGTATTGTGAACAGGATGAATAATGCTGTGTAATTAAATACAACATGTGACCATAGGGATAATTGCTGCTGCAGGGATAATTCAACCACCCAAGAGACATGGCAGCTGTGGACTATAGAGAGCTCAATGGGGTAACCCACAAATTTCAAACTTCTCCCAAGGATAAACAAGGATGGTTTGGGACCTCAGATCTTCATACCAGCAGGCAGAAGACCCAGCAGAGGAGCTGACCTACAGCATCAGTCAAAAGTTTGGACACACCTACCCACAGAAAGCTTTATTTGTACTATTCTTTACATTTTAGAATAATTATAAAGACATAAAACTATGAAATAATGAACTGGCAGTATTTAAAAAGTATTAAACAAAAAATGTTATGGGGGGCAGCTCTGCGGGTTGGGACTCAGAAAGTTGTAGGTTGAAATCTTGTGGTTGACAGAATGATGCCACCAAGGGGCCCTTGAGCAAGGCCCTTAACCCCAATCGCTCCAGGAACTAGGTGGCCCTACTTTCTCCTCTACACCAGTTTTATGAGGTGGCCTCCTGGAATGCTTTCCCAGCTGTCCTGAAGGACATCCAACATGCACCATATTGCCAAAAGTATTGGGACACCTGCCTTTACACACACATGAACTTCAATGACATCCCATTATTAATACAGTACATAGGCTTTAATATGAAATTGGCCCATCCTTTGCAGTTATAACAGCTTCAAATCTTCAGGGACGACTGTCTACAAGGTTTAGTGTGTTTATAGGAATTTTTGACCTTTCTTCCAGGAGAGCATTTGTGAGGTCAGTCACTGATTTTGGACGAGAAGCCCTGGCTCGCAGTCTCCACTCTAATTCATCTCAAAGGTGTTCTATCAGGTTGAGGTCAGGGCTTTGTGCAGGCCAGTCAAGTTTCTCCACACCAGACTCGCTCCTCCATGTCCTTATGGACCTTGCTTTATGCACTGGTCTGCAGTCATGCTGGAACAGGAAGGGGCCATCCCCAAACTGTTCCCACAATTTTGGGAGCAAATTGTTTAATCAAATAAACACTCGTGTCATCTATCCATTGAGGTCTCCTTGGTTGAACTATTTGTGAGGTAGAGTTATAGTTACCTATAGTTACACACTGTGTTCTCCCAGTCAAGTAATTGGAGAACCAATTCAATACAGTGTCACTAAATCCTATACTCTGTAATCTTTGCAGAAGACGAGCATGATCAACAGTGTCAAATGCTTTTGTTAAATCTGTAAAAAGAGCAGCACATGATTTTTTGTTATCCAAATTATATCATTTGTAACAGAAGTTATTGCAGTTATAGTACTGCGGCCCTGTCTAAAATCAGATTGAGTATGACATAAAATATTATTATCAGATAGAAACGCTTTAAGTTAGTCATTAACAAAAGATTCAAATAATTTGGCTGTGACCGACAATCTGGAAATGGGGCGATAATTATCCAAAGAGGAGGGATCACCTCCTTTTAATAGTGGTAGGACAAAGGCTGACTTCCAGGAGCTAGGGATTAACCCACTAGAGAGACTACAATTAAAAACAGAGGCAATCGGACCAGCAATTAGATCTGCCGCGATCTTTAAAAAATAAGGCTGAACCTCATCTGGACCAGCAGCCTTTTTGGAATCCAGGTTTAATAAGGCATTACGAACTTGGGAGGCAGGAATCGTAGAGAAGTTAAAGTTCGCAGAACAATTGGGATTGATAACTGCACTATCCCCAGAATCTACTGGGAGACTGGATTGGACTGGATTTCAGCTCAGCACCAGGTGGAGATCAGTTGACAGCTCAGTTCCTCTCTTCATTCAAGTGTCCAAAAGAAACGGACGCAAATCTGTTTACAAAATTACAAAATCGATCATCGAACTACGTCCTAGGGAGCTCTTCTGCTAAGTGCACTTATGAACCCCGTTATGTTTGAATATGGTGTTCGTTATGGACAAACTGAGGTTAGCACAGACGTCCAATAACTGATCACCGCTCAGATTCCAATCGGGCAAGTCATTCCTCCCAATCACATCCTTCCAGGTTTCACTGTCATTACCCACGTGAGTCCCCCAGCAATGGAACAATGGAAATGTCACAACAAGCGGGAGCACGGACCAGGGAAGTAGGAGAAAGAGCCACAGAATTGGCAAACAAGGGATTTATTAGGCAAACAGCAAGGCACAGGAGGCAAAACAGGTAACGATGTCAATGACAGAACTGGGATAAGACTAACAGGGAAGCATTTAGACATGACTGGGAACAGCTGGTAACACAAGGGTTCCACACGAAGTTAACGAGGGGGTGTGACACACAGGAGGAACGAAGAAAGGGCACTTTCCAGCACCCCCTCCAAGGTCTCCAAGAACGCTGGATACTCTGAACTGGTGTTTGCCGCATACGCACAGACAACAGTTAGAGCCATTCCCTCGACTCAAAGTGAAAGGGAGGCGACCCTCTCATGCATGGGGTAAACTCCAATGTACTGTGCTCAAAAATCTCCCAGTCAGTTCAATCCAAACAATCTTGCAGCTGTTGGGAGGCATCCTCGGGCCATGTAGTAACAGTATGGGTCGTAATGGGAGCTTGTTTCCTGAGGGGGGTATATGCAGGGATCAGAAGCAGAGACGTATGATCAGACTAGGAGTTTTGCCCTATAGGCCTGTTTGATGTGTACAGTTGGTCCAATGTTTTTTCTCCTCTGGTTGCACACTTTATGTGTTGATGGAATTTGGGGAGAACAGCTTTCAAATCTGCATGATTAAAGTCCCCAGAAATGATGTGAGCAGCCTCAGGATACTTGCTCTGTTTGCTGCTGATGGTGTCGTGCAAAAGCCCCAGGGCCAAGTTAGCATTAGCATCCGGTGCAATATACACAGCTGTTAGCAGTATGGCGTTGAATTCACGTGGGAGGTAAGTGGGTCTGCATTTAATTGTCATAAACTCTACATCCGGAGAGCAGTGTCTGGCAGCTACGGTGGAATTCATGCACCCCCCTCCTCTTTTCTTATGGGAGCTCTCTGACCTGTCTTGCTGATGTGCTGCGTAGCCTGCTAGCTCGATCGCCATGTCCGGAATGTGTGGATTCAGCCACGTCTCTGTAATCAGCAGAATGCAACAGTCCTTCATAATCTTTTCCGATGCAATCCGCAACTTCCACTTGTCCAGTTTATTCACCTTACTTTTGAGAGGAAAATGCTTGGAAGTGGTGGCTTATGTGGCTGTTTCCTTAGCCTCGCTAGCACACCACCTCGGCACCCCCTCTTTTGTTTATGGTCTCTGCGCCACCGGCATCTCCTCAAAGCTGGAATTGTAATCCATGGAGAGCCCGGTGTCCATGCGATGTTGTCCGGAATGTTGTGTACACGGAAAAACTCTGATGTCGAGCAACTCTTGCTCCATAGTAGTCCGATAGATAAAATATCCTGCTGGCTATAGATGTATTTAACCATGCAGGATGGCAAAACCAAGCTCTGAGTCGGAGAGCACACAGTTGCAGCGTCTGGACTGGGAGAAGGAGAGACAATCCAGGGAGTGGATTTCAAGTATGGATTTGACACACAAATTAGCCAGTGACTCCTCCTATTTGGCAGGCCTGCGACAAAAGCAGTTCTATGATTCCTCTAGCTGAGAAAATGGGAGACCAAGCTGGAGTGTAAGAGGAAGGATGCCTGCGTAGTGCTACAAAGGATTTATGGGATGTATAGGTATCAACTTGTATCACATAGGGAACAACTTAAGTGACAACAGCCCTGTCCATCCAGCCTTTGTGAAAGTCAAAAAAGCTCCTGCATGTTCTATCATCTGCAGCATCTCTGATTCGATAATGCTTTTCAGGGACCTGATTCAAGGGTCCTGTCTCCTCAACAGTGAAATTCTTATTTCTATCTTCATGAAAGTATACACTGTCAGATAAAGAAAGTTACTTCAGTATCCAAAAAAAAAAACAGACTGTAAACTTTTAAGATAGAGATTGACTATATTGTACAAAATGATGCTTCGCATTGATGGTTTCTCCAAATTAACTGCAGTTGATAGCTCATGGTCCACCTTCTTCCATCTTACACATATATCAATAAAGTTTCTTGACAAATCCTTATCCCTATTCAAACCAGAGGAGTCACAGACATCTGCTGTGATGGACCACCAGTTCCTGTTATGTACCAATTACATACTTATGTTTTTGGCACATCAGGACTGGGAGAAGGAGACACAATCCAGGGAGTGGATTTCAAATAGTAGGAACACGTCATTACAGACTACACAAGAAATTAAATGCCCACAAGGGGTCAACACTAGGATAGTGTGTGGAATACACAAGGGCTAAAACCAGGCCCGGCGCCACGGGGAGGGTCATACAGGGGCACCGCCTCCTCAAATGGACTACTTTGCCCCCTCAGTGAAGATTAAAGCCTAATATTTTTAAAAATTATTTTCATTTTAACACGCTAATACATAATTTAGGCGAGCATAGTTCACCAAAACCAAGGTCACATTCCAGCCTACATTTTCAAATCCTCACAAATCCACTTGATTGGTTGTCTGGGGGAGTGTGAGCTTACTAACGTAGCGTAAGCTTGTTGGGCTGCATTGTCTAAGTTGGCAGCTTTCCCACAGTTTTCCACTGCAGCTCCTTGAGACGGGAAGGAATGAACAGCCCAGAAAAAGATGAGTTCAATGACATATCACAATCCCCACCTTATTTTACAGCTTCATGCTGCTGGTCACTCTAACGACTGCGATGGGTGACAACTCAGCAGGGGGCTGGGGGACACTGGGAATGACTTTTAAAACTTACAATACCAAGCCAGGAATGGAATTAATCAGAAAAACACAGGTGTGTGGAACCACACTTTTAACATTTTCATTTGCATTTTTCAAGACTGGGTAAATGGGACACCCTGTGGGAAAAGCTGACCAAAGGCAGCGGACACTAATCGAGATAAGATTTATTTCAGTTCTTCCCAAGTGTCAGAAACGGGCAAATTCCCCAAAAAGCTTATAGAGGGTTGCCAAGTCTCGCTCACCTGGCGTGACACTCACGCTCTCAGATTCATGCATGCTCATGCAAGGAATCTTACGACACATTTATATGATTCCATTATAAACCTAAAGTCATCAAAAGCATTGGGGTAGTTTACAAACCCTACAGACAATATAAAAGGTAGTAAATGTGTTAAATACATGAAAATGAGTGCAGACTTGTCCTGAAAATCTCACGCCAGCCAGCTGACCAAAATTGGTGACACTGCTTATAATGCCAAGGAAGATCCACATTAGTATGTCTGTGAGCACAAGTTTGTTTGCAGTTCAGGTTCATCTGTCCATGTAAATAAAACTTTTAGAAAGTTTGTGTTTGGATAGCATCTCGTGACTGTCAGGATTTAAACTTGAACATGTTTGTGCAAGTTGTTTGGGTGTTTTAAGCATTTTATTTTGGGAAGGTCCAATCACTTGTGTT
Source organism: Mormyrops attenuatus (assembly GCA_026777985.1). Taxonomy (NCBI): domain Eukaryota; kingdom Metazoa; phylum Chordata; class Actinopteri; order Osteoglossiformes; family Mormyridae; genus Mormyrops; species Mormyrops attenuatus. The sequence continues at coordinate 8,471,124 of JAODKC010000117.1, read as the reverse complement.
ATTTTCAAATAGGGGGCACAGGTTAAAGTACTATGTCATCACCTCCTCTCTGTATTTCAATTGCCCAACCCCCCCATTCATTTTCTGCTGGTGCAAGCTCTGGCTAAACATTCAAATAAACACCAAAGGGACAATAACATAGAACATTAACTGGGAAGCTGATCACAGGCAAAAAGAAGCAGAATTCGCATCAAACAGTATTTTACAATGACTGCCAGAGGAACAGGGCAAGGGCAGCCACATATATACACAAATAATGAGGCTTAGACAAGGAACAGCTGCCGGTCATTGACAATTAACCAAACAGTTAATTGGAGATAGGAGATACTTGGATCAAAGGTGAAGTAAGATATAAATACATAATTCTATACAAATGGGAATAGCCCAAAAAGCAGAACCAATACAGAAATACACAAAGACAAGATATCAACAAAGGGGGCTTATGAATGCAAAATGTTCAACCCACGACAGAGGGGAAGCACAGTTCTCAGCCATCTGCTTATCCCTTTCAGCCATGCGGCAGTCCAAGGAGCAGGGGAACACACTAGGAATGGTGTTAAGTGTTAAGCCTGGAGAAACACAGGGAATGGAATGGGATAACTAGTGACATCTGCTGTATAAATGGGGAAATGACAAACAGGACAGGACAAGGCAAGTAATGGTCCAGACAGTCCTAGTATTTAACAGCCATAAAAATGGATCTCTTAAACAAACTTTATGTAGGTTTATGTAGCTATTTTAGCTGAAAATGTTCAATAAACTGGGCTACTCCTTTGCTGCCTTAGAAAATTTATCAAGTGCCATCCATATAGAAAATTGTGTATTTTATTATCATGAGAATTGTTTCTCATGATAGCTGCAGTCCAATTCAACACTATTAATTGTCAAATAGCATTGTGGGGGAGGCATGGTAGATGTCAGGGGATAGTGGTCTTTGGTCAGTGTGTTGTAGACTTATGTATTCTTTATTATGTTTCACATAACGAATTGCAATATTGTCACATAAGCGCTAAAACTAGTCATTTCGTTCTCCTACAGTATTCAACCTTGTCACGCATGTCTTTTAAACCTATTATTTTTCTCTCCCCTCCTTGACAGCAAATCCACCCAGAGCAGGGAAAGTTTCTGGAACTTAATTCTGACAGGCAAGTTGCATCCCAGCCTTCGACAGTCATCGTAAGAAGCCCCCAGAGTTATGCACCAAAGGGCTCAAATGTGTAGTCATGACAAGGCCTTTTGGCAGATCAGTGCATACTTTACCAGTTAAAGTATGTAGGGAACACCCATGAAAATGCTATTAACACCCACGAGTCACATGATAGTGGAAGAAAAAGCATTATTGATTCATTATTTTTTTCCTCTGTCTTTGATGCAATATTGCACTCTTCAGGGTCACTGACTGCCAGATTTGGTCTGCACACTGCGGTCATGCTGAACCACACACTTTATTAAAATGTTGGCAACACTTTACTTAATGGGACACAAATACTTAGTAATAAGGCAGTATACAGTAAGTACAAATTATGCTCAAATCATTAACAAATATAGTTGCTACTTGAGATGCGACGTGATTCATTAATGATGACCAAACATGATCAGTATTTAATTTGTGTTATACATCACTTGTTCCTTCAGTTGTTCACAAAGGTTTACAGAATTAACAAATATACTAACAAATATAGTAACTGCTTGAGATAAAACATGCATCATGATTCATTAATGATGAATTAACATGAGATCAGTATGT
>JAODKC010000117.1:8454279-8469367 GCA_026777985.1 Mormyrops attenuatus | reverse complement strand
AGTTCAGCTCTCTGTAGGTTGATAACTTTCATTTCCATCAAGCGATGTCGCATCCTTTCATTCCTAACACATTACTCGGTCCATATCAGTATAGATATCCAATATGATTTTTTCCCCATTTCGATCTGACGTGTTTTCAAAGTGTTCCTTTAATTTTTTTGAGCAGTGTGTATTATTTGTGCCCCCTCAAGTAAAGTGTTTCCAGAATGTGTTCTGTGAGGGCCGAGTTGACTTCTGTTGGTTCTGTTTATCCGTCCATAAAAATATTCATTCCTGTTTACTTTTTTCCACAGCGTTCCAACACACCAGATGCTTATGCCTGTGCAGTTTTGCCTCGAGTTGAGGAAGACATGTATTCTGTTTATATTATGTTTTTTTTGCATTTTTTAATCCCATTTATACCCCATTCTGGCCCTTCTCACAACCTTAGCACTGATAGTTTCTGCTGGATGTCGCCAATGGATTGTAAGGTTATGATTAGAAAGCTGGGTACTGATGAGTCAGTGTGCAGCTGCAGCTGATTACAACCACGCTGGAGTAGATGGGAAGCAGATTATATGTCACCTCACATAATGTTTGCTGTATAACAGGTGAGTTGATACAGCAACTGGTAGATTCATTTAAGCTGGGCCTCCTAGTTTCTAAGCCAATGGTCAGTTGAGTACATTATAAACATTGGATTCAATTTCAAAAGCATTTTTTATTCATTTGATCTTTAAGAAGAGTCAGATAATAACATTTTAATTATGCAATTGAGTTTGGTACTTTTTCTAAAAACAATTAAATTCACAATTCCTAAAAAGGCTCAATCCGCCACTCAGAACACAATGAACGAGCAGTTTGAACTCCCTGCTGTCGGCCAAGGAAAATAACATGCTTTACTAACCAGGTTCCTTACAAGCATAATTAATTAACCTGAACAAATAAAAAAATACCATCCAGCCCTGTATAGTGTACTGCTTTGTTCCTCTACCTATACTGTGCTTTGTGTGCCTGCCATACATCAATGTTTCCTAACCTAATCGTCAGGAATCTGCAGACAGTCCATGTTTTTGAGCAGAAATGACAAGGTTACATAAGAGTTGTGATATCACCTGGCCTGGTGTTTCAGAGAGGTAAGAAGCATGCGCTGACGGCACATTGCTGCATCCACCACACGACGAACCACCTCAGGGATGAGAATCCGAGTGCAGCTGTGAGGCAATCGGACCAGTGTTTTCCGGTGGCTGGAGTGCCACCCGGAACATGGAAACTTAATAGGTTTTCAGGAAACAATTACACAGGAGTTTGGATTCTCAACAAAAATGCAGTGGCCTATTACAACTGCAAGGAAGCTCTCTCAACCATGAGCAAGATAAACAGTTGGGTGGATGAAAGGAAAGAAGGAAGGATGTGGTCTTGTTAGTACCACTGAGATCAGTTTTGGTTATTCATGTGATCTTTCTTTGGTGTGAAGAATATTGCAACAACAGTGAAAATTAATGTTTAGCACATAAAACACTTCAAACTGGAAGCAGGGATGATCTTTTTTGATAAACTAATTAGTATTGTTTTTAAAAGAACTTTAAGCAAGCTATTCTTCCAGGTGGGGGGGGGGGCATGGTTGAATCTTGCCTCTGGATATCAGGGTTCAAGTCTCTGCCCCAGTGCTACTTGCGTGGAGTGTGCATGTTCTCCCTGTGTCATGGGGCTTTCCCCATGTTCTCCAGTACCCCCTCCCCAATGCAAAACATGCTAAGGTGAATTAGAGTTGCCAAATGGCGTGTGTGCCCTGCAATGGGTTGGCACCCCATCCTGGGTTATTCCCTGCCCTAGGCCCTGCAACCCTGCATAGGACAAGTGGGTACAGGTGGATTCGTCCTGTGGCCAAAGACTGCTGTATGTTTTTATGAAACATTCTGTGATAAAGTTAAACAGCTTTGCTTCACAAGAAGTACCAGACATTGTAAAAGATAGAAATCAAAAACAACAAAATCATTGGACCTAGGAAATATGAACTACAGGTTTTGGATGTTATATCATGTTTAGGCTAGTTTAGTCATAGCCAGGTGTTTATGAAGCCCTCAGTCCTCCTACACACTGAAAAATGTGCAGAGGCGGCAGTCACCTAGTCTGGAAATGTTTCGAGGTCAAAGCCAAAAGCCAAAGCTCTGGAATGCACTGCTACAGAGTCTGCCATGTGTACAATCTATCTCAACTTTAAAGCTTCAGTTAAAAGCATCTCTATTTCAGAAATGTTATAATACATCATCCAATTTGTAAGGTTGCCATTGTTTATATTAATGATCTTGTATGGGTTTTTGTTGGATAGTATATATTAGGGATGGGCCAATCCCCATTTTTTCAGTTCAGATTCAATCCCGATATACAACTGCCGATACCAATACAGATTCCGATACAAGAATATATATATACTTTATATATTATTAATATTTTTAAACTAGTAAATACAGATAAAGAAAATGTATGCCAAAAAAAATTTTATTAGGCTTCGAGAGACACGTTCTGTTCCACCTCGTTTGTACATCTTGTTTTAAGCATTTTGAAGTATTTGCAATTCATCTTTAATACTTTCCAAGCAAAGATACGCAAGTGGCGAATACCCCACAATTTGACTCACACTTCATTGAGACAGCAGCCCCTCATGTGTAGTGAGGGTGCAAGACAGCCCAAGCTAGCAACTCCCAAATCTTCCATTGCTTTTTTCATATCACTCGCATTGTCCGTGTCACGTCTAGGGAAGGATTGGAACGAAGGCAGGTGTAGGGAAAACCAAAAGGGGCAAAAGTCAGGGAGCAACACCAGGGACACAATACTAAATGTGGGAAGGGACACAGGAAAGCTACAATACTTAACAGGGAATACTACTAACCAGGAATCTGTAGAACACAGGGTAACGGCCATACTGGGAAAACAGCCACAATGAACCAACAAGGAACAGGTGGAGCATATTATAATGAACAAGCACTGGAGACTAGGAAACATTAACAAACACTGAGATATAACAACACTAGGAGAGACTAGGAACACCACAGAATAACATAGAAAACAATACGAAACGCCAGGGAGAAATAATCCAATAAAGTAAACTCACAACTGAAGGGACACCTGCCACTAAGCCACACACACTGCCCACAGAGCTATGCGGCAGCCCGGTGAACAGAGGAAACCACACAAGGACACACCAAAGGAGATGGCCTGCAACATCTACTGGCCAAACAGGGAAAAGACACACGGGAAAGGGCTGGATGGGCATGCACCCTGACACAGCCATGATCTATCCAAAGTCTGAATTCATATATGGTTTAGAAATTACAGTTTTTACATTCACCTTAAAAACCTGGGCCCTGTATTACAAAGCCAGATTTCTTGCTTAGCCGGATAACTTGCTGGATTTATGGTACCCCAGTTTAAATAGACTTTATCATTGTTTACTTATATTTAGCCCAGACTAACTTAAATACAATAAGTTATCCGGTTAAGCAAGAGATCCAGCTTTGTGATATAAGCCCCTGGGGATATGACTTAGTACCCAAAATTTTCACAAACTTCTCGATCAACTGAGTCGAACGCTTTAATATAGTAGTGTACAGGCCAACCTGTACACTGGTACTGCACAGTAAGTGCTGTGCAGAGTGGAGGGAGAACCTCTGCGTTCTTCCCAGTCGATTCTGGGGTTCGCCTGGGGTGCGCTCTTGCTCCTACTCTGTTCATTGCTGGTATGGACTGGGTGTTGGGCAGGGTCGTGGGGTCCAGCAGCTGTGGGGTGTAAGTTGGTGAAGAACTTGACTATGCCGACGATGCCGTGATCTTAGCGGAGTCGATGGAGGCCCTGAGCAGTGCTCTTGAGAGACTGAGCAAGGAGTCTGAGTGTCTGGGATTGCGAAAGTCCTGGATAAAGACCAAGATAAAGGCATTTAATGACTTCTTAGTCAGTAGTGCGGCACCTAGCTGCGGCAGATGGATGACCATTTCCGGAGAGTGGGACTGGACCGTGTATCTGCCTGGGGAATCGCCGGCCGGGATCCCGAGAACATGTAAGCTCCACACACATAAAGCCACGGCAGAAACTCAAACGTTGGTCCCACAGGCTACAGTGCTAACCTCTGCACCAACATGCCAACTATCTTTTCAGTTGATGGTAAAGTAATTGGAAGTAAAAATGTAAATTGGGATGTTAATTAAATAAATAATACAGCAACTGGTAGTTTCATTTAAACTTAGCCAATGGTCAGCTGAGTGCATTATAAACATTGGATTCAATTTCAATGTCACTTTTTATTCATTTGATCTTTAAGAAGAGTCAGATAATAACATTTTAATTAAGCAATCTTGTTTGCTACTTTTTCTAACAACAATTATATTCACAATTCCTAATAAGTGGAAAGGCTCAATCCGCCACTCAGAACACAAAGCAACGAGCAGTTTGAACTCCCTGCTGTCGGCCAAGGAAAATAACATGCTTTACTAACCAGGTTCCTTACAAGCATAATTAATTAACCTGAACAAATAAAAAAATACCATCCAGCCCTGTATAGTGTACTGCTTTGTTCCTCTACCTATACTGTGCTTTGTGTGCCTGCCATACATCAATGTTTCCTAACCTAATCGTCAGGAATCTGCAGACAGTCCATGTTTTTGAGCAGAAATGACAAGGTTACATAAGAGTTGTGATATCACCTGGCCTGGTGTTTCAGAGAGGTAAGAAGCATGCGCTGACGGCACATTGCTGCATCCACCACACGACGAACCACCTCAGGGGTGAGAATCCGAGTGCAGCTGTGAGGCAATCGGACCAGTGTTTTCTGGTGGCTGGAATGCCACCCGGAACATGGAAACGTAATGGGTTTTCAGGAAAGAATTACACAGGAATTTGCTAAATTTCAGCAAAAATGCATTACGACTGCAAGGAAGCTCTCTCAACCATGAGCAAGATAAACAGTTGGGTCGACGAAAGGAAGGAAGGAAGGATGTTGACTAGTTAATGGCACTGACTTCAGTTTTAGTCATTCATGTGACTTTTCTCTGGGGTGAAGGTTTTAAATTGGACTGGGGGAGAAATAGACTTTAACGAGAAGAGGTGAGTCACTGCACTGAAGACGTCTAAATTCAGCCCACTGTGGCCAAAGAGCTCAACCATCTCACCAGGGATAAATGAGGCACAGAAACCCAAAGCCAGTGGGGCTGTAATAGGGCACCAGCAACTGATTTGGTCCATTTACTTCAGGCTTAGAGCAGCCAGCAGATGACAGCAGACCACAAGACTCTAACTTCTCACTGTATCTCACAGCAAAGGGCTGTCTAGCTCATAAAAAAATTACAAGTAGTAAAAGACAAAAGATATATAGCATGTAGAGAGCCGATTCCTTTTATTTAAAAACTGGCTTGTATAACAGAATGGGAAGTTAGAAAAGAAACAACAGCAGGAGAAACTATATCTAGATAAATGCTGTTGTTTCCTTTTCATATGCAGACCAATAAGCAGAAAACTCACAAATTGTTAGGGGACACAGGCTACTTCTGGGATGTATATAAATAAAAATTACATAGAATGTACACAGTCACAGTCAGACACGCAACAAACCCCCTTACACCAGAGGTCAGGAAGGCGTCACAACATTACCTCCATTTTGCAATTCGAATATGATTATTTCACATGACATTTTGAGCCGAATGGGAAAAACAACAAATAAAAACCACAAGTTGACACTAGAAAGATATTTTAAGTATCTAAAATCCACTCCCACCATTTGGGTGGTAAGCCAACATATGATGGAAGCTTCCAGGAGTCTTCCTCTGTATTCCAGCTTGTCAACAATGGTTACGGGGCATCACACACCACAGGTGAACAAGTGACAGCCCTGCCGTCAGAGCAAGCCGGCAAAGTCCGAAGGGAGCGTGCGGCTGATCTACAGCCGGTCCCCAATCACCTACACCTGGACCCTGGAAGCCAGCTCACAACATGTTTTTGATACATACATACATGCATACATACATGCGTTCCCTTCACTTGTGGTTCTTGTGAATGTTCCCTGTTCAGCGGTCTACGCAGCTCTGGGGGGTTGTCCGTGGGATTAGGGGTGTGCTGTGCATTCTCTATGGGCGTCACTGGCTGTACATTATGTCGTGGTATGAGCAGTGCTGTCCGTCACATCTGTCCGTCCAATGGCATTAGCTCAGGAGCTCCAGGTATGTGACGGGCACCTTTCCCTTCTGGTTGCCTCGCTCTCCGATCAGCCAATCTGGGTCCATTCCTGGCAGCGTGTACACCGTTATGAGCTTAGAACAAAGAGAAGACACAGGGCATCATATAGTGGACTCGAGGAAAGTCCTTCTTTTGAAATAAAAAACTTTTTAAAGGTGCTGGTACATGAAAAGTGTACAGTGGTACCTCGGTATACATCCGCATTGGAATAAGTCCAACTTGGTATACGTCCTGTTTGGACGCGAAACATTTTGCTCGGTATACGACCTTTGTTTGGAATACGAGTCGCGTGCTAGAACTTGTATGGGTCAAAACGAGTCATGACACCGCGCTACTCTTGTTTATCTCTCTCGAGACAAAGCCACGACTGCCCACGAGCGTCAGTACGCCAGTTGCTACCATTCAGTGAACAACCCGCGCTATAACTCTCTTTTCATTTATTTCATCTAATTGCTTTTGTATTTATGTATTTTAGTATTAAGCAGTGTTTAAATTATTTTATACAACCCCATATATGTATAATATGCCAATAACAATAGGATTTTTTTTCCATGGGAACGGATTCATCACTTTCCCTTTATTTCTTATGGGGAAAATTAGTTTGGTATACGTCCTGTTTGGTATAAGTCCAAGGATCTGGAACAGATGAAGGACGTATACCGAGGTACCACCGTATTAGTAAAATATTACATTTAGGTTCACTGACGTTGCACAGCATGCATACTTCTTCCAAATCTGGCTGAAGGTGTAGCTAATAAAGACACCACTAGAGGGTACCAGACTGTGGAGCGTAATGACTGTGGAGCTCACCTCATCAGCCAGCAAGGACAGCTCGCTCGTATCTGCCGCATCGTAGTCGTACAGCACCTTGGCCTTGCGCGTGCCAGCTGCGGGGGCTTGCACCTCCTCCACCTCCAGAGCCTTGGGGGTGGGACTAGCCCCCGGTGGGGGGGCCAGCTGTGCCGAGACGCCAGCCGACCGGCTGGGGCTCATGGCAAAGGTGTTGGGGAAGCTGAACGTGACAAAGCCTTGTTTCACACCATCCATCTGATCCATACAGTGGCCCAAGACCTGAATAAATTCCTCAGGGTTCTGCTCTCAGTTAGCCAATTAGCCAAGCCCGCTTCCAGGCAATATCAATGTAGCAGGTCACATAGGTAAATATGAATTATTATTATTAATAACGATCATACTCACGCATCTCCACTTGATCTGTGAGCATGAAAGAAAGAAATGAACAGAAAAGTGGTTTGAAACAGTCTTCCAAGAAACAGATGATGCTATCATTTTTACCATAATGTGCGCCTATGGAATTGCGGATTGAGAGCGCGTTCGTTATTATGTTTGGTACATTCAGGACGCCTGACCCACGTAAGTCCTCAGCTTGCTTAAACAGGCTCTCACCTGGCCAGCTCTCTCTGTAACTCCTGCATGTGCTGGTGGCACTGTGCATAGTAAGTAGTTTGGGCTTCCACAAACTCATGCAGGCAGCGCAAGTGGTTCACCTGCCCAGGGGTAGGGGTAGGGGTGGGGGGGGAGGGAAGTGAAAGAGTGATCGCAGAAGAATTTACGAGAATCGTACACATCACGTGACCCCCCCACAGCCAGAGCTGCTGCGACTCGACTCACGTGTGTGCTGCTAATGGCCTCCAGGAGCAAACGCGTCACCTCTGCCTGCCGGTCGAACTCGGTCTGCGCTACACGCAGTTCGTGCTCCGCCTGCGGGAGAAGGGGGGAGCAGGGAGACACGGGCTTTGCTGTGAGGCAGCGTGGAAGATGCATGGCCAGGAGAGTCTCACCACAGACACAGAGAAAGAGACTGACACAAGGACGGAAAGACTCAGGCACACAGTGATGTGTAAGGAACGTAACACGCCATAACGATTACACACACAAACCATTACAATTACAGGGAAACAGCTGGGTATATATTAGCACTGAAGGGGTTTCCTTACTGGTACCACTACTCACCTGCGGTATTTGGCACAGAGGTGCAAATACCTTTTCCTCTGAGCACTCCAGCTAGCCCCTCACCATCAAGTGAGCAACCACGCTATAGAAGAACTAGGAAACGTGCGGAAAGCCCTGGCCTGATCAGCACCCAACAGGTGTGCCCTGACAAGCGTGACCAGTGTTGTTTTTGCAGCTTCAGCTGTGAACCCCCAATTTATCCTGGTTTAAGGGATGTGAACCCCCCCCCCCCCCAACAAAGAATAGTGTTTTAGATTTATCTCAGAGCATCTGTGCACAATATTTGTAAAATCACCCCCCTTTATTTAATATCTCACTTCAATAAAGAGCCTCAAATTTCCAGTAATATACGCCCATGTCAAGTCTACACAGATAAATAGTAAATGCCCTTAAGCATTCTTCCCTTGAGCGTGGGATCATGGCAGAGTGACAAGAAACACAAAGCCTAAAAAAGCCACGGACATCAAAAAGGCCAAAAATCTCAACATGGCTTCCACACAGTCACACACGCCCACACACACACAATGATGGCTAAGAGGCAAAGGGAGAAGTAGCTCCACCAGGAAACACCTCGATTTTTGGCTTTGTTATAATCCTGGGATACTCACTTTGTTCACCTCCTCACTCCAGAGCTGAAAATGCAGCATGGCAACAAAAAAGGGGGGAGAGGCGCAATCTGAGCACCGGTCCAATAATGATGACATTACAACGGTCACAGGCCCAAGAAGGCTCCTTCCACCTCCTGCCCAGGGGACTCTTTGTTGGGTTTTGGGTTCACTCTGAGTTGACTGTGAAATGGATCCAACTCCACACAAGTACAGGCCATCCCCAGGTTAGGAACATCCAATTTACGGACAGCTCCTTCTTATGAGTGGACTAACATAAATCCTGTTATATAAAACATCTGAGTTGAATATAATGGTTTGTAATAAGGAACGCATGCACTACCTTGAGACACCTGTAAAACATTGTGTGGCTTCAGCGGTTCCTCAGCTCGAGGTACAGTACAGTGCCGTATGTAGCTATTTATTTGTGTATCATTATCATTATCATCATTATTTTGAACTTTATTATTATTACATATTTAAGTGTATTTGGAAATGTTTCTTAAGTGTTTTATATGCATAGAAGGGTAAAATATACTATATACTAAGACAAACATTTGACTAACTGACACTAAATAAGAACCATATGTTATCTACAAATTCAACAGACTTAAGGGAAAGGTCTTGTTCGTAATATGGGGACTGCCTGTAATAAAGTCCACCCAGATATGGGAAATTCGCAAAAGCAGATCAAACACTGAGTTTCTCTGGATGAGCTCCATAAATGACTCAGTTCAGATTCATATAAAGCCTCGTCTGCGGTGGAGTTTACTGGTAATTTTTTTGTGTTCAGCACCAATTGGAAAAAAAATGCCCTGAATGATCAAAGCAGCTGTCCATTGTGTGCCAAAGATGACATAGAAATGACTCTTATAACACCTGCACAAGTGAAATACACTTCATTTAATTGACAGACTGTTGTTATCAAAAAGTGACGCCCATTACAGAAAGTAGGGTCAACCAGTCCTTAGAGCAATTGGGGTTAAGGGCCTTTCTGAAGAGCCCAGCAGTGAATTCACTATGCCAACCATGGGATTCGAACTAGTGTCCTTTCACACACAGGCACCAGGCCCCAACCCACAGAGCCACATACCACCACAGCACATTGCATGAGGATTTTCAAGTGACACTTTCAAAGGTGTTCTGTTTAAAAATGAATCATTTTAAACTGTCATATTAGCGGCTGGGGGGAGGACACAGGGGAGTTCTGGGTCTGTTTTTGTCCCAAAACTAAATATTAGCCAACTTTACGCTTCCAGTGACATAGCTGCAGCCTACAAAGAAGCGTCTTCTTAAGGGGTCATCCATGTGGCAACCTGCTGAGCTAAGAAGTTCAAGAGACAGGGTGACACAAGCAGTTAAATGCGATGAGGGTTAATGGGGCTAGTTAATTTGGAAAAATGTGTCAAAAATGCAAGTGGTATTAAACTAATGGAGCAGGTCAGTTAAACTAATGGAGCAGACGAGTTAAACTAATATATCAAAATGCTTAGTCCGCTGAACAGGCTCTTGCTCACAGGATATTCTTATTTGGAGCAGCTCATCGTTATTTGCCTTTTTCCAGAGGTTGTGAATCCTTAAAGTGTTCAGAATCCCAGCTTCAGCTATGCCTGTGTGTGTGTGTGTGTGTGTGTGTGTGTGTGTGTGTGTGTGTGTTACGTATATATTATATGTACACATGTATTTTATATATTATACATATATATTTGGTCCCCACAGTGTGATAAAAATCTGTTATTTCGACGTTGCGTGGAGCATTTTTTCAGTCCCCACAAGGAGAAAGTTTCTTAAAAATCTGTAACTGCAATCAAAAAAATAAAAATGCCAAAAGTCTTGTATTTTGTTTGGTTACTTATGCTTAAGGTCAGGGCTGGGTAGGGGTTAAGGTTGTCATTGCTGGGATTAGGGTTTCCCCATAGAAATGAATGGATGGACCTCGCAAAGATATGAATAGAAACGTGTGTGTGTATGTGTGTGTGTGCACACTTGTGTGTGTGTATGTGTGTGCACGCATGTGGTATCCCTCAGTTAGATTGGCGACCGCTTACCGCAGAAGCACTGGCTGACAGAACAAAATTGCGAGGCCTAGTCTCCTGAAAATCGGGCGTGGCCTACGGGCGAAGGGGGGGAGACATAGCTTTACCCACAATGCATCATGCATCATCACAAAGCACATTAACAGCGAGGCAGAGAAAGACAAGGCAAAAGGATAAAAGTGGGAGTCCCTTCTGTGTGTACTGAGTGCCGAAAGACCTATAGATGAATTTTCAATGACCTTGACCTTTGACCCCTGGTCATCATAACTAACAAATGTATCAATGACGGAGTGAAGCATCATGGGAGTAAAGTAACCTCAGGATTTGAGTGTCACACCGCACTACTCCAGTTGATCAGTCATATCATATCTACAAGTTTGTGAAAAAAGAGAAAAGCTGAAATGACAAGTTACTTGAGTAACCATGGGAACAAAGTCACTTAAAATACAACTGAAGCTTTCAGATCCAATCTGTCCTACAATGCTGCTACAGAGAAGTGAGTCTGGTCAACCTGGTGATCATCAAGACATGAAAGACTAAGCATGGGGGAATGAGATGGCAGCTATATTTCTCAAAACACTGCGTAAAGACACAGCCAGAAAGAAATGACATAAATTACAAGACAAAGCAAAGTGCAATCATGTCATTAATGGTTAGGACGCTGGTTCCGCCAGAGTGACCTGACAAGCAGGCAGAGGGAGATCCACCTTGATCTGTTTGATGCCACAAAGGAGGCCTCAGGAATGCAGCAGCCTCTGGAATCAAACCGTCTTTGACGTGTTTGTGTGTAACTCCACGCCTGGGCTCTAGAAGTCATGCATATCACAGCACAAACCCACCACTGATCGACACCAACAATCCTGTGAAGGCATTCCTTCTCATTGTAGAATGGTCCATAGAAAAATACACTGTAGTCACACTTGCTTAGAAACCAGGACAAGAACAACAAGAATAACTGTTTGTTCTAGTGGCAGATTTCAGACAGGCAAATAACCCAGAACATTCAAAATGTTTTCAACTGCACACAGGCAATCAGGACTATAAGAAGACTCGCCAATGATATAACCAGTGAAATATGACCAGAAATTTAATGCTCTATATAAAACCTAAAATTAGTTCAGATGGCATTTGCCATGCATGTGTTAAGAAGTTAAAGGTCAAAGGTCAAAGGTCATGGTCAAAGGCATGCACAAACCATCATCACTGGTATAATCATTAGTGAGGAAAACATAACAAAATATGCCATGTGGTGACCTTAGCTAACCTCACAATGACAGGGCAATATATCTGAAACTGACCTTGAACCCTCCCACAAACAGAAAAAAGCACATCAACATCCTTTGGAATCCAAAAGTCATTCTCCTTAGGGCTCAGTCTCTCACTACTTGCATCCACAGTTATGGCATAACAGAGCAAACGCAAACACATGATGCAACTTCACCCCAGAGTCATTGCCTCTGCATTCTGTTGGGTTGTGACACTCGCATAATACTCCCAATAATACTTGTTTTCAGCAGTAGTTCGTTCAGGTCCAGAAAGTAAAAACTGAGACTTCCTTTCAACCAACCAGTTAAATATAAAGGGTCACAGTCACAGAGTACTCAACTAGCTGGTTTAAAGAAAACCTTGGACTGGATTTTTACTTTCTGGACCTGAACTTTCTACCTCAGCTTATTCTGTATGAATGCAACTACACTGTCAGAACACCAAGCATGCATTCATATTTTCCACCATTTCGATCCTTTACTACACAATTTTTATGCTCTGTTTACTTATTCGAAGAATATACACTCTTAGACAAAAATTGAGCAAAGGGTCTATAAAGAAATCAAAAGTAGGAAACCCCGACCTTCGGTCTCGGGGAAGCAGACACAGGAGAGAGAAGCTAGAGAAGTGAAATGATGACAAAGACCAAGAACATCTTTGAAAAAGAAAGACCAAGACAGATCCACAGAAAAAAACACCCCTGGAAAATGAGTGTAATCCAGCTGACAGACTTTCTCACAGTTTCCACCACACAGTTATGCACCTGAGAGCCCCCCCCCCCAACCCCAAGTCACATTTCCTCATTACAAGCACCGTCCACTTTACATGCTGGAGTCTACTGCGAGAACCGAGACAAAACGTGAGAACTGAGGGAGGGAGGAGAAGATTAAAAGGAATAAAAACAAGGGAAGAATGAAAATGGCTGGAGAAGAGGCCTTAGGATGGATGAAAAAACAGGAAATACAGATAAGGAAGCTCACCAGAGCTTTGGCCTCAGCCACCTTGGCCTTTTTCAGACGCGCTTTGCAGATGTCCAGGTCCAGCCTCCGGTTCTCGAGAAGACGCCTCTCTCTCTGCAGAGGCAAAGCAATGTGAACCAGAGCCCTAGACGGAGGTCCGCACAAGATCAACTAGAGAACCTCCAAAGCAGGCCTGGAATCTCCCATCAAACGTTAGGCCTTCAACTGAAATCAAATTCTGCCCTGACCCCCATCAAAGAACTGGCACATACATAAATGTGCATTTTTTAAAACAGATGCTGAGCTCTCCCTCGTCTTACAGAATTCCCACAGGCCTCAGGAGCCACGTACAGTGCCCCCCGCCTCACCGAGATGGTCCTCCAGTCACCCTCCAGGAAATTGCGCAGTGGCGTGAGGAAGCTGATGGCAGATGTTTGTATAAACTCACGCTCCGAACCACCCAGTCTCCTCTGGTACTCCCCCACTTTGATCAGAGTGCTCCCTGCAACACACACAAACAAACACACACTTTATATGAGACAATCTTACACTAAACATAATCCAAGCTCGGCAGAGCTAAAACAAAGATGTGACTAAATCTGCCTGTGTGTTTAAGCCCAGAAACTAGCACAGCACTGCCAGAGAAATTAAGATAATAATAATTAAGCTATGCATAAGCTGCACACACCATTCATAAAATAAATTGGAATAATACAGCTTGAACCACTAAAAGCATCGGGGTAACAATGATTGTCGCTGCTGGGAGTTTGGTAAGAAGGAAAAAAATAAAAACATATCAGCTAATTTTCATTAACTGCTAATAGTTACTGACGGACAGAGGGGCAATAGCAGGGTACACCCCCTGGATAGTCTGTCATGGGGAAGACAATGGAGTCACATCACAGATACAGAAGATCTTCCTGTTATATGTAAAGATCTGCCTGCCATATATGTAAAGAATTGCCTGCTGTACATAAATATATTCCCGCTATATACTAAGATCTGCTTGCTGTATGTAAAGATCTGCCTGCTGTAGGTAAAGCTTTGCCTGCTGTATGTAAAGATCTGCCTGCTGTAGGTAAAGCTTGGCCTGCTGTATGTAAAGATCTGCCTGCTGTAGGTAAAGCTTTGCCAGCTACATGTAAAGATCTTCCTGCTGTAGGTAAAGCTTTGCCTGCTACATGTAAAGATCTGCCTGCTGTAGGTAAAGCTTTGTAGCAAAGCAACTGAGAATGTATTAACAAAACACGTAAAAACATGTTGATAAAAGGGAATAAAAGTGTAAAGTGTGCAAGACAGTCCATTTTGGATAAGTAGCAGATCAGTAAATCTGATCCACCCATTTTTACTGTCAAGCTGCTAGGGCAGAAACCGCACCACACTTCCGTCTTCCACCGAACACACCGGGACAAACACACGTCACATCGTCGTTCCTGACATTCCAAGGAGATCAGTTTCAATGATTAGGTAACATGTACTCGCGGGCAGGTCCAAGGTGAGGACACATGGTGAGGTCACAAGAAGCAGCAAAACTGAATGTGACAGGAGATTCCCTGACAGATCGGTTGGCAGGGTTCACCAAGCAGAATGGCCCAGGTCCACAGGAGTCAGGCAATGGATACCCTGAAATTCATTAAAGCTCAACCAAAACATACAATACACCCTTTGTCCAATATGAGGGCGGCATGTGTCAGTATCTGTGTCCTGTTTAACTGGATATGACCTCCATTACACACATAGGCAAGAAGAGACTAGGGAAAAAAATCTAGGCTTAGAAACTGAATTGTTAATGCTGCATAAAAAAGGCATGAGAAACCATATTTTTGTAATAAGATTTTTAATTTTTTTTGTAATAAACAGTAATATTATGTAATTCTAATCTAATCATTCTAATCCCTTCCAAACGATGTCTTTCCAACCAATGTGACACGTAGGAAGCAGGACCCTTAAAAAAGCACACGCAAATCACTATCTTGATGTTTAGTCATTCAGATGCGATAGAAGGTAACTAAATAATAGTAGTAAGTAAGGGTTTCATGAAATGAA
>JAODKC010000117.1:8438779-8449793 GCA_026777985.1 Mormyrops attenuatus | reverse complement strand
CCCCCCCAGGACTGGAAGAAGTAAATATTTGATCAAATTCAGGTTATGTCCCTTGAAAGGTATAAGAGAATTTATCTTCAGGGGAGAAACAATCTGTCATTCATACGTTCCGTCTGTTCACCACTGGCTTCCTGTCACCCTGAAATGAGGTGTTTGGTAAATCCACCAAGTTTTTCGCCACAGACACAACTGTAGCATATACTCTGTGGCCCGACTCTGTGACACAGCTTCGTACCAATGCAACAGCCTGCTGCAGCAAACAGCAAATCATATAGCTACAACTGAATACTTAAAGCATGTAGATAGGGTCACTTATTGAGTTAGCATTAGAATGGCTAAGACACCTACGTTGAGGTCAGAGAGGAACGGCCTGATCCAATAAAATTAACAGGAAGCCCACTAGTGGTACTAGCTGGGTATATCTAATGACAGTGCCACTGAGTGTATATAGACACTTAGACGGGTATTACTGAGTACTGAAGCAAAGGGAGATTAGCCCGTCTGTGTCAGAGCATTTAAGTTGGTGCAGTTCTTAAAATTGTGTGTGTGTGTGTGTGTGTGTGTGTGTGCAGGAGTGCGTGGGACAGACACAACCTGAGGATGGACGGTGTTGCCAGCCAGGTCAGATCATAAATTTGTACCTACAATTCACAAATGGTGCAGGGTCACTGTGGAATTAACGTAGCATTCAACAAATCAAATTAAGCATTGTATCTAAATCAGGCGACGCCAGAGAAGAGATCGGGTCAGTCTTTCCTACCCTGTACTGAGTTTTATTTCAGTAATATCACAATTTTTTTAATTATCAGTCGAGATGTTACCTAAGAATACAACCTATAACATCTTCTGATTAAACTTAAAGCTCATCTTCATCAATTGGTGACCAAAAGCAGTGAAATACCAGCAGTAAAAGCCAGATGGAGAGGCTATCGGCACAATAAAACAGCTGTCGTTTTAACTGATATAGATGACCCGGAGAAGGCGTACTGAGCAGTGACAGAGTGATTTCCGATCCGGCGCTCCTGAAAAAGCACTCCCACGGTGACCACGGTGACCCCAGAGGACTCCTTATCTGACATGGGGGGAAGCCGGCGAACTGCACCAACCTCGCCCCCACCTTTCCCCCACCAGCCACTTCCATTCCAAATCGCTCGACCCTGAGAAACATTGTTCTGTCTCAAAAAATCTATACATTTTTTACCGTAAGCTGAATCTCAAGGGATTTAAGGGTTTTTAAAATGATTATTTTCCATCCGACGACCCTGGCCAGGATAACCGGTTAGAAGATGGATGCATGGATGGATGGATTATTTCCCATAATTCCTACCCCTTCATGTAATTTAATCTGTGCACAATTTTACACATAGACAGAGGTAGAATTCTGCCTAAGCGGAGGTTAAGTACCTCTCTCAAGGGTAGGGCGACGGTTCCTGGTCAGATAACGTTCCCGTTTTGTTCATCGTGTTGTGTTGAGCTAATCGAATGGGGTGATGCGTTTACTGCACTGCATGAAGCAGGTCACGGAAATTAAATGTACTGGGTGCGTATTAAACTGAGACATGCAAAATGACGTGCTCGTTTGTAAATTGCAGTTCAATTAACAGAATGTAGCAAACAGTGATAGTAATTAAAGGTCTTGGAATTTTTGTATTTGAGCGCAATACCGAATAATGTGAAATCCTACAAAATATAGTATTATTCTACCGCTGCAGAGGCATTGCATTAAACAGAAAATGCGGGGATCAGGATACGTCTCCGGGTAAGAATCACGTATCTATAAATAACAGGAATTCATCCTCCATATGTTTTACAATGGCGACATCAACATCATGGGAGGGAAAAATATAATCTATGCGAAGGGTAAAGCTGTCAATGTCGCCTCCCAGTGTGGATGCAAGATTAAAAGCTCATCAGCCTGGTAGGCTAATTCCGAATGATGCTGTAGTCATTATTATTATTATTATTATTATTATTATTATTGATGAACAGAAACAATATTGCAAATGGAACAGTTTCTTAATAGGTATTAACAGTTACCTGGACTGCCCGTGTGAAAAAAACCCCTGCATCGGAGGCCAGTTTCTTGACATTGAAGTCCATGATTTCAGGGAGTGCAGCAAGCGCGTCCTCGTAACATCGGCTGCTTTTGCGTTGCCTGCCGCGGGACGTTAGCGATCACCCACCAGCTACGGTGTGGCGGGGGAGTGCGCAAGACCCAGGTTTACACTAATCCATGTGTCATCAGTGTAGTCGAAAATCGCTTGATCAGCCTTACGTTAAAGGCGTATGCATATTTCCAAATAAATCAAATCAATTTAATATTGTAAAATACCACATGCCCCCGCAACCATGTCCGGTAGAAGCGGATGGCGGATAAATGGATGTAAATATACACGTCTTGTATATTACAAGGACGCAATATGATTTTATTTCACAAATGATTTAGAAGCAAAAAGTTACTCAATATTATTATCAAGGGCAAATATATTCGGTTGGCTCAATTAAAGATAATTTCATTAAGACGGCGTTTCGTGATCAATCGATTCAATCTGCGCTCTCCTGTTCTACCATTGTTTGAAGCCTGCTCTGGCTGCGCATGTTGGAATATTAAAATTGAGCTTAAGAAGTAAGTATCGGGGCCAATAAAAAGCAAGTGCGCCTCGGGTGTGAACAGAAATACATCCAATCACAGACAGAACACAGACTTACCGTCTTCTGTTGTCTTCATGTGTTCCGTAGAGAGCGAACCTTTTACTGCACGATTCATTTTAGCTGAACAATCTGCAGGTGTTCTTATATCTCTTCTATGTTTGATGTTATTGCAGTATACGCTATGTTCGCGGTGTTGTGTAAATCAATGTCAGCTAGGGTTAGTTAATCTGTATGGTTCATAGCATTGTAGATGGAAATATTTCAGTTCCAAGTCTTGAGTGAGTGTGTGTGTGTAGTCCAGGTATAGCAGATGTCCTCACAATGTGATAAAAACCTGCTATTTTAACGTTGTTGAAAGAACTAAAAATGCCAGAATACTTGTATTTTGTTTGGTTACCCGTGGTTAAAGTTAGGGCTGGATACGGGTTAATGTTATCATTGTTGGGGTTAGGGTTTTGGCCGTAGAAATGAATGGACGGTCCCCCCAAAGATATGAGTACAGGTCTGTGTGTGTGTTGTGAGCGGTTTTAATGTGTTTACAAACTTAGCATGTGAGGCAAATTATGTCCAATTGTGGTTTGTTAGCAAAGAATTAACTCCTTTTACAGCGGGTCATATAAACAGATGGTTGTAAACCTGGGGTCATTGAACAAATTAGGGAAATCTGAGCAGTAAAAGGTCAGTTTAGATCGAAAGTGGTTGTGGGACCATTTCAGCAATTTCCTCAGGGATAATAAAAGTATTCTGATTTTTAGAGGGGATTAATGGTTTAGAACCTGCAGCATGTCCATGTTATACACACGTGTACCTGGCATGGATACATACAGTGGCAGATCACAGAAAGCGTAGCACAATCAGTGCCTGCCCCACCCACGGCTGCTGGTGCCAGGCAAAATGGACAGAGGGTAGCTCCAAAAACAGAGGTTTCATCCCTATTATGTAGTATGGGGTCCAATCCTTGATCTACAGTCCCAAAATATAGAGCACACATTTATCTCCTCATAGGGAAGGATCATTCTTTAATTCGTTCATTCATTCACTCATTCATTCATTCATTTTATTTGGTTTTATTGGGCTTCTTTTCTTTGATGGGCATGAACAATTAAAAACGAAGAAATTCAGTAGATTTGCATTTATTTATTTTGCAAATGATTTTGTCCAAACCAACATAAAGAAGTTGGTTTTGTATCAGCTCAAAGCAGCATAATGTCATGAAAATTATTCACAGGCATTTTACAATATTACATAAAGTTGAAAATGTCTTAGCACTTGTTAAACAGGCCCAGGTGCTAGAAATCGTAAAATACTGCCATTAATTTAAATGAGTACAGGTGCAATCAGCTGCATTTAGGCTGCAGATTAATTTTGTACCTTTATAAATGTGAGATGTACACAAACCATCCAAAATTGTGTACCTTCTAACTTATGGAAATTATTGTCCCATTTAATGAGTTTTACATCCATCCAGCTTCCAACATCTTATCCTGGCAGGATCACGTGGTACCTATCAGAGGAAGCACAGGGCACAGCCTGCTTTGGATGCCAATCCATCACAGGGCACATACACAACGGGCAATTTAGAAAAACGAATCTGCATATCTTGGTAGTGTGGCAGGAAACTTCACTACCAAGAAGAACCATGTATCCTCCATATACTGTATAAATAGGTGAAAATGGGAGTCAAACCCCCAACCTTAGAGATATGAAAAGACACTGTTACCTATGAGACTGCCACACCACCCCAGTTTTACATGATCTTGATTTTTGTAAATTCTAGGTTTAGATGACTGACTTTGACCTGTGACGCTAAATGTCATCTTAAGTGATAGTTTTGAATTTAGGTGTAGAGAACAGAGAAAAACACAAGTGTTACAGCTTACACACATTTGGTTATACTGCTTTGCAATAAAAATGGCTCATTTAGTTAAAGGCATAGACATTTTATGCATACATTTCACGAAGAGGAATTTGTCTCTGCGTGAGAAAAGACAAGCTCTTTGGTGTTCAGTCTGAGTCTTGTGGTCTATGGCTGCATCAGTAGCTCGGAGACTCTGCTCTTGAAGGCCTCCGCAATTGCATACTTTCTTTTTCCTTATTTAAAATTAACTTTTAAATAACTATGTTTACAGATTTTCCTCATGCACAGGAACTCATGCTTTGAATAACATTATTTGCGTTAATTCTCTTTTTTTTTGAATTTTTTTATATAGCTCAGACTCCACACACCCACAGATATACACATTGGTTTTGTTCAAAACTTCTGCACATGGAATATAAATATGAACCAGAGGACAGACCCAAGATACCCATTACAAGGGAGGTGCGTCACCATGTGCATCATGGGGCGTCACAGCACACATACAGTGAGCACAACCTTTACCTATAATCCTCTGCAAATCTGGCAACTTGGCAAACACCGATTAATAAAAGGTGTTATGACAAATCACAGACAAGACGAGAGATACCATGCATATTTTCATTCGTTATCATTTTTCATGGTTGACCAAAGTCTTCCTACCTGTGACATAAATGTTCCTATGGTTGAATTCTCACAAATTAATGAAGCAGCATCTGTAAAGGTGTCACAGTACGTCTGAAATTCCCATGGTATCTACCACAGGCCATGGGATTAGCTGCAGGTAGGTATGGTTATAAGCATGAGGATCAATGCAGCAGTGAGGGAAGTGCTGAGGCTCAGTGTAGAGATGGGCGCAGGCCCCTGGCGAGAGATGTATGGAGATACATATGGAGGTGCATGTACAGGTCAAACCCTGAGAAGCCTGTTTCTTTCACTTTCACTTCTTTCACTTACTGCTCAAATTGTTGACTCTGTTCCATCACTATGATCTAACATCTCACCTGCTCTGGTAAAAGCCAAACTGCAGAACTTGACCCAGTTTCCCACCACCAAATCAGCTAGTTAAGTCATGGTGAACTCTGAACCACCTCAACACCTACAGGAGACACGAGTGTCCGCAGGACGGAGTGGTGGGTTTGTCAAAAGGTGGGCGTGTCGAAAGGTGACCTGTGCAATAGAGCAGCTGTGCCAAAAGAATATTTCTATTGGTTGAAAATGCTGTCAATAAACGTTATTTCAGAAAGAGACCAGACACTCACCAGACATAAAGGTCAGGTAATGACTATGATTAACAGAGATCTATAATTAAATGCCTGTTTCATACTTGTTGATATAGTGTGAGCCATTTCCTATGCGTATTTACATGTGATCCCACACTTATCGCCATATTTCCAGAAAGCATAAAGGAAATGATGTGTGGTTCCACCCAGTTCCACCCTGCTGACACGCCCACCTTTCAACACACCCATATATCTTTCAACATGCCCCAAATCGTTTGAAATGCCCACAAACTATTTCATACGCCATTTCATACTACTCCAGCCTGCAGATAGACAAGTGTCTGTTTTGAGGTTTGCTTTCAGTGATCTAAAGCTACAGAAGTGAGAACAGAGGCTCACACTGCAAATGAAATGAGTCCTTTATTCTCAACATAACTACCAGACTGAACTGGACCTAATCGAGGCAGAGGACTGAGCACGGAGATGACACACTTCCCATGGGAACAGCCACCACACCTGCTGCAGCAGATTGACTTCAGGAGCTGGTTATCAGGGATGTCCACCCATCCATCTTTCCATGTATTCTTGTATTCTTAGCATAATGGCACAGGAGAGAGTCTGAGTCTGGGGGGGGGGTGTAATTAAATATTGGGGGTACACCCCTCCTCCATCCCCCCTGGGTCCTACGCTCCTGCCTGAGCAGAGCTACTGTACAAGGGTGATCTGGAGCCTATCCCAGGCAGCACAGGGCAGGAAGGACAGGGGTACATCCCGGGAAGGATGTCTAAGGGATATTCTATTGAGAATAATCTGAACTGAACCCAGGAAAGTCTCACAAATGTAGTGATGTAGTAGAACCATTATCTGTTTTACTAGCAGTGGGCTAAGCTTTTGCCCAGTCCTTATCCATATATGGCATGTGATTAAAAACAAAAACCCTGAGGTTTTTGTCCCATATCACGTAACCAGGACAGAATGTGGTTTGATATGTTTGAGACTGAAATTGAATATTTCCTTTTCCTGGAACATCATGGAAAAAGGTAACATAATATTGAATCTAATCAAATACATAACCCAATGAAAAAGAAGAAGTACTTCTGACCCTGTGAGCATGGGGGTGGGGGTTTGGGGCATGAACACATGGTCAGTGGGCTATCGTGGTTGTGGGCAGCGTACTCGCTCAATGGCATGGCGTCCCCCAATCCCTTGCTGTTCCCCCAAAACCTTCCTCCTGCCCTGGGTCTGCGGGTCACTGGCTGTGGCCCTGCACCCACTGGCAGAGCCTCTGAGCATATGCGGGGGGGCTGATGGTGGAAAAAGACTGGCCCGGGTAGCGAAACCGCTTCCAAAGGTGCTCCAGCTTCTTGCGGAAGCCGTAGACGGTGAAGATGTCGATGATGCCCACGAAGTAGCGCAGCTCCCGGCCATCGATGACATGCAGTGGGTTCTTGGTGCTGGGCAGCAGCCGCCGGTTTTGGGCCAGGAGTTCCTGCAGCCCCGGGTATGTCACCGAAGCCTCCCCGTCAGCGGGATCCTGCCGCAGGCCGTCCTCATGATACGTCTCCATTACATGGCAGCGCGCTGTCGCCCGGTCCACCTGCGCCACCAGCAGGGTGGAGTCCTCCTCCAGGACCGCCCCTGGGACGGAGGCGTGGCTGCTGTGGGCGGGGCTACAACCCGGGTTCACCGACCTGTAGGCGGTGGGAGACGTAACATACCCATCCAGAGCTCTGATGAAAACACAGGTTTGCCATCCACAGATGCCAGGATCGGTTCCTGTTACTGTACCCTCTGGCTGGATAGTAAACACAAATAGGCAAAATATCCAGGTGAGGCCATAAGAAATCTAGCTAATCAATAAAATTAGATTTAAATAACTTTAAAAGTAAAGGCAGAAAAAAATCAGCATTTGTAGAATATTCAGCATTGTCTGTGTACTAGCTGTAATTCCCTTCGTACAAACGTCTTAACAGCTTTTATACAACGTTCTTAGCGGTAATTTGATCTTGACAGCTGTTCTCTAGCTTATAAATTGAAGAACAGTCATAGACTACTAAGCGCTTGTTCTAAGTCGCTCTGGAAAAGAGCGTCTGCTAAATGTGGCAAACGTAAATGTAAATGTACATACTTAAAAAAATCGACCAGGCTGCACCAAAAAAGAGGACGATGCTCCAAACAAAGAACAGCCAAGGCACATATCGCATGGTACACCAGTGAAGCCACAGACGTGTTTTTAAAGTACATATTCTGCTGTTACTACATGCCTGTCAGCTGCTCGCCTTGTTATGATGTGAGGGTAGGAAATCACAAAAACATTGCATTCTGATTGGCTTACTGCTCATTTACCTGGCTTGCTTAATTAAAATACCTCACTTTGTTCCGCGGCAAAATAAATATTTTTCCTTATTGCTTTTGGTTGTTTTCTTTTAATCCCCAGGCTGCTTGACTACTGAACACCGTGGCCCATCCCAATCTGAATGGATGTTCTAATTTAGGTAATTGTCTCCCTCTCTGGATTGGATTCACAATTACAATTCACATGCTCAAACAAAAATCTACTTATTGCACCATCCATATTCATTCGATTTCCTTGTACAACTGCAGACTCTTCCCATCTAATCAGATGTTTTTAACTATATTATATGTCTTATTTACGTCTTGAACTTCATGTCAAGATTTTATTGTCTTACGTCTCCTTATGTTTTACGTATTTATATTTAATTTATTTTTTAGATTTATATATATTTTTGACGAAGGGAAACGATATTTCATCTCACTGTATGACCCATCGATCATACAGCTGACAAAGCAGCTGAGATACTTTGACAAATGCGAAATGCATATTAAGTGCTTTCATTAAATACTAGAGGGATCAAGACCTGAACTGTAGAGCAGTTATATCAGCAGGACATAGCAGGATGGAGAATTGCATCTTTATGTGTACAAAAGTATGTCCCCAGTATATTCAGTGGAGACAAATTAGAAGTATCTCTGAAGTTATTTGCTATTTAACATCTAATAATGGTTGAGAAAAGACGTGACCCTTCAAGACTGCAAGTTGAGTTTACCCTGATGCAAGAACACCATCGAACCTGACCATTAGAGAGCAGTAGTGTTGCACGTGATTGGTGCCCAGCAGGCTGAGGGGCGGAGCTGCCTCTCTGATTGGAGGCTGGCTGAACTGTACCTACTTGGTGGTACGCATGATGACGCTGGCAAAGGAAAGGCCCATGGCTCTCTCATCCCGGTGCAAGGGCTGGTGGGCCAGCAGCAGGCTGTAGTCCAGCACGTTCAGCCTCTGCAGGAAGGCCGTGTCAATCTCCACCTGGTGGAGCAGCCAGGGCCGCTGTTGCTCTGGGAACAGTGGAGAGACAGTGCATCTGAGAAGCAGCAACATGGATTAATATACTGCACAGCTGTTTAGTTATTACTGGGATTAGAAATCAAATTCAGCTGGACATATATGATAAGACAACATGGCCACAAGCTTAACATGCACGATAGGTCAATATTTGACAACAGGGCATTCAGGACTCAGCTTGCCAAAGCTGTTGTACCTTAGAGCCAAGATGTATGATCAGCTATGTAATGTAACTGGCACAGAGACTGAGATGTTCTTCAAAACCCTCACCCAATGTGATCAGCTTGCCCTCAAAGTTCAGGTCTTTCAAGACCACGATGACCTGGCTCCCCTCAGGGGCGGGGTTGGTCCACCGGCTTACCTCACAGCCTTTGATGTCATACCTGGAGAAACACTGACCTCATCAGCAGGCTGAAGGTCAAGCAGGCTCAGTGACTTTGGGTGTTTCTCAATATGCGTATTTGACCATACTTGTGTTCTTGTGTCCCCATTTGACATAATCTTTCATTGTCGAAGACCAGTTCCAATACTCAAGAACAGAAATCCAGAGGACGGTAATAATCCCCGGATGTCATTCTTGACCCACCCCAAATATCAAGGATACATTTGTTGAGAGGCAAGTTAAGACCATTCTTGCCAAGACCATAAGTATGATCTTCACATTCTTGGTATTGAGAAACATCCTTTGTCTTCATTCATATGTGTCACAGATCAACCTCCTCCACTGTGGATTTTGCTTGTCGCAAGCTTATTGACATCAGAGAGACTTTTCCATCAAACTTGTTTCCTGAGTTTTTTCAATGCCATTTGTGAGATTTACCACTAGCATTGAAACCATCAGTTGATCAGCTGCTCCACATGGGAGAACAAATCTCTGGACCACTTTTACTTCTACGGAAGGATAGTGTAGCATGAAAGCCTTGGGGGAGTAACAACATGCATGTCTTCTTGAGGAGACCATTGTGAAGTAATATAATGCCAAGCTGTGGTTTACCAAGGAGCTGAGGGTACTCAGATGCACCAGACCATGTTAACAAGTTGGGAAAACAGGGTGGAATATTGCTCAGCTAAATGCCAGTTCAGCAATACTCTAAAAACTGTAAAAGCAAGAGAGACGGAACGACTGGAGAGAGAATTCTCCATCAACAACACCTGGACTGTCTGGAGCTCCTTGCAAAGATTCACCAACTTCAAATGGAAGATCTCCCATTTCCCCATTCCTCCACCACAGGATCCTGGCATAGGATCTAGGTGTGTGTGTGGATTTCGCATAGCCATGTTTTAGCAGGGCTCCTTCAGGTACCTGCCATCTCTATATCACCCACCAGATGAGTGTGCAGCCCTGAATGTCTCTCTGTGCCCTGTGATGGAACAGAGTCTCATCCCTGCTCACTCATCATGGACCCTTGAGGATGAAAGCATGCGAGAGTGTCTTACCATTCCAACGTAAGTGCTGAGCTGCCTTACCTGGCTTCGATTCTCTCATCGGGGAAGAAAACACTCTGCATTACAATGAAGTATTTCTAGAGGAACATAAACACGAGAATGCCGGCTCTGAGTAAACAGCAGTGTAGAGATGATGCAAAAAGTAGGAACCAGGAAACAAGCATCCACCTTCCTCTGACGGGGAATTTTGATTCTGTGGACACCTACACAACACACACACAGAAAAAAACATTAGCATTGAGAACAAAATGATGCTTAATATAGTTTGGCAGAATTTAAGGCCTCTGTTACTGCTGTTGTGTTGCGGCTGAGAACGTACACAGGGCAGTATAGACACATGACAGGGTGATTTATTTATTTATTTAAATTATCGCGCTTGATATGGCCTTCGTGGGGGGGGGGGGGGGGGGGGGTAAAAGTCCCACCCCGGAACTTGACCAGCAGAGATTGGGGGTAGCGCACCAGGTGCTCCATGTA
>JAODKC010000117.1:8408366-8438679 GCA_026777985.1 Mormyrops attenuatus | reverse complement strand
CCCCCCCCCCCCCCCCCCCCCCCCCCCCCCCCCCCCCCCCCCCCCCCCCCCCCCCCCCCCCCCCCCCCCCCAACGCCGCACCCAGGAACTTGACGAGCAGAGAGTGGGGGTAGCGCTCCAGGTGCTCCATGTAGATTTTCAAGTTGGACAGGAGGAATTTCACTTCCCGTTTGCTCTGTGTTTTCAGAAAGAACCTCTTGTCATTCCTAAACAAGCAGGAAGTGAGGTTTGAATAAAAATGGCCTTGTACATTCCAACAATAACAAATACAAAAAGGAGACAGACAACTCAACTGAAATAAACTCCTGGAAGATGACTTCAGGCATAAAACGAGTGAACACTGAACATATTTTGTACTTCAATGACAGCTCTCACGTGAGGAAGAAGTCAGCCTTGCTCTTGGAGTTGCTAATGAACTGCAGGTAGCAGCCCTGGTGGGTTGCTAAAGATTGCTGGTAGTCCCTCTCAGACATGCCCAGGGAGCGTCGCAGCCATGCGAACACAGGACCTGCAAATGTCTCCATTCTGAAACTCTACAAAGGGAACAACAGACAGCTATTGATTTAAATCACCTTCTTGTTTATCCACTCAACCAATCAGGGACATGCAGATCCAGAATATGTGATAGGAGCAAAAATTAAAGGTAGAGCACTCTATTGGAAAGGCTTGGAATCAGTCTGGTGATTGGTGATCAGTATCTTGGATGGCAATACCTCATGTATCTGTGTGACTTCCATTTCAAAATCTTCTTCAGAAAGATCATCCTAAAAAAGGAAGATATTTAGGAATATTTTAACAGAACATCGCATCTTGGTTGTGTGAGAACTGCAGACTGCAAGGTTTACAGAGATGGTGCCAAGCTGCTCTAAGTAGGTGTCTGTATATGTGTCTGAAAGGGGTGAAAAGGGAAGGCCTGTGCCAGATGCTGTGAGCGATGGGCAACACACTGAAGAGTCCGTACTTAACTTGCTAAGTCAGCTATCTAGGTTACCGTAAGTAATGTGACACTATGTGTGCCTATGTGCATATTTATTAAGCAATACGTAATATTAAAGGCCTTTTTTTCTTGAAACACACAGTTTCTTTTGCCAAGAATGGATGTGATGTCTGAAGTAGTGTAATAATATTCCAATCAAGCCTAAGAGCTTTAAGAATACACACTGGACCTCGGAACGAAAGCAATGTAGCTCCTTTTAGTAATATGCACCCACCTAAATTCAGCTTGTTCCTTTGCAAATTTAAATATTAAACAAATACATAAAACATATATAGATTTGAAATATAAACGTTCCCACATAAAATGATGTGTAATAAATGGATGAGTCTGAATGACAAGCACCAATTCCCAGTTGGCCCATCCAGCCCTGGTGCTGTAGACCTTTGCTCTTTTTTATCCAAAAACGTTTTGCCTTTTCCTAAGCTGCCTACATCGTCACACCAAACCCTTACGTCATTTATTCATATTTTTCACGCTGTAATCTGGTAACACAGCCCGAGGAAAAGTGTTGCAAAGGTCCACAAAAACCTGTGAACTATGTCGAGAATAAGGTCATTAACTACAGTGAAAATAACACTGCAAAGTGACAGTGAGGAGCAGCTTGGAAAGACGCCATCTTTAAACTCTCTAGACAAACAGGCTCCTGGGGCAGCAGCTGTTTTAGTAACACTGAAATTATAAGCCAAGTATTGAATAGTTCCCGTAAATGATAATAAGATTGTGCCATTTCCTTTGCAGGAATGATTTGAAAATGTACAGTAAACGTTAAAGTGATGTAACTATCTCTAGATTACGGGCAGAGGGAGCCTTTTTGCTTCCATGCTTCATAGTCCGCATGATGCAATCTGTGCCTAGAATGTGTTTTTAATAAGGGGTGTTTGTTACTGCCTGAACATCTAGAAGCCTCCAAGTTACACTCTGACATGTGGACAGGCTGTTTGTTGGCTGACTTTGCCCACACCAATGAGTAGGTATGACAATGTCCATTTCAAAGGAGAATTCAACCATTACTCAGTAATACCATATCGTCACTGTCCAATGAAAAATACATATACCAAAAAATCCATTATTTTGGGAGCGTGAAAAGAATTTTTTTACATTACGAAATGCACCCAAAACAAAATAATGAGACACCCTTAGCACCACAAATAAAAATCTTTACACCACCATCAGTGAACGGTTCAATATTAAAATGGACTTATGTCGATTGTTGTCAGCAAGGTAAATGTCGGTGTCAACAAGATACAAACTAATCTCTCTTTATATTCACAATTAACAATGATGGTAGTTAACTAAAGTTAGCTATATTAAGTAATGCATACAAGCAACCATCATGAAAACAAATGTTAAGTAGTACGAACATAAATGCTATCTAAATAGATAACTTCATAAAACACCTTTACATTGGTCAGTTATATGACAATTGCTATCAGTACACAGACTGGGCATATTCCACCTACAGTAAAAAGTCTCAATTGTCAACAGTGGACATAGAGGGCTTCCACTGGCCAGCAATGATGTACTATTATGTTTGCTGTGCCCAAAGTGTGAACCAAAATCTGCACATTTCTGTTTCATTTCTTGGCATGGGGATCATAGGTGTTACATGAAGTCCACTGAGCACTTAAGTGTTGTCTAGTCTCTGCACCTGTGGATTGAGGCTCCTCAAATGGACTACTCTTCATCTGATATAGGAAGGAGATTCAGTGTGCAATTAATGTTAAGCTGTCCAGTCTGTAGCTGGAAAGAGAACTAGATCATTTACATCCCAGAACGATGTGCAGGGAGCCAAACAGTGGACAACAAAACCATTGTTTTCAAAGGAATGTGGTGTTGAGGACAAAAGCCTATAGTTTGTCCCCAGCCTATTACAAGATAGCTTTCTGTTAGCCTTCTCTGTCTGCAAGATAACTGCTTAGCTCTTCCGAGAAACCAACTGTCTTGCAACTTGGGGAGGGACTATCCCTATAAACCAATTATCTGGCAGCTCTTTCTATGAACCAATTAGCATTCCACACCCAAATGAGAAGCAGTAACCGGCAGATTGATTCTCCATTTTCATGTTGTCCGGTTCGCCACTAATTACATTAACATTTACCCCAGATGTCCTAAACTGACTGAAATATTTTTTGCCCCTTTGGAGTAGGTTAGAATAGGCACATCACTCAAAGGTACAACAGGAGGGTCTTTTGCAAACTTTTGGTCAGAAGTTCAGTTCCTTAAGAACTAAGCCCCCTACTGGTCAGCCAACATTGGCAGTCGGAGGACTGTCCTCACCGGGGGCGGATTGTCGATGGTGTTCTGCACAGCAGCCTGCAGGCCCTCCTTCATCATGCAGGTGAGGTTGTAGAACTCGTGTTGGGGGCCGATCTCGAACAATCCCAGCAGCCTCCACTGCTGCCTCAGGCCCCCCCAAAGGCACTGCTTTGCCGCCCGCGAATGAAGACGTGTACCCTCACCTGTCATCTCCATCTGCTACATATGGACACACAAAGCTCTATGGGTTGTACTACCTCTAAGCAATAATGTGACACTGGTGAGACTCTGATCTTACTGGTCTCTGTCTCACCTCAGCACATACACACTTAGTACAACTGTCCAGGGATGTCAGAAATCAGGGGGGGGGAATCACCCCCCCCCCCCCGCCCCCAATAAATAAATAAGAGCATGTTCCCTATATTTCATTATGGATCCCCATGTTACTGAGGCCAATTCACTGTGCATGTACTGTAGACCACAAGGATGAAACATACACCTAACGAAGACAGTAGTCCTATATCAGATAAAAGCATTTCTTCATATGGATCAGATATTTTTTTAGTTATATTTAGCTGTGAAACTGTACCCTAAACAGTGTTAGTTTGTTTTGGGGTTTTGTGACCAAAAATTGCTTATTTTGTTATGATTCGCCGTCTGAATAATTAGAACAATGGATGGATGCATCCATTGCCCGGATGCAACAAAATACGTAATACAGTGGGTATAAAATGTCCAGACACGCTTATTGAAGTTACAGGTATTTATGATATAGGCAGAAATTAATATTAACCATCTGAGATATTGTTTCCTCTTTAATATGACCCTGCAACCAACAAAATTGGAGTGAAAAACATATAATTAGTATATTAAATAATGGAGAACTACGAACACTATGATCAATTAGTGGGGAAAATATGGCTGTATAGAGAGATTCGCAAGATCAAGACAAACCTCCAAAGGTGAAGACAAGGCTACCAAGGGGCCCACAGCAACAATAAAGGAGAAAGAGGAATCTCTGGCAAGTAATGGGCACAACCTCCCATATTCTGCACGTGTCTGGACTACTGGGTAGACTGGCAATATGGAAGCCATTTTTTTTTTCACAAGAAAGAGCACCCAAGCCGTTTACATTCGAAACATAATAATAATAATAATAATAATAATAATAATAATAATAATGATAATAATAATAAGTATTATTATTATTATTATTGTTGTTATTATTATTATTATTGATGTTGTTGTTATTTGTCACACTACCTATCCTTCTATTTATTCTTCTTTTTGTTTGCAAAGTCACATTAAACATGGAAAATATCTGACATAATTTATCTTAATTTTGGGCTTTACATTACAAAACCTTGCAATTAGGGGTGTGCACGATTTTTATATCCACTGTAACTAAAATGAAACTTAAAAGTTATATAGTACATTTTTAATACAAAGAAGGACAACACATTTTGTACACTGCATATATAGTACCTGCACATGCACATTCTGTTTTATGTTGCATTCTTCAGTAGGCCTATATGAATATATTTATGAATTACTTTTTAGACTAGCTTTATTCTTTCATCTTTTTTGTGTAATTGTAAGATGGAAACATATAATTTGCAGATGCGAATATTTTAAGAACTGCCATATCCAGAATACTTCAAAAACATCGAATAAACATTCTTGTTAAACAGTTGAACCGACTATTTGACTCATCTTTTCGTAAAATTAGTTTATGCCAGGCAAATGTAAAACGTTATGGAGCTCACTCGGTATTAGTTTGTGAGACTGTGTTTTCGGTGCTGTTGAGAGATTTAAAAAATTCAATACAAATTAGCTGCCGTGGGAAACTCGTTATTTAGGTGCTACCGACACTGGTCCTGACACAGAATCGCCCTGTACTTGAATCGGGCTGAGTTTGTAATATATAAAAATTTTGCCAATACTATTTAAAACTATAATCAAGGATTTCTAATACATAAAATAAAGCGATATTCTTCACCGTATCGTTTCCTTACAACTGGCATTAAATCGTTATTTTCAGTATAGTGACGTTTAATAATGTTTCATGTGAAGGCCCTTATCAGTTAGAATAGGTTTACGACGGAGCGATTCATGCGTAAATGACAAGTGGCGATACCGCTTAATATGACATCAGCTGGGCCGCGTAGAGGGGCTGGTCCCCAGATGCACAGGAAAAATGCCAGAACTATTATAAAGAGCAGAAACTCGCTCTTCCGGGATTTTGTTTTCCGACTTCACAATATGAACATTTTAATGTTCAATTTATAAGTTGAATCGTTATTCATGCACCATAAAAATGCCACAACGGCAAAAACTTAGATATCACTGTAAATGTGAATTATAATATTGGCAGTGAAACTGCGCGGCTGTGCAGAGATTGCAGCGTGAGTGTGCAGCTCCGTACCTCGTTGAGGCTCATTGCGGCTCCCTGAGCGCTCAGCGGCGTCTCCCACCCTCCGTCGGTACCGGCTTTCACGGCGAGCTCCAGAGCGCCGCTCCCCCCGCTCCACCAAACATTGCAGCTTTTTCCTGGGACAGAGAGCCAGTCAGCACGTTTCCCCCCCAGGCCGTACTAAATGCATGAAATCCCGGCGGGGCTCCTATGCGGCTCGCCTCGTTCATTAATAACGTCCCATTTTCTGGCAGCAAATGAACAGCGAGCGCTTAAGCGTGCATGTGAACTGAATCACGATGCAGAGGAAATACTTTCCTTCTTCCACCGAGGGACCTTCCTGTTGGAATTAGAAAAATGATCGGTAGCTCTGCGGTCATATAACATAAATAAATAAATAAATAAATAAACGTGACTGGGAGCGCCGCTAAAAGCCCTTTCTCCACCGCCGTAATCGAATGGAAACAGTGAGACTGTAAAAAGGTACAGGTTCAGTCACACGAGTAGAGATGCAAAGTGTAGGTGGATGATTGGTAAAACAGCAGGGGTTAGCTGGATACCTGTTCCTGTTATTTATGTGCAGTATATGGAATATGACTTTATTCAGAAAGCATCCTCATCTACAAAAGGAATTCTGTGGCAAGCTGTAGAAGGTCAGCTTGGCTGACAACTTCGGTCAGCTGGCTGAAGGGAGATTTTCAATTCAAGACAAGTCTGCACAAACATGTACGCGCGTTTACATGTATGTAAGAGTTTTATTGACTTGTAAATAGTCTGCTGGGTTTGCAAACTACCCCAACACTTTTGGTGTTGCTCATTTTAGGTTTATAATTAGGTATAGATTTGCCGCAAGACTTCTTGCATGAGCGTGAGAGTCTGAAACCGTGACACCAAATGCGTGAGTTGGCAACCCTGCGGCAGATGTTACCAAACATAGGGTGCCCGAGTTCGCCAAGGTATCCATTCCTCCCAACACCCCCGCTCGCAACTCCAGCGTTGGAATCCCACCTTCCCTGTGTGTGACAGAGGTTTCCATATTCTCTGTTACCTGGACCTCCTCAGTAGTCTGACACTCTAATTGACGTCGCTAAATTGCCCAGTGTCTATGTGCGTTTATGTACCCTTCTATGGACTGGCATGTACTGGCAGGATAGGCCCAAGTCATGTGCGCTATGCTGCCAGGATAAGCTCTGAGTGCCCTGTGGCCCGGCCCAACTTAGGCAGTGAGTAGATGGACAGATACACATATATTTATAACAAAAAAACACTATATGCCAGAAACAATGCACTTCTAGACCAGGATATTCACAAAAGTATGAATACATTTTACTGAAATGTATCAGAAATAAATAAATGAATATGTACACACACATACAGTATGGTGGTGTAAATCCCATTCCAGGTCTGGGTGTAGAGTTTGTGTTTCTTCCAGGTACTGTACTCCAGCTTTCTCCTATGGTCCAAAGACCTGAGGTTAGGCTAACTCGTATCTCTATACTGCATATAGTGCAAAATGGTGTATGTGCCCTGAAACTGACTGGCACCCTGTCCAGGTCGTACCCTATCCTTATGCCCTGTGGTACCTGGGATAGGCTCCAGGGTTCCCCTGAATCCTGACCAGATTAAGCAGTTAGAAAATGCATGGATGAGTGGATAGATATGTACACATTTCTGTCCTTTTGGACAACAAACAGAAGCACAAACATGGAAATACTCCAAATTCTAACATTTCCAAAAGAACTATATTTACAGTCTGTTAAGGTATTATACAAAGCCGGTTTGCATAATTTTTCTAGCTGTGTTTTAAAAATCAAAACTGGTGGGAAGCTCATGTGAAATTCTCAAGACAGCCAAGGCATCTGGTAACATTGTGCCTAAAACAACAGTGCCTAAAATGAACAGCAAAGATCTTTGCAAAGAGATCACAGTAACAATTTAAGGGGAGCACAGATCTCGGATGATGATGATGATGATGACGGGGCAGTGCTAAGAAAATTTCTAAGTACTCGGGGGGGGGGGGGGGGGTTATGGCTTCCACTTTGGTCCTTTAAGCATTTTTATGAGAGAAAAAAGTGAAAAGTGCTTCAGAGTCCCATCATAGTGCAACCTCTCCACAGAAGCTTTGCATCAAATCACTCCACCCTCCCACATCCACGCCTCTGGTGTTTAGTCCACTTTCTTTGGCTTGCGATTCCTCCAAGTCACTGCACCGATGAAAGTTCCTGGGAGAGACCACGGTGATCATATTCCAACTCACAAAAGAGCAAAGCACCATAAATTGATTACAATTACACTGAATGCGATCACAAATGAAAGGACGTACGCCTACCCACGCAAAGAATAAGGATTAATGCTGCCACACCAGGCAGGATCACCGAATATTCTCGAGGAAGAAAGTACTTCTGGATGATGTGGTCGCTGTCCACGAATGGCTAAAACGGAGGAGTAAACAGATATGAAAGGCCATTACAAATGTGAAGAGGGCAGACACTGAGACGCATGCCGATTTAAAATGGATATGTACCAGGACTATCACCCAGACCGTGTAGTAGCTAAACAAGATAAGGCTGAAGGCAACCAGGCCCATCCCGACAGCTTGATCCACTCCAGTTGCCTAAAGTGAGAAAAAAAAACATCGCATAGGAGTCGCTAGATACATGCCGCATGGAGCTTTCCGTGATAGATACTACACAGTAGCAAAATTAACTATTAGAGTTAACTATTACAGTCAATCAATGAAAACGATTTTCTTAATTTTAATTTTTGCAAATGCTGCATCATGCATTCCGATTCTATAACGTATTATACGTAATTTATTAAATTATTTACTACAGCTATGAATGTGGTTACAGAAACGCTTTGAAATCCCAGCTCACCATGTTTCTTTTTACTTCACAATCTACTTCCGTGTCCAATGACCCGGATCTATATAACTTCTCTTGGACGAAAACCTTACTGGGAAATGTAGTTTTCGTTTTAGATAAACATCAGCATAACCCGAAAATGGTTCTTTTAAATACCCTTCAATACGTAGGGCTGCAGTGGTGGGTATACGCAAGTTTATACCCACCTAAAAATGGCAACTTCTATATGCAATCAAACTGTATAATAGTATACCCACCTACAAAGACACCACTATAATATTATAGGTACACATATAATAAATACGTATCTTTTCCCAGAACACGGGTAAGTGAAATTAATATAAATATCAACTAGTTTATGTGTAATCGTTTAAAATGTATTTGTAATTTTATTTCTTAATTTCTGAAATGGGCCCATTTAAATAGCCTAATTCTTTATGCCTCTTCCATATGAAAGACACGTGACGGCCATCTTGCATCCAGATGTTTAGAATTTGCAAATTATGATTTACGGAAAATGAGAGTAGAAAGTCAGTAAAGATACATCCATTTTCCATTACCGCTTATCTATGGTTGCAGTGACACTGAACTGAAATTAGCACAAGACACAAAACAGTGCAAGAGTTTTCTTCATAAAACGATGTAACCTTTATTCTGGCAAAAAATGTACATTTACTCGATTTCTAGTTACAGTTAAAATATAGAATTACACTTTCACATGGTATCATTATACTTTGTAATACCGTTTCACGTTTCAAATTAAACCATGTTTAAACAGTGTATTCGAATAGGATTTGCAGCAACTTTAAAATTCACACCTGCCTTATTTAAAAACAAAACATTTCAGCACAAAGCACAAAAATAATCATCTGTATAGTTCTCTTAACATAACGTGATAAAATTGTTATGGAAATATTTATCACTGTTATATTAACGTTAATGTTATAAACGTTTTAATTAGTAGTATATTCTTGTGCATAGCCCGTGATGGCAGTAAGAAATAACAGTTTTACAGTGGAGAGTTTAATAAAGCGAATGGCCACCGTTTTAAGTGCTGTTTTAACAAGCATTTAGAAAGAGGCACCCTTTAAGTGCAGGATTCAGGGCTCTAGGGAACATCTATACAGATTTCTTCAGAGAACCAGCCTCAGAAGCCAGCGCGTTTAAAGGAGTGACTCTGGTCCTTCGCCATTAGCTAGTGATGTCCGCCCTCTGGCGGCCAGGTATGTCGGCGTCCCATAAAGTGTCAGACTTTTCATTGATGTAGATCTCGTAACAGCAGTATCTGCTTATATTTCATTAAAGACAAAAATCACAGGTTGCAAACGGTCAAGTATATAGAACCAATTTTTGAACACGTAAAAGGAGTGTAGTATACACAAAAAACCCTAGATCCATTTGTATTAAACGTGGTACTTAATCAGGATGAAGTATTTTTATTTGCTGTGGGATACGGCTATATTAAAAAAAAAAAAAAAAAAAAAAAACCAGCCCGCTGGTTTGAAATGTCCAGAAAATAACTAACTACTATGAACAGAATGCTAGTTTCCTGCCAATTGGCAAACACCAAACAATGGGTGACATTTCAAATACACACCTCGACATCTCCACATATTGTGAATAATAGGAAAAAAAACAAATCAATATTTTATCTGGCATTCTTATTCCAGAGAATAAATGGCCTGTTGGCTTCCTGGGTTAACAGGGTATGAGTTTCCTTACTAAAAACGGCCCTATCCACACGTTTATTAATTTTGTTTGGAAAGCAAGCCACCTTGCGATCCCTAGTGCAAACAGAACAAGCACATAACGGGCCATGCAAGCAACGTGACTGCCAAGCTTGTTCTATCCACCACCAGGGGGTGCTGTTAGCCATTTTTGAGCAGTCGTTGCAGTAAAAAAGGGAGGGGGAGGGATATTTTGGAGATCACATTATCGTGTCAGTAGCGGCGTCTCGGAGATGTTTTAACACCGAACCCTACTCAGCCCAAACCCGGGACCTTTTTCACAATATGAAGAAGCATCATGAGGGAAATGTAGCTTAGACTAACAAAAGTCTCTAGATTATTGCCAAACCCCTAAAAAATACTTTAATGTATTCAACATATTATGGTGTTCCTTAAAGACAAAGACACCTACAATGTGCAGAATCATCTGACCTCTTTATATCCATTTCCATCACAGTCTCTGATGTTAAGTCTCTGACAGGTTATCCCTGAAGACTGGGCCACAAGGGGGTGGGGGTTCTAAAACAGTGCACAGCACATTTATTGTGGGGGGAGAAGGCAGCCCTCTCTATCAGGAAACATTCCCACTGTAAAACACATCCACCATTGCCCTGTACAGGTATGCTGTGAAATAAGACATAAGCCAGCATGTCAGTTGCCACCATACCCACAATGCAACAGGTTGCCCCCATCAACCCTCAACTCCTCATGGGCGGAGCTACCTTGGTTACTCTGTCTCCATGGAGACTAAGCTACAATCTGTGGATGACTGAGTGGTCAGTCTGTATGCGTGATCAAACGTGCTGAGCTGTCCAGGACCAAGCGGAGGAGCACAGATCACCAACACTGATTTTTTTTTCTGCTCTGCTCATTTCAGCCACGTCGTCTTTGCGTATCTATCTCAACCCTACAGTCAGCTACTTTCCACGCTCTCCTTTTTAGCTTATTGACAGAAATACATATTATATATAAAGAACTAGGAATGCGCCAGGCCGTTTCCTGCTGAACACAAAACCAACCTATTGGCACAGCTTAAAATGATTCAGTGTTGAACCATAGCTGCCAACAATGAACTTTATATGTTTCTTGTGCCAGGCTGTGATGTGAGGGGAGCAAGTCAAGTCAAACCATGCCACTTGGTAGCACCATGAAAAAAAATGGAAAAAAAGTCCCATCTAGGCCTGGTGGTTTGTAACAGGTGTCATGTCTAAAAGGTTTGTTTTGTCCCCAGTGTGCCAACACACACTTGCCAAAACCCAATGCAAGGGGGAAATAAGTTGTTTCTGTAGTTGCTCCCTTTGTCATGTGGAACAAAAAAAGGTTCCATAGGACTTGTAGTCCTCTACTTATTAGTGTGGCACTACAGCTCCCACAACGCATTGCCATGTTGCCACGTACCTTGAATACTTATGGTCTTTTGAATATACCATTCCAATTAATAACTATAACAATAAATATGTGATATTCCTAATTACCACCAGTGAATCCACCTCACCCTTTGGATAGTATTATATCATTCCATCGGTTGTGAAGTGCTTTGTCTCCGTCTTGCTCATGAACACCATGAGAACCACATGTTCTCTCTCTCCCTCTCTCCCTCTCTCACACACACACACAAACAAACAAACAAACAAACAAACAAAAACATAATACAGCAGGAGACAGGGAATCTGCAGGAAGTAGCAGTGTCCTATGCCACCCCAGGTTGAAACTACTCGTCCCCTCCTCTCTTTTCCAAAACCAAGGGGAAGGGCTGAATCGGGGGGGGGGGGGCGTTGGAGGATGCCGAAGCCGGAACCTCCAGGGCATCTAATGGCTTTCGATCACCACGGGCTCGAAGACACCAGCTGACACCCTGGAAGAACAAAGAGGAGGATGTGAAAAACAAGCATCAGCTCAGGGGTGTGTGGAGGGGCAGTGCTGGGGCGCGACCTGGTGCCGTC
This sequence comes from Mormyrops attenuatus, assembly GCA_026777985.1. NCBI lineage: Eukaryota > Metazoa > Chordata > Actinopteri > Osteoglossiformes > Mormyridae > Mormyrops > Mormyrops attenuatus. The sequence goes on along the minus strand of JAODKC010000117.1, from coordinate 8,426,479 downwards.
TCATCACAATAGTGCACCCCCACCCAAACACGGCCACTGTGATGAGATGAAAACATGGCCCAATGTGACACATGGAAAGGCTTACAAAAAAAAATTAAAATAAAAGAACACCAGAGGTATGACGCAAGTTTTGAAGTGAGTAGCCAGTCAATGAGTCACTCAGTTATTATACAGCGCATGTGACTCTTAGTAATACCCTACAGCCCATTTGGTCATAAGCACTTCCATCCAGCTGTGTTTATGATACAAAAAAGATTGTTTGAAACACACTGCTTATGGCTTCCTGTCAGATTAATTTATACAGCTGCATATTGAATTCTTTGGTTAAGAAACTGAGAGTCTGGCCTTACATCTGCCAAATTTTAATCAAACGTCCAGCTTCTTAATCTCTGCTTGGCTCTACTTGCTAATAGTTTTCAGTAGCATTTATAGCTGAAATAAAATACTGGTGCACCTCCCATCTGCTGACACACTCCCTCCCACCCAGCACACCAGCCACTCACCTGTTAGCCCCCAGCTGAATCCCACCAAGCGCAGTAGTACCATCCCTGCTGACAAACAGTCTCAGATTGCTGTCTGTGACAGGAAAAAATGTGGGGGGGGGGGGACATATGTTATGATCCGTTTTAACATAAATACCCTGAAAATAGCCATTAGAGAGTAACATGCTCCTATCATGCATCAGTCTCCAAAGATGCATTCTGATGGTTTCTGATCCAAGCCACAACGCTTTTTTCTCACCTTCGTTGTTGCTGACATCAGCGAAGTTCTGGCTCTGGACAATCTTATCCACAATGTCATCCGCGTCCATGCGGGTATCGTCCACCCAGCTGGGGTGATTCTCCACAGACACCTTTGTCCTCCTGTACCAAACAGGGACTACAGTCACACAAAGCCACCTTTGCCAGTGCGTCGTCTAAACTGCAAATCTGAGCACTGGCCTGCCTGTTATACAACAAAACCTACATGACGTGCATTACATAAACATTGATCTTATCTGCTCCTGATGCTGCATTTAATTTGAAAAGAAATATATCAATAGCTCTTGAAATTTCCAGAGAAGGTGAATCTCTGGCTGAATGTCATTCTGCGTTTGTTTAGATCAGGTTTTAACCCCACGCCAGCAACGAAGGTGAAACCAGGTTGCATCTAAAGTAAGATACAAAATAAACATCCTAAGAAGGAAAAAATATATAAAACTATAAATGTTTACAAGCAACAAGTTACAGGTCTATGCATTCTGTTGGTTAAATGGTTAAAGATGACACTGCCGATGTTTGTGTCTATCAGGAGACAGGACTACAGTAATATAAATAATACTGAATACCGAGTGCTGACTGTTGGCATTATTAGGGTAGCCAAAGTGTTACTACAAAACTGGAAGCCTCCGATGAAAAAATGTTGGCCAGGATGGATGGGAGGGATTGGAAGATGAACGGTATCTGGGGCTGGTTTGTGCCATAAGCGGCCTCATGTTCAGGATAAGAGGAGTGTGTGATAAGTGTTTGTATCTTGTACTTGTTTTTCAGTTCATTTGTATGGCCTAATCTGCAGGGACTCCCTCTGTTTACCAAGTATAAATTAGTTTGATACTGTACTGTCCGTATTGTCATGTTATATTGAGTGTTGTAAGATGGAAGTGTCTGGATATTTATGGATCAATAAAAGTTTGAACTATACAAAAAAAGCAACAATTTATAAAATTCAAATAGCTGTTTTTCCATAAATAAAAAAAGAAGTTCCTCTGATTTAACCTTGCGAAAACAATATTGAAAGGCTTTTTCTGGACACATTTAACCAATAGGAATTAACACAATTCATTTAAAATGTGCTGTAGTGACAGAGGTTTTTGGCATGTGAGACAGAGGGGGTTCCACACCAGTTAGTAAAAACATGAGCCTAGTACATCCGGTGCTTGCACTGGGCATACCCAATTTGGTCACAGCGACTTCATCACCAACACCTGGGTTGGTTTCATGACGTTCATTTACATGTTCTTCCCATTCAGTTTGTATGAGTTCAAGCTTGATGCCTGAAGGCAGTACTGGAAGCAGGAACCTCTGCCTGGTCATTACTGAATACACCACTATGGTCTGGCCCCCACGAGAGGTGTAAACGTTGTTTTTTGCCATGAATTGGTAATTTAGTTAAAAATTTCTGTCAGATGGTCTGTCTTTAAAGATGTTAGTACTTGAAATCTTAAGGGCTTGAATGGATGGCAACTGGACTTTTTTCAAATTTCTTGAAAACGTTTCACCTCTCATCCGAAAGGCTTCTTCAGTTCTGAACTTCTTGGGATGTTTATGAACGGCAGAAGCCTTCCGGATGAGAGGTGAAACACTTTCAAGAAATTTGAAAAAAGTCCAGTTGCCTTCCATTCAAGCCCTATAGGATTATCATGTGCTGAACGACTGAGAACCTACACACGTTAAATCTTGTCTTCAAGTACTAACATCATTTAGCAAATTGAGAAACCTGCCATTCAATGTGAACAAAAGAGCACAGGCTTCTTTTGCAGAAGTGGAGCTTTTGGGTGTCGTACAGCGAAGACTCATGGAGTTAGCCGCACCTGTGTTACTAGCTTCCACACACAAATGCCTCCAGGGCAATAGGGATGCCTTCAAGATGAACAGTATCTAATAAGTTTATGTATGACTAGCTGGAGGATGAATCAATGTTCGGTAGTCATAGCTGACGTACTGAATGCAGAAGAAACAGGCAGGAGTAAAGACCTGAGTGACTGAGGGCAAAATCATTATGGTCAGACGACTGGGTCAGAACATGTAGATCAAACACACGGAGGGTCTTTTTTAGACAACAAAATAATGCTGTTGGTATAAGAAGGGGTCAATATCGCAATATAAAACTATAATGTCGACTATAAAATAGTGCAAAATATAGTTGTTGTAACACCTGTAAGCAATCTGAGTACATTACAGGGTTGGGTATCATTCAGAAGTGACTTGAGAATGACCTTGAAAATCAGATTCAATTCTGCAATTCAGAATTGCACGTTGAAAACATGGTGCCAAAACACCACTCTGTAAATCACTAATCGTAATCCGCCTTTGAATTTAAGGAAATAGAATTAAAATGGAACTGATTTTGCATAAATTCATATATGTAAGTGCAGCACAACAACACAGCTTAATATTTCCAGTATAAATTACACAGCATGTTAAACAGCATACACTGAATCCTGCCCATAACCCCCAACCACGCGATCAGGAATTTATACAGCAGCAAATAGTACCCCTTAGCCGCCCCCCCCATTCCAGCACCTGCCTGAAAAGTCTGTACATCTCAGTGTTATTCAGAATGCCATACTTGAAGTGTTGTCTGTAGAATAAATAATTTAATTATCATTTTGTGTAGCATGGTGGAAGAGTCATACAAGTAGCCCTATCCCAACCCCGTCCATCTGACAACCCACAGGAAAAGCTACTGCATGCAGACTCCTCCCAAGTGGTAACACACATAAACAGCTAAATATGAAAAAACAATATATGCCCCTGGGAAAGGACTTAGAGGGCCGACATAAACCAAATGCATATTGTTATCACAGGCTAAAAATTACACAGATTTTATCTTACAAGCATGTAAATATATAGTTCCCTCACTAGTAGTAGGTCAATATATACATCTACCATCTTGGAAGTAAATCTTATGTAATTATGTTTTGCTCGATTAAATGATATATGTGTTGTATGATTGCACTGAATTGCTCTGAACTGAAATGAATTGCATTCTTCTGTTATTCCAGTTCAGCATCTTACAGGGTTTGGCTAAGTCAATTCAAAATCCTGATGAATGGATGGGGCACAATTCATAAATTCTGAACAACCCTGGTTGGCTACATAATGAGCTAAACAATCACACTTGCTATGTGTTCAGTTACACCTTTTGAAGTGGGAACATGTATCACCCCTCATGACCAGCAATGGAAGAGAATTGTGCAAGTCAACAGAAGACAGTGTTTCAGACAGCGCCATCCAGGAAGCACAAGCTGCTTGTCTAATTGGGCAGTGGTGGCTTAGGGAAGCGCACTCGTAACTGAAAGATTGCAGGTTCAAATCCCCGACCGGCAAGGCACCACTGAGGTACCCTGTGCAAGGTACCGCCCCCAAGCACTGCTCCCCGGGTGCCGAGTTAGCTGCCCCCTGTTATGTCACGATGTCACATGGGTTAAATGCAGAGGACACATTTCGTTGTGTGCTGTGGTGTGTCAACAATGACCACTGATCACTAAAATGACTGTTCTGTGGATGGCCAGGAATCCCTTGGACCATCTCAGTAATGAACAACACAAAGTGAAATACAGGCTGGTCTGGGGGGAAATAACAAGCCTCCTTGGTCTGGTGCAGGATAAATTGAAAAGAGGAACACACCAGAATTTTGCCCTCCGCTTCTCACAGCTCTGCTTCTATGCCACAGGCGGATTCCTGCAGACCACAGATGATGCACGTGGCCTTAGAAAGGCTGCAACTGTGCATGCATTGATCACATTCCTGCTGCACCGTGCACTAGATACTGCATGACACGAAAAGTGGTTTTCATGCAGTTGCGGGTATACCTGGCATTGTAGGTGCAGTGGATGGAACCCTCAAGCCCATTCATATATGCAGCCCCTTGAATCCCCACCTGCACCTGTTGCAAAGCGTTCTTGGCACTAGGCCTAAATGTCCAGGTGAACCACCAAGGATATTTTACAGACATTGTCACCAAGTGGCCTGGGGGTGCACATGATGCTTATATCTGGTCCAGCTTTGGAGTGTGTCAGATGGTGAAGGGTGGTGCATTTACTGGTGGCTGGTTATTGGGAAACATCAGGCATCCTCTTAGCTAATACCTGCTGATTCTAGTGCTGAATCCCCAAACCATAAAAAGTAATGATTAACCAATCAATCTGCAATATTTTTACTGAATTACGCAAGCCTCCCAACACCTTCTGTGAGCAATACAGATTGTCTCTGGCTCTGCCGCTTAATGAATGTGCAATCGTGTACACAAACTTTGAGCTTTGTACCGTTTCTAAAATCTCCCACGCCTCAACTGTATTTTTGCATGTCATTCATCCATTGAACACGTCTACGGTTTGAGACTAATGATGACGGTATAGTTTTGTTAGCTAATGAGACCAAATTGTCAAAGGTATTTTTTTTTTATCCTCTACCTCAGTGTTTCCCAGTCCAGTCCTGAGGGACCGACAGTCGGTCCGTGTTTTTGCTCCATCCACCAGTCAGTCCACATTTTTGCTTAGGGAGCAAAAACCTGGACTATCTGTGGGTCCCCAAGGACTGGATTGGGAAACACTGCTCTACCTTTTCACTGTCCCTTAAATGGTTGCGTTTTTCAATTTTCATCTAGGTTTATATTCTGTTGTTGAAATCCAGAATTTGGTTTATTTCTGTTAGCCTGGTTTTGTTCTGTTCTAAGACACTACTCTGATCAGTCTCTAAGGGTTATTAATATCATAAATAATTATTTAAAATGATTGGTCAAATGGGACTGACCTTGAAGACCTGTTGGGGGGCAGGGCTGGCCTTGGTGGCCGGGGGGGTTTCTCTGGTCGGGGGGGTTTCTCAGGCTCCTTTTCTGGCTCGGCAAGCCCCCCAGAGATGCTGCTGCTCGTTGAAGTGTTGCGGTGATGTGTGAGGTCTGTCAGGCTGGAGGAGTGCGAGTGCTCTGTGCTGTATCCTGGAAGGAACGTTTTACCATCAGCACTCAATGTGACATAGACGGACAGAGCTGTCTGTCTATGTCTGCCCTAGGTTATAACAGGCCAGTCATAAGAGCTGCAAGAGCCAGGGCGGATAACCGGATAAGTCATGGGTGACCTACCAGAGATCAAACGAAGGGCAGATTTGTGCGTGTCTGTGTCACCTGATATTTTGCTGTGTTGGCTAGTGTAGCTGGAGTTACGGGAGTGACCCGAGTGGAAGACCTCATCCGGGCTGGACAGGCTCTGGGGCAGGCTCTGATCAGCCTCCTCCGGCAGACCTGGGACTGAAAAGCAAAACCGCATATGAGAAAACACCAACCCAGGGTTCTGGGTCAACCTGGAGCTGGATGGCAGGGAGCGTGGTAGTTAAGAACAGAGATAAAGAATAAGTCCTATAAATGCCACAGATACAGATATACACACACAGATACATTGTGTGTGTGTGTCTTCTCAGAATCCGATATGTACATGTTGGCAGAGTGTAATACTGTTGTGAAAACCAATCACATACAGGCATCAATGTCTCACATTGATCACCATGTCTGATATGCCACACTTAAAGACCTCCCCTTCTTGGGATGTAAACTAGCAACTGATATGAATATTTTGTGCCTAGTTGTTGCACTGGTTGTAGTTCTGCCGGTAGCGTGGATGTCTGGTGTTTCACTCTTTTGGGGGCAGTATTTCAGTGATTTGGTACTCTGGTGTAGCGTACAGTCTTAACCCCTCGCTTTAACTCTCAGAGTTTGTGCATTTAGGTGGACGTAGGTTTTTGTCGTTGTTTTGGCTAAATCCATGTCAGACAGTAGATGTCAGTTTCTCCTGCTTTGTATATCTAGGCATTGTAACCACACACTCTTTGGCCACCCCACGGTCACACATCTCTCACCTGAGCCAACTGTAGGTCTGGGTTTGGGAAAGCGCCCTGGAGCCATGACGACCCCAGCTGGAGTGCCAGGGGCTGCTGTCCCCTCCCCTTTACAGTCTGGCTGCAGTGAGTGGTCCTGCCCCGGCATGGAGATGGTCTTTGCAGTGCTAGGGGGTCTGGCGACCAAAAATGACATCACACAACTTTCTGCCCGTGTAAAAACCTAACACACACATTCCCACTCCGCACTTTAATGAGGGCCCGATTACTCCATCATTAACAACGCCACTTCTGGCCATGCCTTTACTGACAACAGCGTCACACAAATGAAAAACTACTCACCTTTTAAAACATGGATCTCCAGATAAAAGTGTCATTGCGATTGTAACCTGGAAACAGTATCATGAAGAAACTTATTAATGACTAATTGACTAAAATTTACAACCCATTACAGATGGCCTTTCACAGAGCAGCCTTCAGGACAACAAATGCCTGTATGCTGTAAAACTCACACAGTGATAAAAGTTGCAAAACTGAGCCCCACAAAGATTAATGCTCAGAATCTTATCAACTTTATCAGTTTGCACCCCTCCCACACACACCCACAAGCAGGCATGGAAATACCAAGCCCTTGTCACTGCTGAATACCCCACCCATACATAAGTGAAGTGACACACTGCCCTCTGATCCCCATACAGTGTTTGACCTCTGACCTTGAGGATGGAGTTGTCCTGCCGCGTGTTCTTGGTGTCATAACCCTCCAGCAAACAGCAGCGCACTGTGGACCCCGAGCCAGCGAACTCTGCCATGTTGAGGTCAGCAAATCCCAGCTTTGGGGGTGGGGGGAATGAAAGAGAGGAAGAGAGATAAGGGGGAGGGCGTAAGTGATCAGATGATACCCAAAGTGGATGGCTGGATAAGACATGGCTGGTATCCATGGTGGTGGTGGTGGGGGGGACGGCACCTGTATTCTTCCACTCGTGTGCATGAGTACGTCGACATCGATTTTAAACCCCCACGGAGACAAGTTTGTGGATCCTTTTATATCCCTACCATAGTTATCCATAACTTAAAATTTACTTTGGATATTTATTCTGAAGCGCCTGCCATTACAGACATGAAATCCAGTATGAATTTCAGTAAATCAGTGTTTCCCAACCCGGTCCTTGGGGACCCCCAGACAGTCCATGTTTTTGCTTCTTCCCAGCAAAAAAATAGGGAGCAAAAACATGGACTGTCTGGCAGGTAACAGAGACTGGCTGGGGGTCCCCAAGGACCGGGTTAGAAAATACTGGAGTAAATTAAAATGACAAGAATCACCACCCTTCCAGGATTTGCAGAGCAGATAAGCCACCCAGTAGTGACCACTTGAAAAGAAGCCATCAGTCCATTTCCAGGTAGTCTCTGGTGATTGAAAGCGGACAGGGAGCCTGGTTTTCATGCCTGACACCAAAGTGAGCACCCATACAATCACATGCCCGATGACCATGTGACCTGTCTGCAGAGAGCTCGCCAGCCAAGCCATTAATGCTGTAATGCAGTCGCTTTCTGCACCTATTATAGCATCTTCTTCACAGGGTGTAAAAGCCTGACCTCTCCTAGCCACTTTGAAAAGAAGGCATTCAAGAGACGCATAACTAAGGCAGCTGTGCTCCATGCTTCCCTCTAGCTGAGGGACTGACTCTTCCTCCAGTGCAGTGAGAGACAGCTGGCCAGCAGCAGTAGCCAGTTGAACAATGTTTGGACCACAGAGCTCTTGAAGGGTCTGGTGAAGAACCCCTCCGCAGTCGCCATTCCTCCACACACAGGGCACTTACCAGGGTTAAGAATCTCAGCCCAGCAGTGCTGACTGGGAAAAAATGCTTTGGACAGCCCACTTGAGTCAAACACTGGGGGCCATCCAGATGGGAGGAAGTCAGATACTCCATTCCACTGATAACATCCTTCCTTATTTGAATGAAGTCGCAATAAATGCACAAAACATTTCCTTTCCAGTCTGGCTGGATTTGAACACACACTGCAGGAACACAGTGCAGGTCGTTGTTATGACTTTGAACTTAAGGGACTGACCTATAATTAATTATAGCTGAGTCGGTAAACAAAGAAATGCTAAAAATCTGACTCAAGTTAGTCTGCCAGGGCCAGTCTGTGGAACCAAGGCATTTCCTTGCATGTAATGCATCTCATGAGTATTGGCGATTTTACTGGGGGTGCAATCACACCCCCTGCTGGTCAGTAGGAACATAAATTTACAAACGAGAGGAGGCCATTCGGCCCATCAAGCTTGTTTGGGGAGAACTTAACTAATAGCTCAGAGTTGTTAAAATCTTATCTAGCTGTAGAAAATGCTATTTGAACATATTAAATAAAATTTTTGTTGTAATGTTATATTTGCAGCTGTGGCTACTCATATCAATGTGTAATAATTAATGTAAATATATGAACTATTTTTCACAAATTTATCTATTTGGATGAATGACCGTTTGGGCTCTGTCACCTTGCACCCTCTGGGAGAAAAGTGTAGAGTGGCATTTGCTGAGAGAGTCACAGCAGTGCACAGGAGCCAGATCAGAAAGAGAGGCCTGATGGGACGGAATGAGGTGCGAGGTTAAACATGTAGGGACTGCGGACTGAGAGGAGTCACAGGAGTCAAAGACGACGAAGGAGTCACAGGAGTGAAAGGCCACGGGGTCCTCAGCTTCAGGATTCACTGCCACAGGATGCGTTCGTGTCATTTAAAAGCAATAAAACCCTCTGACGTCTTCCTTTCCATGTGGAGTTGTAGGAGTGGGCAGGGAGTGTCAGTCCCCTGCACAATCCCAGCCTGGCAGCGCCTGGCCCTGGCAGACGGACTCCCAGCGATGATATCACTGCCATGATTCTACAAACTGTATGAGGTACCTGAGCATGATGTTTACAATACATCCATAACCAGCCGACGCCCCACATGGCCACGCCAACACCTTGCAGCATGTCCTGCCATTTACAAACATCGTAAAAACCGGATTGTGCCCCTCATGGGCATAATGGAACCGCCCCCCAGACCCATCTGGGCTAATCCCAAGGTGCGAGTCACCTGTGTCACAGTGCCGTGCCCCTGAGGCTGCAATGGGGCAGGAGGTTTGAGCAGTTACCAAGGCGACTGTTACCGTGCCGCCCAAAATGTAGTGTTGACAGTTTCTGAACAAGAGGCACCATTTACTCACCTTAGAGAAGCTCTTTCCACCTTTCAGCTCCTGTCAAGCAAACAGAAGGAATAGGGAGTCAGACCAGACCATCAGGTCAGGCTAGAAGCCACTACAGCAGCACCCAACCTCAGATCTGAACCAGCAAGCCTCAGGATGGGAGTCCATGAGCTTAACCGCTACGCCACCTGCTGGGCAGGCATGTGCCATGTCTGAAACCCCACCTGCTCCTGCACCCATGCCAAAGTTTCCACACAAGGCATAATCATCAGATGAGTTATCATTAAAGGTGTGTGGTCAGCAGTAACTGATGTCCTTTCACCAAACCCTACAGCTAAATAAACCAACAAACCAGTTAGTTGGGGGGGGGAGGCTTGAGGTAATGACAGCAGGTGTGAGTGTGCCTGCACCCTGCCCAAGACAATGGCCACTGGCACAATGGGAACAAAAGATTGACAAATTAACCTGTAGTTGCCTCTGCTTAGCGGTCCACTGTCACAACACATGAATGTACCCACTCAGCAGATATTATCCAGTAATTACGGTTACAGTTATGCTATTACAGTTTATTAAATTCACTTTCTTCCATAGTTAATTCATAGGATATATTTTAAAAACTCATTTATTCAGTTAGAAAACCTAACAGAAACAGCAGCATAGGGATAAGGCATGTAGTTGACAATCTGAATAACGCCTAAAGCGATAAACCCAGCGACCACAGACCAAGCTGCCTTCTCACCTCCATCCTGCACCCCCACCCCCATCTCCGCTCCCTCAGATGAGTCAGTTAGGCCCCCCCAACCTCCATGGAAGCACACCAATGACCCCCCCCAAGCCCATGCTGTGACATTACTGTATCTCACGCAGGGCCAGCAGCACCTTGAAAGAGCCCCCCCCCATTGACACTGTGGAGCCCCCCCGCGGTCCGGTCCTCGCTCACCTTGCGGACCGACACCCGGCACATGCACGGATCCAGCACTCCTGTGGTGGGGCTGGCGCTCATCTTGCAGATGAAGGAGAATCTCTTCTTCCAACGAACAGAGTTCTCCTGGACCTCCTCCCTGCAGGCGAAGAGGAGGGACACCGGTCAATGTCCCCACCTCAAACATGATGGCTGCATCACTGTCACACATGGTCACCACAGAAACAGTCAGCACCTTTGGGCTCTTTAGCGAAGCAGACCATAAAGACTGCAAGCCACAGGACAGCTAAATAGCTAATATCTCCAGAAGGACACCAAAAATGTGTAATACACAGAGTTTGACCTTTCCACAAACAGGAAAGAGAATCATAGAATATACCCATCAGTGTTAGAAGCCCCCCCCCCATAAATCATCCAAATTTTTCCAAAATCACCAAAAAACCCCACCTGTTCCCTGTCATATGGTCAGTATTCTGGAAAACAGGAAAGGCCTTTTCCATTATGATCCCAGTTGATAACACACAAGAACTATGGACTAGGCATTCCGAGCGCCTGTGTTAGGCGTGTGCGTGCGTGTATGCCCGGCCCGTTCTAGGATGTGTATTATCTGTTCACCGCTTTGTCAGCTCAGGTGATCACCGCACCTTTAAAAGTACTCCAGAAGGACAAACACAGGCGTTTGCATTGCTGTCTTTGATGGAGCACTCATAAGCTCTTACGGTAAATGTGGTTAATAATTCCTAACCCACAAAAACTGACAAAATATGAGAAAGATAATGAAATTTTGGCAAAATTCTTATTTACACCTGGACTTTAAACCCATCCTAACAAACTTTCAAAATATGATGGTTTATAAAAATCCCAAAAACTACACCATTTGAAGGAGCTCAATTTAAAAATAAAAATTAAAAAAAACCTTCATATTTACAGTTTCTGCTACCCCTTAAAGGATATGCAAGGTTTCCGTGGAAATCAAAGTTAAGGGAGACTTTTGGCTCGGAGCCGGATGGCGAGCACAAATATGTCTGTTGCATAACTCCGAGGCCCTTGAGCAAAGCCAGCAAGAGCAGGTTCTCGCTAGCTTGGAGAAGCTTTTCACACACATGCCCGTCCAGTTCCCATTCCTGCCCGGCCACGCAGAGCAAATGCACCAGCAGAATGAAGGACCGGCAGCAGAAAATTACAGCATTGTCCAGGATCTCCCATTTATATCAGGCATCCATGCATTTAAGGGCATATTCTGTGGTGTGACCTTTCATTCCAGTGCTTGTAGACATCAGGATTTCACAGTGAGCCATATGGACTGTCAAAGTCATTATCACTGAGCTGAAACTTGCTGAGGGAAAGTGGGACAATATGTGACTCTTTTTAAATGAATGAATCTCTTCCACACAAGGTCACTAACTGAGAAGTTCAACACGTCCTCTCTGCTCTGATACTAAATCAGACTGACAATGAACAACCCTCGCACAAGTATGTGTGCGACACCAGTCTAATTTTCACTTCTAATCCACCAGCTTATCCACCAGCTTACCACAAAGCCAAAAGCAGGTCAGAGGACAGAAGCGAGCGGGACACTTCAAGTCTCCGGGGGGTGGGGGGGTGGTGGTGGCCATGGCTGTTTAAAGTTCAGCTCAGCTGTTATTGCAAAAGTAATCGGGGTGTACGTTACTGCACCAAGGCACCTGAGATTTCGGCAATGTGACACTGTGTACCAGACTCACGCGTGCAACAGCAGAACCACTGACCTACTTCCTTTCACTGAGAACTCATCTCAACCCTGCTAGAAGGCTTCTGGGCAAAATCCCTACTGGGACAAAGAGCTAGAAGGCTTTCATTTTAAACCCCTGAAATGGCACAACCTTTGGGCAGCCTAAGAAATTACACATCCCACCCTGATTCAGTAAACATCCAGATGACGTATACATATCTGGAACATGTCTTCCAGCTATTCAACGTGCCTGACAGGTACACAAGCAAGTGTGTTAAACTCAAATGTAATCGAGCAGAGCAGGATTAAAGTCTTGGCACACGCAACGCTGGGCAGGGTGTCCGGCTGTCTCGCTGCTCCTTCACAGGTGCTGGCAGGGATTATCCCAGAGCACACGAGGGACAAGTCCGTCTGCTGTCCCCATGTGAAGGCAAGAGTAGAGGAAAGGGTTATGATTTATGTGTGATCCCCAGGATTTGAACCCACAACCTTTGTGTTAGTGTAATGCTTTATTTGTTGAGCTACAGGAGCTAATAAGACAAGAAAGAGGAAGCTATATTCTACCCAAGGAGCCTAGCAGCCATGGGTAGCCCACTGTGGTGCATAACGTCCCGAGACCAGATCACATGACCCGATGACATCAGGTATTCCTTACTCAACTGCAGCATGACACCATATTGAAAAACCTCCCTCCAGAAGGGTACTACATAGTGAAAATAAAAGTCTAGATAGTGGGTTTATTGAATGGGGAGAACCAGTTGACAGTGATCAATATAGTCATCTCTCTCCTGCTTGTTTCACATCCACACACACTATAGCTGACGGTCACCAGAAAAAAAAACCCAAGTCAGATATTCCAAATATGGTCAAGTCTGTTAGGCCACCTTGATATTCTGAAAGTGATTCTGCTGCATTATCACTTCCATCTTTTATTTTTAAGACGGTTTTTATTTTTAAAACACGAGTGTGTTTGTGTGCAGCACAGCGCCTGGCCTCACTGACTCACCAGCATTTCCAGTAAGGTGGACGGATACTACTTATATTAGTAATATGATGGAAAAGCCTGGCCCTTTTTCTGAGGGGGAGGGGGCGCATCTGCAGCCGATCTGGGGAGTCCGCCTGGACTTCATTTGCCCAGCTGAGTTCTGATTCCCGGCAGCCTCAAAGCCAAAGCTAAATGGAAAGCATGTGCTGGATGAAGGTGCGTCTGCAATCTGGGTCTTCCTCTGCAGTTCAGCTCTTGCTCCCCAAGCTGACTCTACACGTGCTAAGATCCATCTCTTTAGTCACGGAGCATGGCGTTCCAAGGGAGCCGATCCCAAACCTATAACCTGCTGGGAAGGAAACTCCAGGATCTCGGTCACTTGCTAGCAACGGCTCACACTACACACACTACAGTGGTGCAAAGGGCAGTCTAAACATGACGGAGGCATCATGTGGAGGGCAGCCTGCTCTGCAATACCCCCCTTAGTAAACAATTCAAGAATGAGGACACTGCCGGGCATCCTACAATCCGAAATCAGGGTGAAACTGGACAGTTCTCTCTCTCCCTCTCCCTCACTCACACTCACACAAAGTCACCCCCACCACTGCAGGAAGCTGGCGCTTGTGAATAGGCCCTCTGTCACCAAAGACAACGTGATGACATGTGACACCGGAACAGAATGGGCACCAACTAATTGTCACTCCGTCACTGATGCATTATATGTGGTTTGAGGTGGGAAATGTTTGTCTTTGGAGGAGGACAGGATGAGAAAGCAGTCCTCTTGCCCCCCCCAGCACTCTGATAAGCCCATGTCGAGTGTCAACGCATGCTGTGCCCAAGAACTGAAACTGCTTCAGCAGCCTCGAATCTTCACTTGCAGACAAAAAGATCACCGCAAGAGCTCATCCTGTTGTGATCACTGAAGCTGTGTTACGCTAAACTGAGCTGTACAAGTAGCCAATCATTACTCTCCTTTTACATCGGTCCCCTCTTGACTGGTAGAAAAATTCTCCTTGCTCACTAGGCTGGTAAGCAGCCAATGGCACAGGCTCCTTGCCTATATCACTGATAGCCGGTTTGCTGCTCTGCTCATTCTCTACATTCCTCAACATACAGAGTATCATCCCTCATGGCTGGTGGAAGAGCACAGCTAATCAGCGACACACACACACACACACACACACACGTTAGCGGGGTTGCCCGTTGCCTTGGCTTAATCCTTCACCCCAAATCAACATGACAATCACGCAAAGTGATGCAGGGCCACCAGATAAATGGCTGACCCTGCATTCGGACCCCCTCTCCCCCAAATAGAACTGTACGTGTCTGTGCGCATCTCTCAAAGGAGAGCATCATGGGATACACGAAAAGCATCATGGGATACATTTCAAAGTTCCTCCTGTGCAACTGCCACAAAAAAGGACTGTTTCATTAATGCAACCTCATATATCACCACCCTTCAAACACAAATGAAAACAAAAAACAAAACAAAAAGCAGTAACATTGTCATCACAGGGTGACGTCCACACACACGCGGGAAGTCGCCACCCTAACCCAAGACCTGTCCCACGAGTTGTCTTGAAAACACAGATCTCTTACAGGTGCGGGCGGGATGAGAGGCTACCACCGCTCACTCCCAAACGCCTCTGCCAACACTCTCCGGCAAACCGCCACGTCATGCTTAACAGTGACTCCACCTCCCTCTGCAGAGCTGGGCAGTCAGAGCCCAGCAGAGACGGCTGGTGTCAAACAGCACACAGTCTGGGGACAGAGGCAGGCACTGCAATATGTAGATGGTAAAAAGTGTGAGAGAGTGTTAAAATGGACAGATGGGCCAGGGAGTGTGCATGCGCACGTGCGCACACACACACACACACACACACACACACACACACACACACACCTGTATCCAATTTTCTTCCTGGGAAAATTAGCTGTGGGCAAAAAGAGAAGCTTTGGAAATTTCCGGAGCCAGCATCTGGATATGAGTGAGAGAGAAGAAAAACACACAAAACCGGTAAATGCAGCAGCACTGGGCCCTGCGGGGGGGCTACCTGTCAGATCAGGACAAACATCGGTACCAATACGGTCGGTCGCTCTGTCGGTTCAGAATCATAACACCCTTGTATTTGGAACTAAGAGTTCTGTGCTCTTACACACTTCCACTTTTGGGTCAGAATCAACCAAAGCTGCATCACTTCTCCTCCTCGTCATCTCCCTCATTCCATCCTCAACCAACCCCCACCTCTCCCCGCTTTCCGTTCAGAGCCAGACATCGTGACCCCACACAACAGGCCAACACACATAATCAGCCACACGCTATTTGTGGACCATGTACAAATATACAATGTAAAGCTCCCACAGACGACCTTGATGGCCAAGCTGGCTCCGCAAACAGTGGCTCTAACCTGCCAGAACCATTCATTTGCTGAAAGACCCAGCTAGCTGAATACGTGCCCTGGGTTCAGAGCCTCTGTACTGACAAACGTTTCACCCCAGCGGGAAAATGACCCAGGGTCAGTTAAAACTAGGCTGCTGCTGGAAGAGGTGTTGGTCTGGCAGACAGGGGAGTCCATCCTGTGGTCTGTGTGGATCCCGGTGCCCTAGTGCAGTGACACTGTGCTGTAAAATTGATGCCATCCTTCAGATGAGACCTAAAACCATGGTCCTGACTCTTGAGGTCAGGAAAGATCCCTGGGCATCTTTCTAAAGAGCAGAGGTGGTACCCCGATGTCCTGGCATTAATTGTCCTTTCAAATCAAGCCTCCTAATCATCCACTGTATCTAACTGGTGAATTCTCTCCTGCCCCATCACCACCTTAGCTACTGTGTGGTGAGCGTACTGGTGCAGAATGGCTGCCATCGCGTCATTCGTGTGGGTGCTACACAGTGGTGGTGGTTCTAGTGCAGGGGTGGGCAGTCTTATCCAGAAAGGGCTGGTGTGTATGCAGGTTTTCACTGCAACTCCCTAATCAGGTCACTAATTAGAGGACTGATTGGCTGAAGAGTCCTCACACCTGGGTTTGAACAGCTGACCTAAAAGGTTATCCCAAAAACCTGCATACACACCGGCCCTTTCTGGATAAGATTGCCCACCCCTGTTCTAGTGTCTCCCTATTGGTTCTGTAAAGGGCTTTGGGTCTTGAAAAGTGCTAGAACAAACATACATACAAACAAACAACCTCTAGATACTGAAATAGCATTTTCAGGCAAGATGGATTACAGCCACTCTCTCCATGTGAGGCCTGGCCATTCAACCCTTTATCTCCAGCTTATGCTAATTGCTCATGTAATTCATCCATACAGTTGCTGGCTTCAGCAGGGCAGGGAATAGAGTCGCGCCTCATAATCTGTGCAACCCAGAGTCCTGTCAATAGCTTAAAGGCTCACCTCAGTATCTAAGGGAGAGGTGAAGCTGAGGATGGGTCCAAACACACAGGGAGGTGCCGCCTTGCTGTAAAACACCACTGCATTCCTGAAGCGCTGATGGACCTCAGCGGGGTGATTAAACGCATAGGATCAGTGTACATGACCGGTATGTTAAGCCAAAAAGGATGCAAGTTTATTAAGCAAAGACTGACATCAAAAGAGAGTGTGGGGGCTGGGGGGGGGGGGGGGTTGGCTCATTAAAACACACACACACACACTGATGAGCCAGAAGCAGCATCTTTTACACCTTCAGTCCTGATCTGAGCCGGCCGAGGGCCTGATCTGCATGCTGTAGAGGGACGGGGACAGACGCAGGTCGGGTCAAAGAGCAGATGGAGACATGGTCTGCTGGCACCAGCCTCTGCAGTAAAAACCTGTAGCTGTATAAACAGTTAAAGTGCACAGCTATAGAGCCTGCAGGTGACGGAGAGCCAGGCAGAGCTGAGCAGAGAGCGATGCACAGAGGCACACAGAGGCTCCCCCAGCCCCAGCTCTCACACATCTCATTAAGCTCCTGAGTGATCAACCACCCCCCTGTACCCACAGAGCCCCAGAGCACCCATCTGCCCCAAAATGCCAACTGAGGCCTGACCAGGCCTCCCAACATCTGGCTCACAGTAATGGTCTGCAGACCACACACACACGCACACACACACACACTCTTAGCTGTCCATCGTGTCCAATGAGGACGCTTGCTCCAGGGGGTGAGGGGTAGGATTGGGGAGGGGGAAACAATGGTTTTGGCGTTGGTGCCGCTTCATATGGCTGTGGGGGCCGATTCGGGAACCGCACACTCGCTCGCAGATAGAGCATGTCCTGATCTTAGGATAGTGCCGGCCGCCCACTGGTGCCGTTTGGCGTGTCTTTCTGTTCTTTTTTTGAAGAAAAATGCTATTCATTTGTTCGGTTACCTGGATACAGACACACACACACACACACACACACACACACACACACACACACTCTGTGCTTTGTCGGACTCAGGAAGTTGCCCTTTTAGGAGTCTGGAGTACAGTTAATAATGAGGAAGCAGACATGCGCAAACACACACACACACACACACACACACACACACACACACACCATCATGCATATAGATAACAGGGGAGAGAGGGAGGGAGAGCTACAGCTGTGTGCCATAGATTTTACCATTAACTTCCCCATTATCAGCACTTTTGGGAGCCATCAATAGTAATTTCAAACGGGCCATTAAATTAGTGACCTCATTCTCAGTTAATCACTTGGACTTCTGTCCTTCGTTCAGAGCAGTCACTTTAGTGCCGAACCCCCC
>JAODKC010000117.1:8356664-8400467 GCA_026777985.1 Mormyrops attenuatus | reverse complement strand
TAGAATGCCCTTTGAACCCTTAACACCCAGTCCTGCAGGCTGCTTATTAACCCCCTCAATGTCGACGCAGTCCCCTTGCGGACCTGCACCCGAGCAGCGACCCCCCCCCCCCCCCATCCCTTTTGCCACCTGAAGCATCAGTCGTGCAGCACCCTTTCCTGCAGAACGTGACGGCAGCTCCTAGCTTCGACACACGCCAGCTTTCTCGAAGGAGAGCCAGAACGTTCCAAGCTGAGCACGAGACACAAATTCATTCCATTCTGCTTCTCCCTTTTATGCTGCACACCCCTACCTTCATTCTACTTTGTTTTCAATACCACTGCTGACACTATTTTCTCCATTTGTTTAATTATGGCCTCGACTACGTTAAGCATCCCATAGAAGGCAGACGGTAATGGAGAATAAAGTATACTTTATGGACAAAAGTATTGGGACACCTGGCCATTACACCTACAGGAACATTTATGACATCCCATTCAAAATCCATAGGGATCAATATGGAGTTGTTCCCCCACTATTCTAGGGAAGCTTTACACAAGTTTATGGATTGTGTCTGTGGGATTTTTTGTCCATTCATGCAGAAACGCATTTGTGAGGTCAGGCACTGATGTAGGACTATACAGGCCTGGCTCACAATCTCCACTGTAGTGCATCCCCAAGGTGTCTGATGGAGGTGAGGTCACGGCTCTGTATGGGCCAGTCAAGTTCTTCCACACCAAATTCACCCAACTATGTCTTCATGGATCTTGCTTTATGCACTGGGGTACAGTCAGGGCCAGAAGAGGCCTCCTCAAACTGTTCACACAGAGCTGGAAGCATAGAATTGCCCAGAATGTCTTGGTATGCAAGGCTGTTATAGCTGCAAAGGGAGACCAACTCCATATTGATGCCTATGGATTTAGAATGGGGTGTCAAAAGTTCCTATGGGTATAATGGCCAAGTGTCCCAATACTTTGTCCATATAGTGTATGAACTTTATAAACTT
This sequence comes from Mormyrops attenuatus, assembly GCA_026777985.1. Taxonomy (NCBI): domain Eukaryota; kingdom Metazoa; phylum Chordata; class Actinopteri; order Osteoglossiformes; family Mormyridae; genus Mormyrops; species Mormyrops attenuatus. The sequence continues at coordinate 8,399,482 of JAODKC010000117.1, read as the reverse complement.
CCTCTCTGACCGTCTCTCCCTCTTTACTTTACTATTGATTTTATTAGGGCTCATAACCATGCAGCTTTAGGGTCATAACCTACACAGCTAGTCGCCCCTCCTACGCTTCCTGAGAATTCAGAACCAATGCACACCCCCGTGCCCCAACCTGGAGGGTGGGAGTACAGGTCTGCTGTTCAGCAAACGGTAGCCCAGGACAGGAACCAGGGCGCTAAAGACCCAGCAGCAGCGGAAACAGGCCCAGCAGCAGGACTAGGTCCAGCAGCAGGACTGAGACCCCTATTACTGGGGGGAGGGCAGCAAAGAGCAGCGAGGAAGCTTAACAGACCCTCTGTGTTTGTAATGAACGGAGGGAGATGGGTCACGAAGGGCCTGGTTCTATCAATGTGTCAGTGTGCTCTCTGGGTCTTACTGCCAAATCAGAAGGGGAGGGAGGGAGAGAGAGAGATACAAACAAGCCTCTCCTATCCGCAGCAATCGCCTGCTTCTGCATTGTTCCTCAGCCCCCTCCCTACCACTCCATGTTCCTTTCTAGCTGAAGCGCCCCCTACATGTGCAGGGGAGAATGCCTCCGGAGTGTTACCGGTGTGAACAAGAGCCGAGAGAGACTGGCACAGAGAGACACCATCAGCACGTGATGGTTATGACATATATGTCATAACCATATATATATATATATATATGGGTCGCACAATATGTCAGTTAACATTCGTTATCGACCAATATTCATTAAGCCTTGGTCCAATGTGTCAATCTTGGCTGATATTTAAACTTTAACAAATTGTTAAAGTTGGCAGCACCAAAGGTGATGAATATATTGTATACAATCAGCCTTTTACCATAGTGAAGGGATTTCACCGGCTCATTCAGCACTTAAGTGGTCTCAAAGTCCCAGCACAAGACACGTTTATAATTCATAATTTAATCTGCCCCGCAGATCAATCTTTAGGTTTGCCACCGAATGAAGAATAAAAAAAAATGCAATGTCACGCCCCCACCCACTGGGCAAGTGCCTCAGAAGTTATTGGTAGACCAAAATATGTCCTTATCAAATTCAAAATTTCCACATCAGAGCACCACTAGGCACAAGTCACTAAAACACGACGACAGTTTCAGATACTACATTTCATCATGTTCTATGATGGGATCCTAGCAACCTTTGACAGCAAAAACATAAGCAGAATTAAGGATCCATGCATACAGAAGCATACAAGCATATACAGGGGCATGGCCTTATATTTGAATTTCATTGTGGGCATTTTGCAGTGCAATATCTAGTGAGTTAGATTTGCTGCTAAGAATTCATATAGCTACTATTCATAGCGCACCGTTTAGGGACTAAGGAGAGATCCCAAATAGAGCTTTAGAGGCATCCCTTAACCTCAGCATGTAGAGCGGTATCTGACCCTGAAAGTGGGTGTCCTAGGGTTCGAAACTCTTATGCAGTGTCTTTCCGGAACGATAGACAGGCAAAGCATGGCAGGGGAGCTACATAGTCAGGGCCCGCATGACATCACAGAGTCACGCAAAACTGCAATGCAGCAGCCAGCTCAACACCAACAGTGATCACAAAAAATAAGCCAGTGTCTGCCAAAGTTGTGCCATAATCTGTTCTTCCAGCCCGCTGTGGACCGGTCCAAGTGTCAGAAGGTACCCTTGGCAAAAGGTACTCCAATTCCTTCCATGTACCTCAGTGTGAGGAAGTCCAATGGTTAAACAGGTTTGGCCAAGTAAAAGTGTGTCCTGAACAAATAGTAATGCAACACCTTTAGCTTATCAGCGCAGGAGAGGGTCAAAACCCAAGCACACTGCCTCCCCACAGCGTACACAAGGATACTGCATGCCGGGGGGGGGGACACAACCTCTGACCACTACTTGCAAGCTGGACAAAAAGTTTGTTGTTCAAAAATGCAGTACAAATAATACACCACAGATTCCAGCAAGTGTTTGCAGTCTTTTTTTTCCTTTTTAATGTAATGACACTGGCATAAACAGCCAGTGATCGCAGTACAGCCAAACTACGCCAGATCGGGATGAGGGCCCCCTTTACAAAAGGGCAGGCCTAGAAGCAGACATGGTGCAGAAGAGTATAGTGTGAATTACAGAAGCAGCACACCTGAAAACATGCCAAGACACAATCCAGGATCATGGATTGTGTCTTGGCAACGCAACGCCACATTTCACGTATATTTCACGTGTATGATTCAGCGAAATTTAAAGGAGGGAATGCGTTACTGACCAATACAGGAAAACATACAGTTAGTTAAAACAAATTTAGCCTACATAAATTCAGCTGGATTACTTTTTTTTTCCTTTTCTTTAAATAAATTCCGTTTAGACGTTAATTATTAACCTATAGACGTCATTGTCGGAGTCGATATGTGAGCAATCCAGAGTTAATTAAAAATATATATTTTTTTTTCTTTTTAAATGGGAACTGCACTCACGTATCAGTGCGTATTTTTTCCGCATAAGCCTACCTACAAAAGACCCACTTTTTTGAAAGAAACACACCTTGACACGGCTGTCAGACATGCCCATCAAGACCCAAAGGGATGTTTTTTTCTGTTTAAACTTCAAACTTGTCTGCATACTAAACAATGTTCACTTTGATCAGATTTCAAAGAATTAAGGAAGATTGAATCAGCAAGTCTGGGGATTAAGTAGTCGGTATGAAGGCGTTTGTCTAAATGGTTTACGCCTCTCAGATCGTGGGAAAATCACAAACAATGAGATAAAAAGTTATACGGCAAAAAGCGGCATTGCACCCGGAGCCAGCATTATTAAGAAATTACCTTGATGATGTCCCCGTAAATTCACCGCCGTCCAGGAGCCTGATCTTGCAGAAAAGCATGCCGTTAACGAAGGGGACGGCGGAGAGTTCCTCCAGGGTGAAGCTGGTCTGAAACTTAAACCTCTTCTTCTTCATTAAAAACGCCATAGATGTGAAATGTGTCGAAAATGCCCTTTTAGGTCCGTTGTCTTAGAAATACACAGCTCCAACTGTATCCACAGGAGGGGAAAGCAGAATGTCAATAAAAAACAATAAAAACATATTATGATCGTGGGGCTTGTGCTCACGTGTGGAAGTGATCTGTAATAAGCATGGAGACCCCAGGTGATTTTAATCGGGAGTTTGGTAATGTTTCTTAGCACATGAAAACCGATCTTTTGCGTAGAACAAAATGAAGAGTTAATCATACAGTATTAATGAAGATCCAGGGCAAGCTTAAACACGCATGACAATCAGTGCACTTATGTCTGGCGAATAGCTTTGGAGGTGGATAGACGCAGATATTCAGGGTATAGCGGGTGGTCCGGAGGTACAGCCGATCGCACTTAACGCACAGCTTTCACTAAAATTTAAACTGATAAAGACTTACTGTGGGATCCCAGAAAAGGCAGACACACGCACCCGGTGCTGCTCCGACTTCACGTCTGACACATTCTTCTTTCCTTCTGGTCGTTTCTTTACCTCCAAACTCTTCTGTCTTATCGGGCAGGTGAGCAGCGGACCGGGATCCAGCGAGGGTGGCGAAGATCGTTTCTCCCGTTTACAGTGCCGGAGCTGCCGACAAATGCACCAAGAAACCAAAAGAAAAAGAAAGTAGAACTAAATTAAAAACAAAAAGCCATTTCTCCCCTCCTATGGGGTTTATCCATTGCTGACACGGTCGCAGAAATGGACCTGACTTGCCCTCCTTGTACTTTGAACTGGGGGAACCTCCTCCGAAAACCAAGAAAAAAAAGGAGCCAAGCGCCGCCTCCTTCTCATGCACTCGTGTACATTTTTGTGACATGTACGCCATATACGTAAGTAAGGTTTACTGGGACAACGTCGACTTAATTCTACAATACACCTTTGGTATTCTAAAGAATAAGTTAAAGGTGCGCTCTTGCTAACTTCTAAAACGCCGTCTAATTTGCATATGCATACTTTACTGGTGAAAGTACTGTTATTGGTTGCCTAGATATCAACGTTTTTACTAAATTTACATCTGTAGGAGTAAGTCACTTAACATTACATATAACTGGTAAATCTAAATTGTTGGTATGGAAAAACCTTTCCTTTACATTCAGAGACCTACGTTGAGGAACCACCTGTTTATTAGCAGTAGGCTTTGCGGCAGTTCAGGGACAGTTGTGTCAGTTCGTGTTACGCACCGCCATCTGCCGGTAGAAAACCGGAATTGTGGACTATTATTAGGAATTGCATTACAGTGATCAATGTGCAACTTTTGAAAGCATTGGCTGCTATCCATTACCTTTCCACAAGAACCGTGAATTGGTTATTAATACGATGTACCATCCATCTATTCTGATCGTGCGTGGGGTGGATCCTATCCCAGGGATAACTTGACTGCATTTTAAGTCTAGGACACACTAAGCCGATTTTTATGCAGATAAATTTCCGTCTAAAGTAATCGTACTTAGATGTCTTGCCGATACCACGAGTACTGTCCTCATTTTACAACTGCAAGTCCTAATTTGCTACTTTATAATGTTGCACAATTGCACAAATGCAGGGTGCAATTGTGAATTACTGTTTATGTATTTACAACTTCAGCACTATATTTATGAATCACTAGTTGCCAGAGGTGGGGACTCGAGTCACTGACTCACAACTGGACTCGGACTCAAGTGATAAATTTGATGACTTGTGACTCGCCTCGGCAAAACTGATGGAAAGACTTGGACTTGAGGACAAATAACCTGAAATGGACCCTATCATTCGAGAAGACTTTATAGTCCTCCCTCTGGATACTATAATGTTAATTTTATCATTTCAGTGTATATTAATTCTCTGGTGTCTGCATCTTCGGTTTCAGTTCTAATGCTATTAAATGGTTCAGAAATTATTTTGTGGATCAAACACAGTGTGCTTATGCAGAGGGGGAACAGATCTGATTTTGTCGAGATAACCAAAGGCGTCCCCCAAGGTTCCATATTGGGACCTACTCTGTTCTCTGTTCTCGCTGATTTTTATAATCAACCTGAGTAAGGACATTCAAGGAAAAACACACCTCTATGCTGATGACACTGTCATTTATATACATGCTCCCTCTATAGTACAGGCAGTGCAAGAGCTTCAGGCTGCATTTCAGACATTACAGGCTGCTCTGCGGAGTTTAAAATTGGTTTTAATTGCTCAGAAAACAAAATTCAATGATCTCAAAGGATCATTTATAACTGCTTGATGATATTAAAATTCTCACGACTGATGGTAAATCCATTGAAAGGGTGCCATCATACAAGTATCTGGGTATATGAATGAGGACAAGCTTTTGTTTAATGTACATATAGCTAAATTATTCAGAAGCTGAAAGTGAATACTGGCTTTTATTTTGGAAATAGATCTTGCTTCACTTTCAGTGCTAAGAACAAACTTGTGGAAGCTCCCTTTTTGCCTGTGATAGATTATGGTGACATATTGTACATGCATGCATGCTTCTCCTTTTTACGTGGTCTTGATTCAGTGTATCATACATCTCTGCATTTCATTACTGATGCAAAGTTTCTTACTCATCATTGCATTCTTTATGATTGGGTTGACTGGACATCATTGACCAGCATTGGTATATTTTTATCTATAGAGCTGTACTTGGCAAATTGCTAGCTTACTTCTGTAACCAACTCTGTCTCAGCTCTGGTAGTTACCAGCTACGCTCCTCCAAGTGGATACTTTATACAGTACCCCAGATTTCGACCAGTCTGGGGAAAACTGCATTTACTTACTACACACCATGGACACAGAATAATCTGTAGAAAGATGTAAAATTAGCCATATTTATTTCCATTGATCAATTAAAGGGCATCATAAAGAATATGGTGAAGGAGGCCAGTGTGTTTAAATAGCTGTCAAATGTGTGGATTTTTTGTATATCACATTGTATATGTTGTATTTCAACATGTTGTAAGTTTGTAAGGTAAATAAGTTATTTTATCATTTGGCTGAATGCAAGGTCTCCTAAGATACTTTGTTGGAAAGATGCATCACTCCATGCATATACATGGACGTAAAAACTGTGTGATTTGTTCTCATCCCTGCTAGTTACGTGGGGAAAGTTACATTGCCAGAGTGAACTGAATGTGTGAATCTCTTGTTGCAAATGTCACAGCTAAAGCACACGTGCAAAATCTTTGCCTACAGGTCAAGTTATAGATTTACAAAGATGATTACAGATTTGTAGTTCACGGGGTTGCTAACTCACACATCTGGCATGACACTTTCAGACTCTCACGCTCATGCAAGAAATCTTATAGCAAATCTATATTATTCCATTATAAACCTAATATTAGCCAAATCAAAAGTGTTGGGGCAGTTTTCAAACCTTACAGACTATTTACAAGGTAATAAAACTCTTCCATACTTATGTGTGTGCAGACTTGTCTCAAATTGAAAATCTCACGCCAGCCAGCGGACTAAAGTTAATTTTTACATGTAATGACTTTAGAGTTAAACGTACTTCTACAGATCTGTGGCCATTGCAAGCCACCGATCTGTCAGTGAGAATCAGTCTCACTGGTGGTGCAGCAAGGCCAATCCCCCTCGGCCCTGTTTTGGCTGATTTTAAAGGCTGAATCAGCATCTAAGCTAGTCGGCAAAACTGAGTTCTCTGATTGGGCTGTATGTGAACTGTCAAGCAAGTTGTGTCGGTGAGGTCCAGTGCAAGTTTTCACAATCGAAAGGACCCAAGAGCTCGTCAGCCCTGGTTGGTGCTAGTTTTTTGCCGTCAACTTGTATAGGTCTATCCAGCTTGAGAGACTGTGGGACTAAACAGGAGAACAGTATCTACATGTTTCTGTGTTCGTTACTTACTAAGAAAATTGCACTTCTGATGACAGTTCTACAGTCTTTTTCTTTTGACGGCTCAAAGCAGCAACCACCACACAAAATGTTATTATAAAGTTTAGTTAAATGTTTATATAATACTAAATTGATCAAAAATGTAACATCACTTTTTGTAGCGCAGCATGGCACAGGCAGGAAAAGAGTGATGATACACGAGCAAGTCCAAGAACACGAGGGGAATATTACAAAATAAAACACACTAGAAAACCAAATGGCTCGTGAGGGATCAGAAAAACAAAAAACAACTAGGAATAAACGAAATCATGGAATAAACACGACTAAGAGAACATAGGGAGCGAGACTAGTAAAAAAAAAAAAAAGCTAAACAAATAACAAACACTTCTGAGTACTAACATGCAACTACAAAGAACCCACAGTGTCACAAAATACAAACAAGACCAGAAGTGAACAGGAAAACAGTAAGGCAACCTATAGCTGGGAAACCAGAAAAAAAAACAAGAAACACTGGGGAACAAAACTAATAAGTATAAATAAACAGATGAATCCACAACTAGAGGGTTAACAATCTCCAAGCCACACACTCAGCCCACTGAATTACACCGTGGTCCTGGGAGCAGGGAAGATACACTAGGGACTAAGGACTAAGACAGAGGAGGAATGGGATGGCCAGCAACACCTGCTGGCCAAACAGGGACTGAACACATAGGACAGAGATGGACTAAATGACAGAGGGAGAAAGGCAGAATGACCAGCAGTGACTGCTGGACAAATGGGGAAAGGTCACAGAGGGCGGGGTAAGGTGGGCGCTGACCCTGACAGTCACTACTGTAACAGGTAGGAACTATCTGGATTTCGTGAAGTCGGTGGAGGAACTATGCTAAACAGGGTGGGCTCCAAGTAAAAAAGATGTTCCACCGCACTCATTCACACGTATGTCTTCCATACAATTTTAGACTGTTTCTCTACCCAGTCAGAATACCCTGGTGTGTTCATGTTGACTTACAGGAACCAACAGAATAGACCAGGGGTGTCAAACTCCAGTCCTGGTCAAAATAATATGAACAGGAAGATATTTTTAGATTTTGTTTAGTCACTGTCTATTTTGGAAGTTTATTAGTAAAATAGCAAAGACAAGATACAGTTATTTGTGCAGAACATTTCACATGGATGCGATTAAAAGTATTTTATGGAGATCAAATAATACACAATAACATTATACAGTAAGAATGACACGTGAACGTAACCCAGAAGGTTCCCCGGTGGCTATGAGGATGAAACCAAGAACTTTAGCAGTGTAAGGCGACAGCATAAACCGCTGTACCACCGTGCCACTGTACTAGACACAGGTAACATTTACATAACTTATGCATTTAGTCTGCCTGCAACTCTTTGCCAGGCCAACTCCCTGGCTGTGTTTATGGGCACAGTATTGCCTTTTTTAGTGATTACATCATTGTATTTTTCATACAGCTCCATCAGCAGGGTTTGTTCTGTGGCAGAAAAAAAAAACACCACTCTTGTTTTACACGCTTTACGACTCATTTGACCGATCTATCATTCATCCATTCATTTGGGCTTCTTAAATATCTCGGGTCTGCGCACTAAGTGAGACTATGCAAGTCTGTCTTGTATGAGCCTAGATTAGTTAAAGCTGAACTGCGTTAGTGGAATGACTTGAGGCTAAGTTTAGAGATGACGCTAGTTTGAGTCTGACTGTTTTGAGGAAGTCTGGCTTTCTTTAGCTACTTTCATGGAATACCCCCCTAATTCAACTCCTTGTGCTAATTACCACACAGCTCTTGTACTGAATCATTTGTGGTGGAACAGGGAAAGAACTAAGCTACATAGGGCTCCAGCCCTTCAGGACTGAATTTTGACACCCCTGGAATAGACCTGCATTTTTGTTTATCCTTGTACAGAAACACAGGCACACGTATATATTAAGGTTTGAGCAAGATTTTGGGTCAGAGTGGAGGGTCAGCTAATGTCCACTGACCCAGGTATAATAGTGCATCATGGCATATGCGGGAAAACGCTAACGATCCTCTGATGGCTCCAAAACAAAGAGGGTTTTAAAGGAAATTAACAATACTGGGGAAGGCACAAAATAAAGGACCACGGGGAAACAGGAAAAAAATAAGAATGAACTACAAAACATATAGTAATGCAACATGCCGAGACTGGGAACAGGACTTGGCAATGGAAACAGAGCTACAACCATATGGTATATCAAAATGACTGGCTAACAAATGGTGTGAGGGCAAGCGCTAAAATACACACAGAAAACCAGATATAACAAGGGACAGATGTAGCTCATAATCAATTAACCAATCAAGGGAAGCACAGGAACAAGAAGAAACAAGTGGAAGCGGCAACACTAAATGAACACAGAGCTAAGAGACATGGCAAACACTGAAGACTAAGAATACATAGCAAACACTAGGGTAACAACACCAGGAAAGTCTAGGACCATAAGAATATACATAATAAAACACAGCAGAAGTGAGGAAATCCTAAAATTTGATAATTTAATAAGTAAAAATAAACAAAAACCCAATAAACAAAAGAATGACTCAGGACTTGAGGATACAGCCTCCAAGCAACACGTACATTCAACCCAATGAGCTATGCAGCGGCCCGAAAACAGGGAGACACACAAGGGCTGAGGGCTGCAAGTGGGAGGGAGGAAATAAAATTACCAGCGACACATGCTGGCCAAAAACAGGGCATGTAGGACTGTCACGGTGCACGCGAGGCACGGACCGGGGGAACACGGGGTTTAATTCAGGGCGAAGACAAGCAGGAACACAGAACAGGCAATGACGTGAATGACCGGAGCGAGGGAAACATACGCAAACGCGGACTTAAATACATCAGACTAATAAGCAACAACGAGAAACAGCTGGAAAAAAGGGGAATCCACATAAGGTAGCGAGAGGGGCGTGGCACACGGGCGGATCAGGGCATGACATAGGAGAGGGTCGGGCGGGTGCTAAACCTGACACCAGGATCTGCAAGAGGTGAACATGCTGTCATCTCCCCAGTCGGGCTGCCTTTCCTGTGTCGTAATGTACTTGTAAACTCCCATTGCAGTTGCTCCAGTCAAACTTATGGGTGTGTAAGCGGTTAGAAACGGTATATTGTTTTGGATTTTTTTTTTTTTTTTTTTACTGCCAGCAATTGTTATATGTCTAAATGTACCTGTGTGTATGAGTGAAGGAAAACTTTTTACAACTGCAAACAATTTTTCTAAAGCGGGTATTAACGGTAGCTTGATGTTATGGGTTGATATCAGCAATTCTGCTTGACAGACAGATGATGGCAGCCTTTACCAAGAAGTTATAGATCCGCTGCTTTATAACGTAAACTGTCGGGGACGGAGTACAGTCTATTGCGTGTGTCTGGGTTACTTTGTGACGGTTTCTCTGCTTCGTATTTTGCATGTCCAAGTACACGTTTTGGTTGTGCATTTAACTCCAGCATTAAAGTGTGTGTGTGTTTGTGTGTGTGTGTGCGCGCGCGCGCGTGCATATTTTCTAAATTTTCCTCCGCAATACTCTTACCCCCTTTCTGAAAAATTGAAATTCAAAACAGTTGTATTATTTGTACGAGATTTCGGATTTTTATTTTGAATTGCACGTTTCACACGTTTTGCGTATCGTACGCAAACGTCGTACGATCTTCTGTGTAGATTATTAACGCAACGGCTTCTAGAATCGGCTTCCGTCCGCCTGCCGAAAGGCATTTACACCCGCCACGACTCAGGTCCGCCTCCTTGTCCCATACCCTCATTTCATTGGCTAAGCTGTGGGGGCCTGACGGAATAAATTGCAGCGTTATTTTCAAGCTGAGAGAGCAATCAATTGTAATGCATGCGTCTTACAACCAAAATTGTAAGTTTCCTGGTTATTTCATCTAAGGGAGTATTCCCTCGTATCCCTTTTATTTGTTGCGAAGTTTTTCTTAGCTATTTAAAATGGAGAATGGCATTAAACATAGAATATAATACGTGTAAAAAAAAAAAAAAAAAAAAAGTTATGTAGCAGTTGCATTTATGTGTACAATTTGCAAATAACCCTATTCCCATATTCCCAGTGACTTCTGGTCGCCTTTGAGCGCAATTATATGGTCGATTATGATTGGTCGATAGAGGTGCCCATCATTTGAAACCTGCCTCCCCGCCCCTAAGCCGTCCCATTCAAAGACGGTGAATCATTTCCTTCTTCTGGACTGCGTTCGGTTGCCGGCTTTTTCGTTTCTTATATCTTCTGTCAAACTGACAGCCGGTAGACGGTGCGGAGGCGGTACTATCGGTGATAATCTACGGCAGTATCCCTGGGATAATCAAGTTGGAAAGACAAAGAAGAGGAGGAGGGGGAGGGATTTCTTCACCGGCATGGCAGATGTGGAGCCACGCCGTCCGACTGAGCATCCAGCTCATCACTCACCGGGAGTGGAGTGAGGGCAAGGCGGAAAACAGCTGGGCAATTCCCGTGGATTAAAACAAAAAAGCCGCCACCTGGAGTACGTTGGGCATGTGTGGAGGGTAGTTCGTGACGCGAATGCCTTTCTTATTAATGGATGTCTTTTTAAAATTGTAATATGTAGCTATAATCCACGAGACACGTATTTAACTTGGATCTATATTTTTTATTTCTTTGGATTTAAAGGAAGTTTTTAACATTTTGTGGAGTGGGTTTTACTTACTGGGACCGCCGCAGCTTTGCCGCGCTGTCCGACCAGCACCATGCAGCAGAGATCGTTGGTCTCCCCGTTACTGAGCGGTGTATTCTGTCAGTGCAGCTCGGCGGACGATGCCCATTGCTCCTCAGATTCCGATGCAGGTGCTGGTACCGGATTTGGAGCGGCTGGGACTCCGGCACACAAGCCCTGGGACTGCCCGCTAAGCGATTCCCCAAGCGACCCGTGCGGCGGCGCGGTCTGTGGCGGCCCGGACCAGGAGCACCGGCTCAAGGTCTTGTTCCAAGTGCTGGACGTCAATAAGGACGGGGGCATCTGCGTGCAGGACTTGACCATCGGCCTCAAAAAGCTGGGTGTTCATCGCACTGAGAATGAGCTTATGGTAAGCATTCTATACATAAATGTGTTTATCGTGCACGGTGGAGAAAGTATGACTGGAATGATAATTACCAAGAAACATGCGAGCGATAAAACACCTATTAAGCTGTGAATGGAGGGGATTCTGTCTGGAACAGCAAAGAAATTTTCTACGAAGCACTGAACAATATGAGTGTTATGTGCTTTATAAAACACGTGGTCAGTCAGGTTGGTCTGGTCGTCCTCTGTAAGACAAAATGTCTTGGATGGGAAATATTTCCCAGTTACCGCATTCCTCTGTAGTTCGAACAGGCTGATGATAAGATCATTAAACTCTGATTCTGTGTTTGAGTTTGAAAGACGTTATAAATACCTCCCGAAAAATCCCGGCTGCAAAGTTATTGCGTGTATTTTGGGATTCTTGGTTCTTTTTTTCGTATATGACTGCAGTCCGCTCAGAGTTCGGGGTCCTCTGGGGTTCAGACCTCACACAAAGTGAGCCACCTGTTATTTTGTTCAGATAGGTCTTAGACATACAGTTTTTAACCAATTTTAAATACAGTACATAAAATGGGACCTTGCTTCTAATTTGAGAATTTTAATTTCTTTGAGAATTTTCTTTCTGCGGCGTGGGAGTGCCGGCAATTTCTCCTCCACCATCTGAAGGGTGTGGACAGCCCTGATTGGTGGAAACGGGGGTTCTGGGCGGAGTCTGCGGTGCTCCGGTGTGGATATAGTGGGCCGTTCAGACACTTGAGCTTTCAGGAGCTGGAATTAAGACCAAATTTTAAAAATGCTGCTGGCTAATTTTGCAGAGCGAAAATGTTCAGGTACATTTCAGAGACAACCGTTAAGTACCGTTGTGTTTATCCAGAGCTCTGAATCCTGCCTGTTTGAATGAGCTTTGTTTTTAATCTGCTTAAACAATTGATTGTAGCAGATGCTGACTGTGTTTGCCAGCCCCCAGTTAGCTGAAAATATGGACTTCCAAAACCCCCTTTCCCACATTTATGTCTGATTGAGGCCCACCTCAATAAAGTAACTGGTCATGTTTAGTACCATTCACTGCTTGTAGTGTGTGTGTGTGTGTGTGTGTGTGTGTGTATACTTGTAGCTGCAGACACTGTTGCTTTGCCACAAGATCAGTAAAATCATCCGATCTTCTGCTGGGGTCAGGAATACAACAACCTCCCTACCAAGATGTGACTGTGTTTGTAGTTCCTAGCCATGCCAGGAAATAGCTTATTACCCTAATCAGGCATTCGGACATTGGTACAGTCTTTCACATTGCAGTCAGACCCTCCAGAACAGCAGCTGCACGAAAAGTACCCCGTCTGTTTCCTGTAAATGGCACCGTTGACCGTCTTCTTTGCCTTAATGAGCTGAGTGCCTGATACTGACTCTTGGGCATTCTGTCTACGTGACTCGCTTCAGGACGTAATTTTACTGCCCCCAAAACCTAAATCTAAGAACGGAAAACTCTTTGCATATCCGGTCTGCCGGAAACACCCTCCCAGCTGAGCCACTGTCAGCTCTGGTCTGTTGCCACAGCGATACCCGGCACAGGTGGCAGGTTGGGAATTGGCTCCTTTGCAGGCGGAGTTGCCGGTATCCCCGCCCCCCCCCAACCTCAGAAGTCTGAGATACTTGTACAGTCACTGTTTTGGGGAAAATAAATAAGGATGGTGCATTTCGTGGTGTCAGATTAGAGTAGTGTGAGGGGTTGGGAGCATTGGGGTGATCTTCTCCTTTGCTGCAGGTGTGACCTTGTTGACCGCATACACCAAATGGGAAATGCAGTTTGTGCATTTCCTACCTTTGGGGGTGATGTTTGTGCCAACGGTTCTGGGCAGCAGTGGAGTCTTGAGACAGGAGGTGGACTCTCTACTGTTGTGTTCAGGCTCTGCAGCCTCACCCTGCCAAACCATGCCTCATCCAGTCCACCACACTGGCATCATTCCATTTGTTTGTGATTTTAATTTATTCCCCTCCTCCTTTCCCTTTAGCCATCACCGGTACAAGCGTACACAGAACTTTCTAGAGCAGCCTTAGCCAATATCCAAAGTCAATATCCAAGCCTTAACCTGGAGGCTTGTGTGTAGTTCAAATAGTCAAACAAACGTTAGTTGAAAATTGTGTACCTGAACTATGTGCTATCGTTATGGAGACAGCCAGGACGACCAAACAACCACAATTCTCCGAATGCAACTGGCCAACTGCAGAATTGAGTTAATCTACTGGCGGCCAGTGAGCACTACAGCAAATAAAGAGGTCATTCGGTATATATGAGGTCGGTTAGCGATGCCTGCGTGCCTCGTTCTTTCCGCTCTGCTGACTGCATCCCCAGAGGAATCATCGCCACCTGGAGAATTTGTGTATGCTAAGCAGGTTTGCATGGAGGCAGCAGCGGTGTGGCCATGGGACCAGGTAGAGGGTAGCCAGCCAGCCCAGTGGGACCGAACCAGGCAGTGGGCTGTTAACGATCACATTGGGCGACACATCCCAGCCAGCGAGAGATTCCCATAGATTCTCATTTTACCATTTCACTACCATGCTCATCTTGTGCATTGTATATATTTGTTTAACACTTGTTTAGCAGCAAAGGCTTACTCCTATTCGTTCATCTGCATGTTGGTGACGTGTTCAGCCGCTGGATGTGAACTGCAGTACCACCCACTGTCACACTGCAGATTCCTGCGTTAAAAGGCGAAGAGCCTTCTGTGTTATTCATTAATGATCTCGCACACATTTTGCTCAAGAATGACAATTGTCAGCATAAATAAACAGATATAAATAATGAGATGCACTCCCCATTTTGACTGGGGAAAGACTCCCTGACACTCTTCAGAGAGGTGTCTCTTCTCCATTCTTCCTTCACTGCACTTAGCTGGACGATTGTATCTTTGCATGAAGATCCAAACTGAAATGTTGATTTTTGGCTTAAGATGGATTTGCCCAGCCCTCAGGCTGGAAAACTGACCAAGAGTTTTAAGACTGGCGAATACAGACCGTCAGCTCCCAGTTCTCTGGACAGAGATCTCTGAGTGAGTGCACGTGAGGTTTTAACCGTATCCCCTTCATCTGAACTCTCTATGTCAGCACCTCTTGGCTAACGCTGTTAGCTGGGGGGGGGGGGCACAGCTCAACCTTTGGCACTGCAGGGCCATGGTAGCATGCGTAGCATGATCAAGAAAGCTCCACCCTCCCGCACCAATGTAGTTTGGTCATTTCTTTGACACAAGACCATTTGTTTGTATCTGTTAAAAATCGGGTCTGGATCGGCTTTCCTGAAGGCCTCATTACTGAATGGCATGAATGATTGAATAACGAGAGGGAGGAAATAAAAAGGCAATGGCTCCCACCCTGTGCCTCTTGGGAAGGGACTCGTCCACTTACTGTCCATGTATGTAGAAATGAATATGGCATCCAGATGAATGGGGAAAGCGGGGGGGGGGAGGGGATTTGAACAAACCGGCCTCACGCCACATAGTGTTCCTTGGCAGCATCTATGCAGTGATGTGGTTACTATGAGGAGGAGGGGGGGCTGGGGAAACCACCTCAGCAAAATTTCCACAGAAGATGTGGAGAGAGAGAAGGACCGACTTCCCTCCCTCTATGTTAAACAGCAAATCGGTCAGCTGCCGGCCAGTTCTTATTCCCTTTTCCGATTGGCTGCTAAGCTTGGACCTAACAGTGTGGGGCGCTCTCATTGGCTTGCACACAGCTGCAGTGAGGATGCAGATTTCTAGGGGGCCTTTTTTCATTACTGCATTACTCATCACTAATGCGGAACCGGCGTAGAGTGCTTGCTCGTGGCATGCGCTGCGACCACTGCCGATAGCTGCTGCATGCCACTCGCAGGGACGTCTCGGCCCAGTCTGGCTTTTCCTCAAACCTAGACGGCGTCCTTTTTTGCCAGACCATGGTTATTAACAACCGTGGTGCCACTGTGTGATCCTATGTCAGTCTTCCGTGTGCTCTAGCCGGAGAGATTCCCTACTGAGGTAAAGCAGTTATATAGATTTTTTTTTGTTTGTTTTTCGGCACATGGATGCGGCGAAGATGCAGGGCTCCTGAGAGAGACTGCGTGCGGAGAAAGGCTGTGCTTTTGGAGGGTATTTGGGGTGAGCTGCTCGCATTTAAGGACATTCCCAAATACAATATTCAGCCTGTCCTGACCTCTTCACAATGTTTCTGCTGTGAGTGTGTGTGTGTATATGTGTACTTATAGCTGTGCATTAACCTCTGACGTGAATATGTAAGTGAGTGTGATTAAGTCTGTAAGTGTATATGTCCGTGGCCGTGTGCGGCTGTGGGAAAGTCAGGCGGGCCAAGTTGTGTGCCTCCGTCGTACCTGACTCTTTGGAACAGTGCATTGTGGGAAGGGATGCTGCCAGAGATCTGCCGGTCCGCCTTGCGCTGGCTCTCAGGAGCTGGGGGGGCCTCGTGTGATCCCGAGGGCGAGCTGGTCACCAGGAGCTACAGGACAGGAGAGGAAGAGGAGAACGAGCAAGGGGGGCTGGGGTCAGAGGCCCGGTCAGACCCTCCGGCAAGAAGCTCGGAGAGCCTGGAGGCAGGGAAGCGGACCACAGTGCTCATCATGGTGGCGCCACCACCGGACTTCCAGCAGGTACAGCAGCATGTAGAGTGTGCTTCCTGCGCCCTCCATAGAGATAGACCTAATCACATAATCGGAGGGGGCATGCAGGGGAGGCTTAAGCGGAATTAAATGTACTTTTGCCCCATTAAATGTACTAGGCCCCATTGTAAGCAGGGGGGCATATAGAGGGTTCAGGGCCATGATGGCCGTCCTCTCAGCTGGTACTAGAACTGCAGAAGTGGCCTCTTAGCAGGGATTAGCATTATGGCTTTTTGAATTAGGATAACTTGGCCAGAATTAGTTACCTTCAATTGCCTTTATACTGCATATACTCTGGACTGTGATACATTTTCCACACAGGGGGCGCTCTACCTCCCCTGGTTATTTTCCCAAAGGCTGCTTTTCTAAACATTCGGGCAGAATGTCTCAGAAGAATGAGCCAGTGTGATGAGACCCATTAGATCCAGCTGAGGGTGGCTATGCCCAGCATCAGCAAGGAGAAATGATGGATTCCGGGAGAATTTGCTTGGTTTGCTAAGTAAAGCAACTTAATCCCTGGTCCAAAAAAGATGGGGAGATCCATGGGGATTTCCATTTGCACCGCTCATCTGCGTACTCATGATTTGATTACTGATTTTCCTGGCTGGGCCTGTTTAAACTCACTGAGTCCTGGACTGAGTTGGACTTGAGCTGATCAGCTGGCTGATAACTTACCGATCATTCAGTCTACATATCGGAATGTAACTGGCTTGGCTGGTGGGCTTTTCTCCATGTTTTCCTGCGCAATCGGCAGCTTTTGACTACTGATCCCCGCGTCTTGTTGACGAGGCCGTTCGATAAGTGTGAAAGCAAACTGCCTTGACATGCAGCCGTCATGCTCCATTTTAGTCTCTCTAGCCAAACCTGCCCATTGGAACACTGTCTACCCCAGTGACCTTGTTTTGTGTCCTTGATTACTGTAATTTTTCTGCATTGTATAGTGAACATGGCTTTATCCATGTGAATGCACCTTACCCAAAACTCCCATAAATTTCTCCTCTAGAAACTTGAAATGTCTTTGGTGACACAGTGTCTTTGGGGAAAATGACTTTATTGTTAACATTGCTGCAAGTCCCCAGGTTAAGAATTTCTGAGTTACAGATTGCATTGGACCTGCCATAAACCCTATAATATTAAAAATTTGAGTTAAACACAATGGTTCTCCATAACGAACACACGGACTACTTTGTGACCTTTGTGAAAATGCTGCACGGCTTCAGCGATTCATCGGCTTGAGGTATAGTACCGTATTTAGTTACTTTTATTATTATTGTATGATTATTTTATTATGTACCGTATTATTTTTTGGACTTGCCTACAAATTTGACTTAAAGACAGACTTGGGGAATGGATCTTGTTCTTATCCTGGTGACTGCCTGTTCTTGTTGGTTATATTCAGTATCCGAATGTTAACATTAATGATGGAGGTTAGCGGTTAGCTCTTTGTGTAAGTTTGTCTGATTTGGCACAAACTCACATAGACTCTCACTCTGATCTTCTGCTGATCCCTAACCACTGAAGGCCACTGGATCTCAGTCAAAATTGATTCAAAATATAAAAAAGGAAAAAAACACACCTGCTTCATAATCTGGTGAACGGCATGGATTGTTACAGTCTACTGCCCGAGGCATAGATTTATATAATAATGTTATTATATGGGTAATATCTGGAGGAGGGGGTAGCCCAGCCTGCCAGATTCCTTCTGCTTCCTTGTTTCGATTTATCCTGAGTTATCTTTAATATCATGTCGTCCTTTTATTAGTCCTGGACATCATGAAGTTGTAAATTTCACAGAATAAATGTATATAAATGTGTTAAGGATAAGCCACCCCTGTGCTTTTTTTTTTTTTTTTTTTTTTTTTGTGTGTTTTTGTGTGTGCTTCCCAGCAGCCCTGAGTAAAAACGAATTGGGCCATTTGGTTAGCCCAGCAAATACCCATTACATCTGAAAAAAGCACCTAATCCTCTTCTGTTGATAGATCCTGTGTAATTTGTGTTTCTGGCATCGTTTGCATGTCATCCTTGGACCTTGGTTTGCGGTCGTTAGGGTTATAGGTTTGAACCCCACTGATAGTGTAGCAGATTACTTTTGAATACTCTTCTTATAGAAAAGTATGTTTATTAAGTCTGTGTGTGCCTTGAGGGCATTAAGTCCTTAAGAGTGAAAATGTAGATTAAGTTTGAGAAGATTAGCAGAGTTATCTGGCCTTTCCTTTGGTCTTGCTCCCACGTCAGATACGGATTTGGGTGCTTTCGTTAAAAAAATGCATGATTTAGTGTTATCAAATGACTTAAAATATTAATTATAATGCTGTGAAGTTTTTACTTCATTACTAAATTTAAGAAAACGATAATTTCGCATTAAATGAAGACTGAAGCCGCAATGTTGTTGTGTTTTTTTTTCTTCCTAAAGATTGATAGTATCTTATTTATCTTACCGTCTTATTTAACCTGGTATAAAGCATTCTGACAAGCTGTTCGAGCCGAGATCAGCGGCGGCGCCAGGGAGGAGCTGGCTGTAGCTCCACCTACAATGACCATAGCACCCCGACGGCACCCCCCAAAATGGTTCCTTTTTGTTGTCTTTTGTTTGTAAAATATGTAAATCATAATGCTACATAAGTTTAATTTCTAAACAAAGTATCTATTAAAATTTATTTCAAAGGGATTGTGATATCACCCGTCTCCTCTTCATTCTAATTAGCTTTCTAGGTGTTTCCGATTCCTAATTCAACAATTCCCTCGTCCAGAGGCTCAAACTGAAACAACAGATGGCACGGGGGAAGAAAGTGGTAGTTTTGAGTGAGAGGTTTCTACTGTTTTCCCGTCATGGTCTCTTACACTAGAATTTATTTAGTATTTTATTATCCTAAATAGCTTATCGAGGCTTATTATTACATATTGTAGCCTAAAAGTTAAAGCACATGCTCAAATTAATCTTGCTCCCAAATAGCACCCGGAAAATGAAATCAATAGCGCCGCCACGAGCCAAAATAGATGATCTTCTGAAGCGTAAATGCAGTCCGACCGCCGCGGTGCTGAATGAAAGGCGGGGCTTCGTCGTAAGCCTACTGCAGGAAACGTCTCGTCTGATTGGTTGAGGCACGTTGCACAATAAGCCGGCGCTTCCATGCTGACCAATGAAATCGCGCTCCCGATTAATAGAGCACGGTGCTATTAAAGTTCTTTGCCATGTGTGACCGGCGTTTGAGTCCTGGAAAGTGAGTGATGCTGGTGCAGGACGTCGGTCCGATCTCCTACCTTACATGTTGCTGGTGTATTGGCATTGAACTTTTTTTTTTTTTTTTTCTTCTTTTCTTTTCATTTTTAAGAAAGATGCTGTGCGTGTCTTTGTACGTGGCCGTTCCCAATTCGAGCCAAGGTGAATTTGAGTATTTCGAGTCTGACGGACTGCCATCCAGGCTGAAATGTCTTAAACTTAGTTTATTTTTGTCTTCCCAGGATTTCTCTACGTACCGAAGCTGGCGAAAGGTACGCGCAGCGATTTTTGGCACCGTTATCTGCTCTGGCGTGAAAATTTGCAGGTTTTCACTTGTTCCTTGTCCCACTCAGATAAACATGATGATGCGCGTGAAATGTGGAAAGTCTGTCTGAACCGCTTATGTACATTAAATAATGCATCAGTTTTTCGTCCAGGTATTTCGCTGACATATTTGGATTTATGTTGCAGCGGTCTGGTGTGTGGGGTGTAGGAGTGTAAGATATTTTCCCATAAAAATAGGTCCCAGTTATTCAGATCCCCGTATTCCATCCTTAACCCGTTTTAATTTTTTTATACCAGTTCTACGACACAGGAAAATGACATTTTAAACTTGGCTCAACAATGAAATAAGTCATTGCCTCGTTTAGCTATTTTTTCCTTGTGGGAATTTATTGGTTTATTCTGTCTGGATGTATTAAAACGCTCAGATAATCTGTTGTTACATGGAGCGGACCTCTGAACGACGGTAATAATATAAATGAAAGATCTTCGCAGCACTCAAGTGATTACCGTGGAAAATTGTATTTTCCGGGAATCGAGGTATAAATGAGGGTTGGGTATACTGTGGAAATGTAGAGGTGGTTTAAAAGTCTGATTCTTCAGAAGGGGTGGGTTTAAATAACCATGCTGCAAACTAGAGGATTAAGGTGTCGTCAGACTAGACTTTGACATTTTCCAATAATCTTATCAGTCTAGGTTTGCAATGTTGACAGTTGAGGATGTAAAAGGAGACTGTGACCATTTCATGTCTGAGGGTTTACATTATATTCCCCTAGTGACTTTAATACTCTCTCAGAAGAAAATGCTTTTGTCTTATTGTTTGTCTAGCTTCAGCTAGTAAGAGTCCAGTTTGTATGGGATACACAGGCTCCAGGAGAGCCTGACCAGATGCAAGGTGAAACCCATAAATGACTTTAATCACTACTTGAATGAGCGTCACGGCTCAATTTCCCTCCGTGACGTTGGCCTGACTGGCCAGGGCTAGTTTTAGCTGGGTTTCAGATGGTGTTATTGAGAATGTAGAGGAGGACGAGGTCAGTCGACCCTGTAACCGCACAGGCTGGGATATGAGAGTACGTTGTCTGGGCCTTTGATCTTCTGGGTGATGGGTTATACTACCCGGAGTATAATGTGGTTGGGTACCAATTTCAAATAATCGTAGTAGCATTACATAACGTCTGTCTGTCATAAGCCAACAAAAAATTGTTGTGGGAGTAAGGAAATAGATCCCCATAGATGAGCCTGTGGTAGCGTTAAAAAAATAAATAAAAAATATTTAGCAGCTGCTTGTATCCAGTGTGACGTACATTTGAGAGAGCAAGCACAGCATTGTAATGTACAGAACCACATACCTCACTGCCTACTCAACCACTGAAAAACTGTTTAAGGCTTCCTCTGAAGGTGAAGCAGGTGATCCTCATGTTTGATTTTGTTGCTTCCCTGAACGCTGTCTGGTTGACTATTACTGCTGACAAATGGCCAGAAAAACATTTTGCAGAGTATCTTGTGGGTTGGCCAGGGCGACATCCACATGAGCCCTCTTCCATTTGCATTAGCCATGATCTGCCAGGCATGGAAAGTGCTGTAGCACTTTTGTGATAAGGGCTGCATACTGCTTAATAGAGCTGAAGGATGAGTGATTTCCCTGGCAGACAGTGGCTGGCAGAAGACTTAATGGAAGGCAGTCTGTGGTGATGATCTCTGTGGTGGTTGTTTGTATAGTGTTTGAGTCATTTTTGTGTCATTTTTCTGGTCTGTGTTCCTTGTGGCTTGTTCAATCACCAGTTGTGCTTCCATGCTTCATATCTCATGTTTAACTAGCTATGATTTTACATCATTCTACCTTCCATCTAGAAAATTGTAAAAGCCGGGGACAAGGACCTAGATGGACAGCTGGACTTTGAGGAATTTGTCCACTACCTTCGTGACCATGAGAAGAAGCTGAGGCTCGTTTTCAAGAGTTTAGACAAGAAGAATGATGGTAAGACCATTCAGAGAGGACACCTGGATCAAGTGTGTCAGCTCTGACACTTGTGAACTGAGTCTCAAAGCAGGGCATGATTAAAACGTCACTGACATAGATAACAGTCCACTATGCTGGGGATAATGTTCTTATTGTCGTAACTGTACTTGTACACTGACTCTGTGTGATTTAATGGGCAGGTCACATTGACTCGCAGGAGATCATGCAGTCCTTGAAGGACCTCGGGGTACACATCTCAGAGCAGCAGGCGGAGAAGATCTTAAAAAGGTGGGAGCACAGGGAGAACTTTTGTGGATTTGAGTTCTGCTGAACGGTTCTTCTCACAATAACCATAAGACACCAAAATGTTCCCTCTGTGCGTCTATGAATTGTGCTTTTTGTGTGTCCTTCACAGATGCAGTCCAGACCAGTTTAATTTCAAAACCTTGTTTGGGGGGGCTGTCTTTGGTGCGATATCCAGAGTCTATGAGCCTACCAGCTCCTCTGTTCTAGCATGTTCCAAGCTACTGAAAGAGGCAGTCCTGCTAAGACGTGACCTTGAGAACCATGTTCCTCCAGAGCCTCAGGCTTAGTGGGAAAAGTGCAAGCTTTGAAGAGGCTATAGGTCACCTGTTATGCTTCAAATCAAGTATTTCCCTGAGGTATTCCAGGTGACTTTTAAGCAAGACGGAACCTGATTTTTCTTACTCTGATTATGCGTGTTTCTGTTACACATTATCAAATCTGAGGGGTGTACTGTGAAGAGAGTTAGCAGGGTTTCTTGGGGCTTACTTCCAAGTTTTGGGTACTAGGAATTGTAACTCACTTTTAAACAAGGTATGTTGCTATGGTAATTTATGCTGGACACACCTAACCTGCTCGGAGCAGATTTAAGTGCCGGCTTTCACCAAAAAACATAGCTTGTATAGGAGCCCCCCTTCAACTAAATAGTAGGGATGTGCGATTCCACTGATTATCCTTTAGATCCATGGATGCCGAAAGATTTATTCCAATACCGGTGGTCAGTTCCAGTTCTTTGTATTGGGGTACTGACTATAAAATTTGGCTTACACCACCCCCCTCCGGCGGCCATGTATTACCTACCTGTTAAAGGGCAGCCCTTAGTTTGCATCTTTATTTTGCAATGCTGAGACCACCCCTTTTATGCAGTCATGCATAGCCCCCCCAAATCAAGTAACACCCTCTGTTACTAACCATTTAGTTAGCTCTGGGTATGTAAAACTCGCTTCCTAGTACCCAGCACTGGACTAAAGGCTCACTGTGACTGAAAACTCACCTCTTTTCTTTACTGGTGTGTCAGAGGTACCCGTTTCTGTGTTGAACCCATCCTCCTACGTCACCACAGTCAGACTGCTTGCACAATCGAGCCTGACTCTCTCTTGTTTACTGGTCTGTCGAAAAGCTCCCCCTCCCCACGAGGAGTCGATCCATTCCAGTGTTTGTGGGTTTTAACCGTTTTGTCTGTGTGCTTCCCTCTTCACCTATTTCTCCTCCATTGTGTGTCTCAGAATCAGGAGGGGGAATATCTGGGCCCCTATCACGTAGTAAGTAATGGATTCTCCAGTTGCTTGGCTTGCCTAAACCTTGCCCCCCGCCACCATAATGGTTAATGGTGAGCACACACCATCTCTCCAAATGCCACCCCCACCCCCCAAACTCAACATATTCATTATCACCATGCTTCTTCATCAAAACTGGGATGCCCAAAAAGGCACTAAATTTTAAGGGATCGCAGAAGCACAACATCAGACAGAAATCGGGCTGAAAAGACCATCAGTTTCATTAGGCTGTTGGCATGCATCACCCCCCCCCCCCACACACACACACACTCACACACAATTCACAAGGGTTGGGGATGCAAAGATATTCAAAGGGAATTCCACCAAAATGGTCACTGCTTTCCTAGGTGGCATCTTGCATATCAAATGAGAAATTCACTGTGTGACATCACCAGGAGGTTCTATTCCAGTATGAACTAACAGTCTATGGAAAACGAAATGTATGTGCTGTCATTCCGGGGCATGCAATCCTCATTGTCTGTATACTGATTTTTACATTAAGAAAGAAACATATTGATGATATTCGCAGTAGTTTTTGCTGTAGTGAAGAACAAAACCTGAGATGATCCAGTTTTCGTGGAATTCCTCTTCATTTTGGTGACGTGCCGAAGTGGTGAAACGTGGACTTGGCTCTGACAGATCGGTCACCTGTTTTGTCGACCCACAGCATGGACAAGAATGGGACAATGACAATCGACTGGAACGAGTGGAGGGACTACCACCTGCTTCACCCTGCCGACAACATCCCAGAGATCATCTTGTACTGGAAGCACTCCACGGTAAGACAGCGGCCCCCTACCAGCAGATCAGGTGGCGATTGTGTAGTTGGGGTGCTGGCCAAACCTGGAGGCACGAATTATAGCCCTTACATTACTGCTTTGCACCTGACTTGGCACCATCAAGTAGTCTAGAGTGAAGATTGGAGCGAATCCTGCAGAGATTAATCGTTTCATTGAAGGATGCCCCCAGCCTCTTGCTAATCACAAGCAGTACTCTAGAAAAGAGTAGTAGAATTGTGATACTTTATTAATCCCCATGAGGAAATTCTCTTCCCCCATCTGCACTCTATAAGACAAGCAGGCACATATGTAGTAATCTTGGGGGGGGTCACAGCACCGCGTCAGCCAACATCTGGTGCCAGTGAAATTGGCGGTTAAACTCCTTGATGTGTGACATGTGACTTCTGCCTAGACCAGGTTCGAACCAGTGACCCTCTGATCACAGGCACAGAGGCTTAGCCCGCTGCACCACCCACTGTCCCCCATAGTTTATAAGAAGTCCCATCTTTGTTTGTTTATATAGCTATCATGCTAATATAAATGTAGTGTTTTATTTACTCCCCAGCCACTGTGGCCTCCTTGACGTTTTAGAGTTCAGCACTTTTTTAAAATCCTTCTCTTGGCCTTCAGGATCCAGATTAATCCTAAAAACGGGTCACTGGAGCAACTACTGATGTCGATTAGTCTTGTATTAGTGCACAGTGGGCTGGAAGATGGAAGTGGGCTGGTTATACACAAAGCAAATATTTTGAGCATATCCCAGAATGCCTTGTATACGAGGAACATTTGAGAAGGCCCGTCTCTTAGCTGCTTGCTTAACAGAAACCTGAATCGCCTGCTGCGGGGTATAAGGCTTTGGTGGGGACCGCTAAAACTCAAAGTAAGCAGCGGTGGAGAAGAAGGAAGAGAGATGGGGGGACATGTGGTCAGGTTGAATCCTGTGGCCCCAAATGGCCACGTGCACAGCAGATGTCAGTGTTTAGACTTGACTCTCAGCCGGGTTCCTTAACCTAGCCTGCCTCTGCAGCTCCACCAAGGCGCTGTTTTCAGCCTGACGCATTCTTGTCCCATGGACACCGTTGTTAAAACATCAGTTTCCTTCAGTTCTCTTTGTTTCACGCCAAAGATTCTTCACAGTAATTGAACACATTTTAGTTCATGAAATGTAGTGGTGGGAAAAAATGTTTTTATTTTATTTTATTTTTTTTAAATGATTAATTGCGATATTGGTTTTGATGATTCAGTATCGATTCACAGAATGCCAAAATGGAGCTAGTTCATTTATACCTTTTCCCTGTGACTTTGAAAATATTTTCACAGGATTTTACTTTATTTATAAAATAAAACATCATTTGAAAATGTACCTAAAATAAACAATCGCCAAATAGTGCTTATCTACCAAGAGTCTGTCTTTAGTGGGAAAGGCAAGTCGGTAGTTCCCTCCCATTCTGGTTTGTAACAACTGAATCATGAGACATAAATGATCAGATAAGTTGGCAGCGTTGTTGTGAGTTGTGCCGACAAACACAAAGCGGTGCCGATAAATCACTTGTTTTTGCTCAATATTGTTTCTGTGGAATCTAAAATATTTCCGTTCAGTGGAAGATGAATGTCGTTTGGTGACCAGTTCTTGTTCGCTTTTCTCGTCTTCAGTCGTTTAGACAGGTCCAACAGCAAGGATGAAAACGGTTCTGATTGGCTTGGAGGGTGCATGATAAGCTCACACAAAAAATAGTGGTGGAAAACTTCAGATGAGATCATCTTCAAAAGGAACAATCATTAACAGGGTTGCTAAGTTTAGTAAAACTATGCATGTACGAGGTCATTGTATAAGCTACATATGCAACCGGTTCAATAACTTTCAGAATGATTCAAGAATATATTCTATAAATTGCAGTGATACAACATTGTTGCTTCCCTCGGTACATGATTTTGTTCCGTTTTGTTTTGTGATTTTGCTGTTTTTGAGTTATACAATGCTATGTGACTTTAGTTTGCTATTCTTCAGGAAACCTGATGTTACTTGCCAGTGAACTTTATCAACTATAATTTAGTCTTGCAGTTTTGAAACTGGTGTCCTTGACATGAATTAGCTTTAGTTTGCTAAAGAAGAACAATCTGTCAGTGAAAGAGGAAAAACGTCTACCCATTGATAAGTGGGGAGCATACTTATACTGACATTTTGACAAAGACATCTAAGCATTTTTGACTCTCATGGTTCAAATGATGCTGATAGTACTTTTTCATTTTAATGGCACTGACTAATTCATCAATTCATCACAAGCATTTGCTAATGGAAACACGGGAATTGTTTTGGGTGAGTTACACCCATTTCTTCTTAACCATACTATTGTGTTATATGTGTAAACTCTTCGGAGAAATAACTTCGTCATGAGAACGTTAAGCGTGTTTCATGAAATATGCCAAAGCAATCGAGAAATAGGACGGTGGAGAAAGAGATTAAAGAATGGAGATGGACTTGGGGCTTCCCAGAGAGATGTGCTGCAGACAGATCACGTTGGCGGGCTGTGGTGGAGGCCTTCTGCACTGCCCAGTGCAAAGAGGAATAGTAATCATTTTATTGAGAAATATTGCAGCATGTCGCCTTACCTGAAATAAATTTAAACTGAAGAGGTAGCTCAACTTGGGGATGGCAATGAAGCTTGCCTTTGTTACCACTTGGGGTTAGACACCTATTGCGTTTTAAAATATTTTGAATATTCTGAGCCATTTACACCACAGAATTCAAAGGAGGTACTTCCAGAGTAAATCCTGTTAGCAGCTTATTTCATCAAACATTTGTGGTAGTGGGTCTTTTTTTTTTCCATTTGTGGTGTTTTAATTTGTTTTAATTTTATTTTTTCCTCCTGAACTTTTTTCTCTGTCTGATTCCAGATATTTGATGTTGGTGAGAGTTTGCTGGTACCAGACGAGTTTACAGCAGAAGAGCGGAAGACTGGGATGTGGTGGCGACACCTGGTGGCAGGAGGAGGTGCAGGCGCTGTGTCCCGTACATGCACTGCCCCGCTGGACAGGCTCAAAGTGCTCATGCAGGTAAGGAGCAGTTTTCTCTGAGAACCAGGCTTGGGCTACACAATAAAGCAGGATAACGAGATTTATGATTTGGTTTCAATTCTCTCTGTTTGTCTGTGTTGAACGAATGAATATTATCATTTATCCCGATTATTAAAATGAAAATTTCATAATTTTTTTTTTATTTTTATTTTGGACATTGCCCCGCCCTACTTGCTCATGTGTTATTCCCTCCACCCGCTTTGTGTATCAGGTCCACGCCTCTAGGCGTAACAGTATGAGCATGACGGGAGGCTTCACCCAGATGATCCGAGAAGGCGGCCTGCGCTCACTGTGGAGGGGGAATGGCATCAATGTCATAAAGATTGCTCCTGAGTCCGCCATCAAGTTCATGGCCTATGAGCAGGTGAGACTCACCTTGATTTTCACTTAACTCCTGAGTCCACCTCCCTGCCTCCCAAGCCCTGATTGGCTGTTGCCCCCGACTCAGATCAAACGCCTGATTGGAAGCAAGCAGGAGTCCCTTGGGATCATGGAGCGGCTGGTCGCCGGTTCCCTGGCAGGAGCCATCGCTCAGAGCAGCATATACCCAATGGAGGTGAGTAGTGCGTAGCCCAGAAGTAGGTGGGTTCAGTCCGGTCTGTCCTGCCTCTTCTCCAATCTGTGACCACTCTGGAATGACCATGAACGTTTGTCTCCTTGCCAGGTCCTGAAGACCCGCCTGGCCCTGAGGAGGACCGGTCAGTACTCTGGCATCGTAGACTGTGCCAAACATATCTTTCAGAAGGAGGGATTGGCGGCGTTTTACAAGGGCTACATTCCCAACATGCTGGGCATCATTCCCTACGCGGGTATTGACCTGGCTGTGTACGAGGTGAGCAGCAAGCCGTGCTGGGCCCCATTTAGTCCATGAACTCCATTTTGTCATTATTTTCCATCATGAAGAAGTTACTGCAGTATTCAGCCTTTTAACCATGAATTCATATAACCGTTCTTGTTAACTTGGCCATTTACTATTAGAGTGCCTCTTCACTGATTTACTGAACTCTGCAGTCATAGACATTTGTTGGATTACATTGGGTCTCCTCTATCCTTATGAACCCCCCACTCAGACACTGAAGACCTCATGGCTGCAGCGGTATGCTACAGACAGCGCCGACCCTGGGGTGTTTGTTCTGCTGGCCTGCGGGACCACCTCCAGCACATGTGGCCAACTGGCCAGCTACCCGCTGGCACTGGTCCGGACCCGTATGCAGGCACAAGGTAGGCCAGATTCCCTACGGTCTTCAGGGTAATAAAAAAATAAATAAATGGCTGAATACCCCAGTTGTTGCAACCCCTTGCGTCTTCTCCCCACCCCAGCCTCCTTGGAAAGCGGACCTCAGATGACCATGACTGGACTTTTCAGGCATATTGTGCGGACAGAAGGAGTGACTGGGCTTTACAGGGGCATCGCCCCGAATTTCATGAAGGTCATCCCAGCGGTCAGCATCAGCTACGTGGTGTACGAGAACCTGAAGGTGACCCTTGGTGCAGCGTCATAGCAAGTCAAGGCCAGCAGATCCACAGTGGGGCTCTTTCAGGAGTTTAAGGGACATATGGGACAAGCCTGGATCAATTACCCACTCCCCCTCCCCCGAGTATTTGCACAGCCATCTTATCAGTGGGAATCCAGAGGATGGTGGGCAGGTTCAGAGACGGTAGGGAGTGGGAGAAGATAACTGACACTGCTCTGGAGGAATAGGACAAATCATCACACCTGCTTCTAGTTTATTTATTTCTAGTGGGGATTTTTTTGTGTTTTTGACTTTTTAATTGTATTTTAATCATCAGGAAATGAGCCACATTAACTCCAAGTCACTGCAGGATCCTGATATTATATATTTAATAATAAAAATGCATGTAATGTAAAGGCTGCAAAAGGTTATAGTGGTAACGCTTCCTAGGAGGGAGGATACTTGTTTTTTCAGTCTGTGCTGCTAAGTGGCCGCTTATTCAAGCTTTCAGCAACTTCATTGTATGCAGTGCCAGTGCCTCCCAGTGGGTGGCAGTGTTGATCAACCACGCTGGTTGTAAGGATGTTGATACAAAACAAAGTGCAAAGGATCGGTTTGCTTTTGTTTTGTTCATCTTAATTTAACTAAAGATTTCCCTAATACATAAACACTTTCTCTTACTACTACTAGCATTAATGCTTTATCCCTCTCACTCAAGAGAAATCATTTTGAATTTGTTAAATTTCCATTTAAATTATTTTCTTTAATCCGTTTAAGGCACATGACCCTATTCCTGTTGCAAGGAGCAAAACTTGTATGACCATAAAGTGGACAAACATAATACAAGAGAGGAAATTGCCTTAGTCTGAATTATCAAGAGCAGTTGTTGAGATAATTGTCAATAATTTATTTTTGTACCTCTGAAGAACATTTGAAATGGGCCTGTTTTGTAGACACTGCATGGAGAGCAGGTGCGGCCTTCACAAGTTTCTTTAAGTTTTATTGCTTAGTTTCATTGCAGAGCTCAAAATTTCTTGAGGTCTTTGTGTAAATTTGACTACCGAAAACATGGTGTTACAGATGTATCCAGACCAGCCAAGGATGAGGAGTATGGAATGGTATAGCAGGAAATGTAGTCCCCTTATCAGTGTTTGTACTCACTGCAAAAACAAGACCACTGTTTACTTCACTTCACGGCGTGTAGATTTAACTAACGTAGTTGAATAACACTTAAGCACTTTAAAATTAACTCTCTTTAACCATGTTTTTATTTTCTTTTTCAGTCAATCAGATGCAGTCAGTTTTTCTTAACTGATGGTAAAATATGCCCTGGCGTTATTGGTTCGCTGTGGATGTATTCCTGTTTTATGAAAAATGGTGGAAATGCTGTTATTTGACCATAATGCCTAATTGACATAATTTTCATGCACCTGAGGAAATCCCTTGCTTTAAGATTCTTGTCTGATGATGTCCAGTATTTTTTGGGGAGAAGAACCCAGAAAAACACTTTTATCCCCCGTCTGCTGTTAGAATTTAGCCTCGGCCATCACTGTTGCCTTATATCGCATGAAACCGATTGTTAGACTTCAAAGGGGCAGGGGCTACCCCAAACCCTAGGGGGAGCTGTGGGATGGGGGGAATGGGGACTGGCTGTCTTCATTTCATGTTTACCTCTCAGGGAGGACTTGGACAGAAGGAAGGGGAATCCGTTTACTGAAATGACTAAATTGCACTTCTCTTAGCTGGTCTTAAACGCCTCTTCAGTACGGCATTCCTGTTCATTTCTGTTTCCCGGTAATGTTATGCTCGCCTTCAGTTTTTCACGGAATGGCTTCCCTCCCTTTCAAAATATGTTATTTATGCTTGTTAACGATTATGTAAAATGTGCACAGATTTTAGGCGCATTGTAGAATAAACGTGGCATGACCAGAAAAGGATACCATGATGGTTTAACCTGTATAACGAAAGATAGAGCTTCATTATGCTCTCAGCAGCCCAGGATTTTATTCTGGAGCCTGTCCATCACCCCAAAACACAAACTTATACTTTTGGTGAAATCACTACCCAGATACACATCACATAATAATCTAATAATTTAGGCAGCTAATCTGTAAAAATGCTGCATTACTGTGTCTAAATAAACCAATTTGACCTACATGCAAGCAATGCAAAGACTATAGGTGAGTGAACTTTCATCCTTTTGGGCATCTTTCTGAAACCTTTCCATTTTACTGCTTAAAAAATGACTGGCATAATGCTTGTTTAGACTTAACCCTGATTATTGTCTAACATGTGACTCTCATGACTTTTGGTGGAAAAAGTCTCAAATCAAACCTCCTTTAGCTAACGAGTGGAACCGAAATGTCTGTGTAGAAAAACATATCTGTACTTAAGCATCAAACTAGATCTGTTTTGTAAAAGAGAATATTGTGATGTGGCACAATGAGCAATGCAAAATCTGCCCCGTTTAGGTTCGTTTGTTTTGTTTGCTTATTAAAAATCCTAATGTGATATGTAGAATATGATTACACGAATGTACTGCAGACATATTTATGTTATTATGGGAACAAGTGTAAAATAAACATATACTTAGCTGAGATGTTTTCGTGTCTGATTTTAAAGTGGTATTCAGTATTTTCATTATTTCTTTGGTTGTGATTTTCAGGGAGTTTTTCTTCACTGATTCTTTAGAAACTGCATAAGCATAAAGGATTCTCATTTAAGAAACCTGGGTCTTATGATTAGAACCCTTTTAAAGGTTTACATAAAGGTAGAGAAGTAGCTCTCTGGCCACACGTTTTATTCCAGGTCATTTAACTTTAACATTTTTTTTAATTCACCATCAGTTTGCAGACTAAGGGATATCATTTCTACAGTTCCCTTGCTTAGACATCCAGTGCGTTTGTTATATCTGTGCGCAATGAAGATGATCCTCACCACACAAGGCATCATCAGTTATTTTGGATATTTTGGTAGATATCTCTGTGCACCCGAGTGCAATGGCAGTAAAAGCATACGGCATTTTGCATAGTTTGGCTGCCACAGACTGGCTAATCTTTGTCTAAGGAGCATTTCTCACCAAAGCCATTACTGATTGCTGAATGGTTAAGATTTCACAAGAGTGGCAATAACAAGAGCGAGTATATCCGAACATCATCAATTTGCTGATGAACTGAATAATGTATTATGCAATCATTTTTAAGGGAATACAAAAGAGTTTGATCATCTGGACAGAACAGATGTTTTATAAAGTAGACTGGAGTCCACTGATGACTAAGCAGGGACAAACTCTCAAAAAATCTTGTGCTGAAGTCTGAATCCTATCTCCTACCAAGAAGTAAGGGAAGGTCTACCAGACTGTTAGAGGAACAGTGCTTTTCAAAGGTGTATTTAGCCATGCCTACCTCCAGATGGAAATGGAAGAAGACTCAAGGATCTTTCTAAACAATACAATAAAAGGCTTCTACCATCGCCATGGGTTGTTGTTTGGGGTAGCACCTTCCCTAACTATCAGGGGGCAATGGGTGAGATTCTCCAGAGCAGTGTTTCTCAACCTGGTCCAACAAACACGTGTACCGTCTGGGGGTCCCTGAGTATTGGTCTTGAGATACATTTCCCCAGAGGGAGCCAACAGCCCAGTGGCATCTTGAGGACATCACCATTGCAGGGGCTACAAATGAGCAGCACTAGGAAAACCTCAAAATGGATTGTGAATTCACTGGAGGAATAAGGGATGAGAGACAGTCAGCACAAATGTGAGGTCCTAAAGCCCAGTGTCACATATTACAGGAACAAAATAATGTCCAAGGTTTGCATAAGCATCAAGACAATAAGCAAGCTGTGTCAAAAGGCCTCACAATGTGTTTTTTAAAGCTCTTTTCCTTAGATTGAGTTCAGAATTCTTTTTGCAAAAATGTAATAACCTACTACTACCTGACCGACAGCAGAAATGGACTAGACAATGTAAGCATTCATTTGTGAGTGGGTGGTCACTTCTGATACATTTGACACACTTCCACCCATCTTTTTCAATGCAGCTGGACTGTGATGCCTCTCTGCATGACACTGGACCACTGATGTCTCATGTTATGGGAGATGGCAGCTAGGGGCCCTTAGCATGTTCATCATCCTCCCTGACTGCAGATGAGAAAAACCATACCCAAACTGACTGGAGGGCATTTCGAATGCCGACATACTGATCATGACAATCTCTGTATTGCTTTTTTACCTGACATTTGTTCCCAGGCACTTATTCATGAATCTTCCATGACTTGGTCCTTTTGACAGATCTCTGTCTCTGTACAGTCTCTGTATAGTTTTAACGCCCCAGGTGTCAGCGACTCATTAAGAGAAGCAGGTTGGTCTGCTCTAACAGGAACAAAAAAATCTCCTCATTATGGACTCGCCTCTAATGCAAAGTGGAATTACATGGATTACCCAGCCTCCCCAACACCTGTGGTCAGTCCCAAGTGACATATTTATATCTTTTGTTGAGCTTTGCAGTTTGGTCATCTTGTGGATGATCTGAGTCTCAGAACAGTTTGAGATCTTTCTGAGATCTCTGAGTCCATTTCACGAGAGCTTGTCTGCTTTGACCATTCCTGCTTCTTCTTCACAGTTATGCCACATAAGAACAAGCCAAGAACAAAGGCTTTGTTGCGGGAGATCAGGTCTGACATCCAGCACACCACGGCACACGGGATCCCCAACATTTTCCGGGCTCGGCACTGGTTCCGGCGCTGGCTATGGGCCGGATTCGTCATCTTTGCATTTTGTTGTGCCTTCTGGCAGTGCATGGAGATGGTCATGACCTTTTATGGCTACCCATCGCACGAGAAGATCACTTTGATCTCCAATTCCAAGCTCATGTTCCCAGCTGTCACCATCTGCAACCTCAACGGCTTGAGGCGGACGGCTTTGGAGAAGAACTTCGCTCTGAACCGCACTTTATCGGTGAGCTGCTCTCCGTGTCTCTGTCCTGCAATTGTGCAACAGCTAATTAAAATAGATATAAATTAAACTCTATAGGAATTCTTACAATACAAGAACACCAGAAACTTTGTGGGACTGGAAGCAAAGCAAAGCTTCTCTTATGTCTTCATGTTAAGTGTCATTATCTTGGCACTTGAAAAAGGTGACATCTTCCTATTTTGATGCTCTCTCTGATATTCTTCCAACCTGCAGGATTTCTGCCTCTCTGAGCAGTGGAACAGGACCAGTTACCCCAGCTCTGCCAGGGATACCAACCGCTGTGGTTTCTCCTTCAGCAAATTGGCCTCGGAGTTCAACAGGCTTTCAGAAGAGGAGAAACTGGACATGGGCCACCAGCTGGAGGACATGCTCATATTTTGTACCTACCATGGGCGACCATGCAACACCAGGTGAGCACCACATCAGTGGACCTTCTCAAGAGCAACATGGTAGCTCAGTGCATATATAATAATAGTGCAAATAGTAAAGACATAAGACAAACTGAGCAAACATAAAACAAACATATGTGCAAAGACAGAGTAAAGTCATGACTAGCGATGCATAGCTAAAGTGTAACAAGTGGGTCTTTCACGCCACACTAAAATTTACAGTAAACACAAATTACTTTTGTACCATAGAAATACCAGAATGTTGAATGTATGAATGTTTGTAAATATAAAGTCTAAGGTTTGTTGACTAATAATTCCTTCGTTTTGTAATTACAAATTAAAATTGTTCTTTTTTGCTTATCGTATTCCATCCTCTACAATAAGTTTCTTTTCAGGGTTTGTCAACTACAAGTTTGGGAACTGTTACACGTTCAACTCTCACAAGAACACGGACACCCAGGGGAGGCCCATCAGCGGCGTGCCACTGAACACGACCAAAGCGGGATTCACGTATGGTGAGTATGGAAAGATCCTCAGAGAAGCTCTGCAGTCAGCTTCCGCTCTCATCCTGTATGCAGACTGCTCGCTATGGACCGGGCTGCCACTTAAATGCATGCAATACATACACGGTGTGCTTTCACTGTAAAGCCACTTCACAGATATAATCTGACAAAATATTTCATTGATCTCATGAAGGTGTTGCGCCAGTACAGGCCTTATTAAGAACCCCTAAAAGATAAAAAAAAAAAAAAAAACAACAAAAATTGTGCTCATTGTAACAATACATGTGATCAAACACTACAGGAATGTTATTGTGAGTTTTATTTATTTTAATTTAGTTTTTAGTTTTATATTATTTTCAATTTTCATTTAAAATTCAGTTTAGTTTTCAATGTGGTTTTATTAGTTTTTATAAGCTTTATTTAAAAGATATATTCCTGTTTTGTTTTTTATGTATTCTACTTTCAATTTTTAGAGTTTTAGGAATTTTACTTCTATGGGGTAGACTGAAACTTGTAGAGCTGTTTTACATGTCTGATCTTTAGAGAAACCACATGAATACACAGTGTCTATTATGTACTAATGTCCTGGAAATGGGAAAATAATGTCCCAGGAATTATTAATGGTCATCTAAAGGCAATACACCAGACTATGTTTCCTTGAATAATTTCCAAGGACAAAAGATAAACAAATCATTATTTTGGCTAAATAGTAGTAAAATACACTTACGGAAAATATTTCACCTTTTTTTATTTTATTTTATTTCAGCTAGTTTTGGAAGCGATATTTATAACTTTCATTTAGTTGTCATTTTTAATTTTCATATGTTATTTCAGCTTACAAAAATAATTTCTTGTAGATTTAGTTTTCACTATAGATAATAATAACACTTTACCATAGTTCTTCATTAGTTTGCAGACTGAGGCCTTGGATGAATCATCCACTCTGTCAGTTTCTTCAGGCGAATTGTAATATTGGATAAAACCATATATTAGCAGCATCTCTTACTTAATTCAGATGGTAAACAGTAACCCAGAGTAAAAGTGATGATGGGGCAGTCAATCTGCTTTGTCATGGCAGGTGGGGGGGGGGGGCAGAGTGAATTTCAGAAAGGGGGACCACAAGTCAGTTGTAGGGGGACAATAAATCACTGATGCTCCATCAATCTCCTAGACCGTCCTTTCTCTTAATCAGAATCAATATCATCATTATCCTCACCACCTGACCTTTGATGAATCTGGTTTCTCCAGTGCCTGTGGATTAAATTGGGGGAGGTGGGGTTACTAATGGAGAGAATGTCACAGGGAAGGCTAAGTGATCACTGGGGGCCCCACTGTGCTCCCCCAGGGCTTCACCTGGAGCTGTTCATCCAGCAAATAGAATACATCAGGGACATCACCCATTCCGCCGGTATCCGCTTGCTAGTGCATGACCAGCACGCCACACCCTTCCCTGAGGACGAGGGCGTCAACATCCCACCAGGAACTGAGACGGACATCGGCATCACAAGGGTGATGATGCTAAAAGATTTATCAGCATTATGTTGACATAATATATACCAAACATTTTTGGTTAACAAAAATTTATTTAAAGACGTAAACATTTTTGAATGTTTGAATGTTTTTGTAGTACCACTATACACATTACAATAATTGGTATATATTTTTTTGTTATAATGTCACATCTAAGAAATATGAAGCATTATGGTTAATTCATGCATGCACACACACACAGACACCCACACTAACACACTCACACATATCTTTTGTATCCAAACCAATGACAGTGTGATAGATGAAAATAATTTTTTGGGGTTTAACCATTCTAGATTGGAATTAGACGACTGAAACATCCGTATGGAAGCAACTGTACCGATGGAGAGGGCATTACTAATTACTACCATGATCTGTATGGGTCAAAATACACCAGGGAGGTACGTGGTCTACATGGATATAGACAGTTCTCCCTAGGATGAATTTTAGCCAGTTTGCTCACCCACTGTTCTTTCCCTGTCACCTCCCAGGCCTGCAAGCGCTCATGCGCCCAGTATAGCATTATGGATGACTGTGGATGCAGTCACTGGGAGTTTGCAGTTCCCCCAGGGATGAATTACCCAAAATGCAATTTGAGCTCATCCACAACTCGTAAGGATAAAAGCAACCCACTGCATGCGTGGTTTATGTTCTCACTGTGTAGAAAAGGCTAACAATTGCTAATTCTTGTTTTTTTTTTTGCATCGCCATTGGATCACTTCCCTGAGGTTTTGTTGGGGCTCTTTACCTTCACATTGCTTATTCCCCCCCAGGAAGATGCTTGGAGCTGTACGAATATAAATTTTCCCATGACATGTTACCGTGTCATTGTCCTCTTCAGTGCAAGTAAGTACTGAATCCCAATTTGTTTATGAAGATGGAGAGAGTGTTGGGCAATTTTTCGGGTCCACACAAAGATCTGTGTATGCACTCAAAAAAGTAAAAAGGTTAGGGCTGGGTAGGGTTTAAGGTGATGTTGGGATTAGTTTTCCCATATGAATGGAGAGTCCCCACAAAGATATAATTACAAACCTGTGTGTGTGTGTGTGTGTGTGTGTGTGTGTGGATCCCATCATAGAGTGAATGGAGCTGCTTCATCAGGACCTAATCAATGGGGGGGGATTCTATGACAAGTCATTTCACAGAAAACGTGATAATTATTGAAACCTCCATAGATAAATATGGTTTTATAAATGGGAAGTTGCTTTCTGTGTCACATTATGCAGAAACACTTTCAGAATCAATAAGATGGAGAACAATTGTGAAAGAGCAGATATGTGCGTGTGAGTGCATATGTGTGCGTGTGTGTTTGTGTAATGGACTAAGTCCCCTGTGACTTTTCTTATAAGGCATTAAGGGATAGCAAAGTCAGCAGGGTGACATGTGGCTCTAGCAGTGGTGGATAATGAGAAGGTGGTCACCTGACCAAGGTCACAAGAGATTTGCAATGTGACATATTGCAAACAACATGCTTTAATGGGCAGAAAGAGCTTCAGAATCACTGTCCAGACTGTATGAATAAAGTTATTAAGAGATTGCAGGTATTCAGCCCAAAGATAACCACCCCTAAAGGTTAAAGACGACCATTTGGGTGCAAGAGCCCAGAAACACCATCTTCAGAAGTCTGTGGATTCTCTGAAGAGGCCGGATACCCCTTACAGAGCCACTGGAGAGCAGCTCATTTGCTCACCTTTCAGAAAGCGTTTGAATGCACACCATGGCTCCTGCCTCTGTAAATTAAAGATGAATTTTAATTAAGAGGATTTACTGTCAATTTCTGTGGCTTCTGTGCATTGGGGAACTAATTAACCACAGAGAGCAGTGACTTCCCAGCAGCTAATCCTTTACGTCAACAAGAGATGCACCTTGCGATTCAAGAAAAGTCCCTAGAACAGTGTAAAAACTGACACACTGAGACATTAATTTCTTTGCAGTTGTGCATATTTAAGTGTGTGTGTGTGTTTTAATCTCTTTAGAAGATTTTTACTCAGTGTATTTAACCAAGTTTGCAGCACAACTACTGTCCCAGACAGCTGAATTTTATATCAAAATGCTGACTATGCGTCAGTTTTTTCATTTCAGTTCCTCCAAACCAAAAAAATGCTCAATGAGGTGTTTTACATTTAGTGATAGTTTGTAATTGTCCTGCTTTTAGAGAGGAGCTGTTCGACTTGACTGTGTCAGGATCCCAGTGGCCGGCGACAGCCTACCTGGTGAGTGTCTAATGGCGATATGGGATGTCTGGGAGGGCTCAATCAATTACATGCACAGAAGGAATCGGTGAATCACTAAATGCTTATATACACACAAAAACTAAGGAAATACAATAATTAGGCAGTAGCAGCTGTCTGATTAACCTAAATTAATTAATGCCCCTTTTCTGGTTGTTCCAGGATAAGTTCTCTAGTAATCTCAGAAATAAAGGGGAACAACTGCGTGCCATTGCCGATGACCAACAGCAAATCCGGTCAGTATCAGCTATCGTATTGATGGATCTATAGATACATAATAATTTATCTCTATCATTCGTATAGACAGGTGGCATCAGATTTTACCCAGATAAT
The DNA here is from genome assembly GCA_026777985.1 of Mormyrops attenuatus. NCBI lineage: Eukaryota > Metazoa > Chordata > Actinopteri > Osteoglossiformes > Mormyridae > Mormyrops > Mormyrops attenuatus. Next base: position 8,360,661 of record JAODKC010000117.1, on the reverse strand, counting down.
AACCAAATATGCATGTGAAAAGTACAGTATCTGTGACAGTATTTTAATACAAACAAAAAGTATAACTTAATTTGAATAGTTTTTTTTAAAGGATAGCTTCCCTTAAATATTACACCTCATTGAATTAGACCAGTTCCATTCTCTGTACTGATGACTGAATTAGTGGTAGCCATGTATGAGTGCATTTTTATTTTTATCTTTTGTCTTCCAGAGATAACTTGTTGAAAGTAGTTGTTTACTATCAGAAAATGAACTATGAACACATTTCAGAAGAGCCATCCATCACGGTAAATAGAGAAAAAGAATACACAATTCACTTGCATTTAACTCAGTATCTCTTTCAAAATAATACTTGTACGTTATTCTAAGATAAAACCATATTGTAATTAATTGTGGTGAGAATGGAAAAGAAAATATGCATTCTGTTTTACTCAGTTTTTCCATGGAGTACTGTGGTAGTAATTGGGTTCACTACCACCCTGTTAAAGCTGTGATATAAACAGAACCAGAAGCCAATAAAGTTTGCCATAATAAGCAAGGACAATCAACCTGTCCGTACATGGTCATGTGACAAAATGTTTTGGTTGAGGAAAAAAAACTATGTAGGCTATATTCTTAAATACCATATCCATTGTAAAAACCAGTGATGGGCAAATGAAGCTTAATGAACTATGTGCTGTATTTTTTGACCCCACTAGATGGTGCTCTTGGTTTGCTTTAGGGCATGCTTTGAGCCCTTTTATGAACAGAGAGCACCATCTAGTGGGGTCAGAAAATACAGCAAATGGTTCAAGAAGCTTCATTTGCACATCACTACACTATACGTCTTCACAGACCAATGGCCATGGATTGTCAACCTAAACCCGTAACCCTGAAGATCAGAGGTGACAGTGAGCCACCATGTTGCAGTACAGTAAAGCGTGTGGGAATGGCGCCCCCACCTGTTCCTGATGCTGCGTTTGCAGCCTCCCCAGCTCTGTCCGCTGCTCCTTGCGCAGCTGCTCTGCCTGGGCCGTGTAGCGAGCTGTCAGCCCCGCTTCCAGTGCCCCCAGCTCTGCCTCCTGCTGCACCTGCAGCGCCTGCAGCTCTCGCTCACAGCTCCGCTCCAGCTCCTCCTTGTCCTCCCGCAATCGCTCCCAACGCAGCACACTGGAGACTGGGGAGAGAGGCGAGGAGGCGGGGCGACTGAGAGGTGAGGAGGTAAAGGCCGGAGGTTGTGGCAATCACAGCACAACACCTGGGGAGGACGACTGACGATGGCTCGAACCGCGGAGGTCCACGCTAACCTGCTTCATCTCTGATCCTGGCCAGTTCCAGGGACAGCGCCCTCTCCTTCACAAGGGCATCCTCGCTCTGCAGTATAGACAGACACAAGCAGGCAGGTCAGAGTGGTGGGCAAAACACAGCAGCTTCTCCCATCTGGGGTCCAGACTGATACACCTTTTGGTCCTACTCAAATATGGAGGGAAAGGTCGCACGGCTGGTGGGAATCCTTATAAACACTCAATTCACTTTCAATCTCTACAGTACTGTTTATTATATTCTGTTCTCCAATTTTGTCTATTTCTCCATCCATCCATCCATCCATCCATCCAGGGCCGGGTTGCGGAGGCAGCAGTCTAAGCAGGGATGCCCAGACCTCCCTCTCCCTAGACACCTCCTCTAGCTCCTTGGTTCGCTGGCTACCTAATCTGGCTCTAGGTATTTTATTGTCTTCTTTTTTAATGTTTTTTTTACCCTTATTTTTGTATGCTTCTTTTATTTCTGTAATGCACATTGAATTACTGCTGTGTATGACAATGTACTAAATAAACTTGTCTCACCTTACTTTAGTAGGCGGCACTTTTACCTCACCTTTAAACCCTGTTTCTGTCTCTTAGCTCCTCTCTGGTTTACCCCGCAGTCTAGAGCACGTGTCTGTGTTGTGTGTGAGGCCTGTGATGGACTGATGTCCCACCCAGGGTGACCCAGGGTGATTCTTGGCACAGGCTCCAGGTTCACCACCACTGTTCTTGTGGTTATGCACGATGTACAGATATGCGATAAGGCAATGACATACGTTTCACTGAATTCTTCTTTTACTGTATCATTTTCAAAAAATGCAATGGGACCTCCTGATATATAATTCTTAAATCACAGGCTGTTGCTTGCATATGTACCCCCCAGCCCCGGGGAAGACAGTGCATCTCACGATGCAGGTGCACAGCTCAAAATACCATGTAAGCTTGTAATAAACATATCCATTAGCAGGGCTAGACAGGCCGCTCGGCCTGGACATTGCCCCTATGGGTATATGTGCCGGCAAAAGTTATTGTGAGGGCAATTTTTAATCCCAGTCCAGCCCTGCCAATCGAACTGGTTCCTCAGCAGCGAACTAATCTATTTTCTCGGCACGGACCTGCAGAGACGGCCACTCTCTGGGGGGCTCTGAGGCCGCGACTCTTCATCCCTGCGCGTGCAGTCATCGCTTCGCCATGGAAACGCGACCTGCTTTAATGTTATCGTGGGCACTTCTTACCAGGCAACCTGGATGCTCTGTCGGGATGCTCACTGCCTTTTCACACATTTCTCTGTAGATGAAACGAGTTCCCACTTGACGCAAAATCCGCCACATTCCCCACGTTAACGATGGAAATGAGCAGGCGGAGGCGTGAAAATCATCATGTTTACCAAACAAGCGCACACACGTGAAAATACAAGGAACCGTTCAGAAACGGCGAAGACAGTAAGCGCGCTGATAAAGAACTCCCAACGCACACTGGGGTGACCACTAACACCAGAACAGCAGCAAAGCCGGGTTCTCCATGGTAATTACACAGGTCCACCTCAGATGGAGGCCTGGTGAGGTGATCTAGCTCTATGGCTGTGGATATCATCACCATTTGGGTGTCACTCACAACCCAAATTCCAACAATGATGACCTTAACCCCTACCCAGCCCTAACCAAACAGGTTTTTGATGGCAGTCACTGTTTTTTTATAAAATTATGTCCCCACAATGTAATATAAACATAACTCCCTCCACCCACACACGCCCACACAGACACAACCAAAAACAAACAGCATGATTCAGTGCTGATGCTCAGACCAGCAGGTTAACATGTTCAAAATGCATGAAAATGACACACAGCCTCACCTGCTCTACTGCGCCTCTGCATAACGTCACTGGATCACACGTAACTGCGTTTAAGCCAGTCTAAGGGTCTGAGAATCCCGCCATGCTGTACTGACACACGGCAGCCCGGAGCTGGAGGACGTGTACGCTCAGGGAGTGTCCCTGTCAGGGGGCGGGTGGGGGGGATGTCTGATCGATACGCAGATATGCATTTCCCAGCATGCTGTGCAAATTTCCTCTTCTCCCAAAGGAAATGACTGCTTATGTATATGCAGGCTCATGCACAGAGACACACACACACGCAAACACAGAAACACAGACACAGAAACACACAGAACAAACACGCACAGAAACACAGAAACACACACGCACACACAGACAGAAACACACACACACACAGAAACACAGACACAGAAACACACACCGACACACAGACACAGGAACACGCACATGCACAGAAACACACACACATACACAGAAACACACACGTACACACACAGAAACACACAGAACACACACACAGAAACACACAGAACACACACGCACACACAGAAACACACAGAACACACACGCACACACACAGACACAGAAACACACACACACAGAAACACACAGAACACACACGCACAGAAACACACAGAACACACACGCACACACACAGACACAGAAACACACACGCACAGAAACACACAGAACACACACGCACAGAAACACACAGAACACACACGCACAGAAACACACAGAACACACACGCACACACACAGACACAGAAACACACACGCACAGAAACACACAGAACACACACGCACAGAAACACACAGAACACACACGCACAGAAACACACAGAACACACACGCACACACACAGACACAGAAACACACAC
>JAODKC010000117.1:8341140-8356564 GCA_026777985.1 Mormyrops attenuatus | reverse complement strand
CACAGAAACACACAGAACACACACGCACAGAAACACACAGAACACACACGCACACACACAGACACAGAAACACACACACACACACACACACAGTTCTCGTAGAGCGTATAATAACGACTGGTCGGAGAGCTGGCTGTAAGTTCAGGCGGTTGTTAAGCAGGTAGGTCGTTAAGTGGGGAGTATTTGTACAAGACTTTCAGAGGTTTTTGTTTTCTGATTGCAGTCACAGATTTTTATAAAATTGAGGTTATCCTTGCAGGGGGGAGAAATATCCTCATGAGGTAAAATTTCCAGAATTTTATCACATTCTGGCACAAACACAAACACAGACACACAAACACACACACTCTTTCAGGCCATTCATTGATAAACTCGCATCTGCGGCCAGGTTGACACACCCATGCGTTGTCAAAGCTCACAGTAATGTTTAAGCACACATATACATATACACACACAGACCAACAGCCCAGCTGTGAGCAGACACAGAAGACACGCCCTGTACACATCCAGCAGCCCTCAGCTGCAGAGAGAAGGATTCCCCGATCACCCCACACCTTAACTAAAATCACGCATAATAAGACCCTCAGGAACACAGACACTGTATTCCCAGCATCCTCCAGTGCTGCAGGTCAGACTATCCAAACAGGAGCGATGTACAGTAACCTGACCCATGTCTCTTCCACACCATCCGTCACACTTTTCTCATCTTTTAAGGGGATTACAGGGTTAAACGCTCAGCAACTACAGTAGTTGTATCTGAAGACAAAAAATATATATATTAATAAGGAGGAATCCTTCTGCTCCTTTTCCAGAGAACGATGGTCGCTGTCGGTGACAGGATGACAGTCTCTATTGTCATTAACACGATTCATTCAACATTCCAGAAAATGACAGCAGACGAAGCAGGCCGGCAGATGAGATGAAAATAGGGTCATATTAGCTGTCACGCTACACAGGAGGAGCAAACTGCAGCTGCCTAATCTGCACAGATGAGGACGCCATCAGTGAAATAGCCCCTTAGCTTAGGATCTTTGTGCTTGGATTATTATGAGTTATACTGGACGTGAGGATCAGAGCAGAGCTCACCAGTGGCTAGGCAGCATGTCTCTGTATGGAAAATGACAGAGGAAGGGTCAGAGGTCTGCTTCTGATAGAACAGTGTTCCCCAATCTAGTCGCCGGGGGCCCACAGTTGGTCCATGTTTCCGCTCCTTACGAGCTCCCTGCCAGACAGTCCACATCCCAGGTCCCAGTAGGACTGTCTGCGGGTCCCCACCTACTGCATCTCTGTTCAAAGAGCACTATTTGCATTCAAGGTTGGCGCCATCTGAGTCATATCACATGACAAAGTGGGGAAATTAATATTATGAATGGAGAATGCTGTCTGGGAAATGTGCATTGATTAAAAAAAAATCAAAAACAAACAGAAAAGGATTTGAAGCAGTAAACAGTAGATGGCAACCTTGAGCTTCTAATGTACTGTGGCATATGTTTGCCCCCACCCCCCCACTCATGCCACTCCTCCACCTAACCCTAACCCTATCTCATTCAAAACTCCCTGAACCTAAATTTCATAGCAGAGAAATATTATTACACAGAACATCTGAAACATGACAGTGATCTGTGACCTGCAGCCATGCCACGGAGATCTGGACATCTCTGATGCTTCAACTTCCCCCCCAGCACTCTGTGACAAATTTATCCCTGGTCACATATGTCACCCCCACCCTCACCTGACCCCATCTGACCTGCAGGTGGAATGTGCCCTAATTTTATACCCGTTTGCAAATTTCCCGTGCCGTACCTTGCGGTGGAAATGCATCGCAGCTATGGCAAAGGCGTCCAGGCCCAAGGTGGTGCTGGCGAGCTCCGCCCGCAGGCCCTGCAGTTGATGCGCCTGCTCCTGGCAGCGGCCTTGGAGTTGCAGCAGCTGCCGCTCACTGTCGGGGACGCCACGCCGTGGGGAGCCCGTGGGGGTGCAGGAGACGCCCGCTCGGCCGCCAGAAGCTGGCCTCTGCCGCATGTGTACTGGAAGAGCAGGAGGGGGGAGGAAAAAGATGTGGAGTAGAGGAAGAGGAGGAGGGGAAGGAGAAAGATGAGGAGGAGAAGGAGGAAGAGAAGTAGGAAGACGAGGAACAGGAGAGGGAAGGAAGAGGAGGAGGAAAAGGACGAGCAGAGGAAAAGAAGGAGGAAGAGGAGGAAGACAAGGAGGAGGGGTGGAAGAGGAGGAAAGGTAAAATACAGATTAGTTTACACTAAACTCTAATGCAAATTCTTATTTAGTGACAAGTTGCACAGCTACAAAATTTCTATTGATAACTGATACGTTAATAACAATCGCATAAAAATCCAAGGAGTCTGAAAAAGAAACAATCCCACAAATAACTGTAACGTTTTTGTAATTGAGATGCTACCAGTAAGATGAGCTAGGGAGGCAACTGCAGAGCTATGCAGCTCGGATTCAATATAAAGAGGCTCTCAAGGCGTCGACTGCTCTGGGACTGAGTGTCCAAAAGATTTTTTTTAATTATTGACCAACGCCTAACCTCTTGACCTTTGACCCTGGACCTTCCCCAAAGACTTGACTGGATGCAACCTGTCCTGTGTCCCCCAGGCTGCTCAGGTATGACAATGTCATGGATGGCAGAGGACAAAGAATGTCCTACCCCCCCCAAGGGAAACTTGGTAACTAACCAGCAAAAACATCGGTGACCTGTCTCTGCTGAAACTAATGAGTTGTGTGTCTTATTTCCTGAGGAACTGGAATCTTGCATAGTTGTGCTAAAAGCAGATCTACTGAGAGGACAGATCTGAAGGTCACATGTGTGCTAACTGAATAAATATTCATGCAACTGCCATGTGAAATGCAAATTACATTCAGTAATTGATTTTAAGCTCAGCAGCAAATTAACAATTAAGGGAAATAAAGTGGGAACATGGCTGGCATCCTGTCCAGGATAAGCGGGTGGAAGATGGAAGCAGGGAGAGTAGGAGTGCAGTGTAAAATGTGTGTGTGGCAGGTACAGCAGTGTTTAAGGCTCTGGTACTGAAACCAAAGTACTGCTGGATAATATCTGCGTGATGTAAAAGTACAGGTGAATTCCTCTGGATGAACCCACGTGCTAAACAGCTTGTCTAAAGCTAACTAACTAATCTCTCATTTGACAGTGGGAGAGTGAGCATGACAAAGCTTTTGCAGTGCGGAATGTCCTGTACAGCCGTCTCTGTTGGGCCCTGGTGCCTAATGCTCCTGGATCTAGCTGGCCTGGTGGAGCGTACGCAAGCAAAGCCATGTGGACCTGCTCCCAGACTTTTTTCTGCATCCCTCCTCTTACTTCCTCCTTTGAGGATTGACTGAAAGTGGATCCTGATTGTGGAAGTGCTAATCCAGTGTGTGGGGATGGTCTGGGCACCCACCTGACCGCCTTACGACCCACACTGTGACACACTCATGCGGAGTGTACTTTTTGGAAATGACTCTGTCATTATTCCTGATGCTTAAATTAAACTGTTATAATCTTTATCTCTCCAATTGTTCATCTTATCAACTGCAGCTTTGCTCCAGCCGACTTACAGACTGCTGCTGTTACACCAGTCCTTAAGAAATCTCTTCGCAGTTCTGAATCAATGGACTACAGGCCTATCTCTAATCTTCCTTTTAATTCCAAGATATTGAAAAATGTTACTGCCTCTCAGATCCAGGCTTATTTGGCTCTTAATAATCTTTATGGGCCTTTTCAATGCGGCTTCCGCCCTTCTTATAGTACTGAAACAGCATTTCATAAGTTGTTAATGATCTTCTCTCTGTTGACTCTGGTGCTTTAAATGCCACAGTAGTTGAGCTCTGCTTTTGACACCATGCAATATTCTTCTGTCCCGTTTATTGGGCATTATTATGATTTCAGTTCTGTCTCACTGCTTCATCTCTATTCAAAAACATAGATCAGACTATGCTAGTCAGGCATGGAGTTCCACAGGGCTCTCTCCTCGGTCCCCTACTTTTCACTATCTACATGCTTCTTCTCGATAACCTTATCAAGAGATATACTGCACTGATTTATACCAATACAAGCTGCAGTGCAGTTTTCCCGCCTCCCTCACTAACTGCCTGCATCTCTGAACTGAGGTGATGGCTGGCTTTTCTTAAACTGAACTCTGACAAAACTGAAGTTCTCCTTATTGGTCCCAAACCTCTCGTAACTTGTCATTCTGAATTACGTTTTAACATCGATGACACTCTGATAGGGCCATCTTCATTTGTTTGTAACTCAGGTGTAATTTTAGATTCTTTTCTCAGTTTTGAGAATCATGTAAATTTTCTGCTCAAGTCTGCATTTTAACAGCTATGTAATATAGCTTGTGTTCATCCACTTCTTAACTCATGGGATGCAGAAAATTTGATCCATGGCTTTATAACCTCATGTCTTGATTACTGTGATGATCTTCTTGTAGGTCTATTTCCAGACTTCACTGTATCCAAAATTCTGCCACTTGAGTTCTTACACTAAACTCTCTGCTCATATCACACTGTATGACCTTCACTGGCTCCCGGTCACTTTTCGCATTCAATACAAGACTGCGAAAGGCACCTCATGGTTTGGCGCCACAGTACTTAACTGAACTGCTCCATTCATACACTCCTGTCTATACTCTTAGGTCTTCTGATGCTGGTTCGCACATAGCGCCCGAATTTCAAAGGTGGTACTGTAGGTCATTTAGTCCCATGGAACTCCCTCTCACGACCTCTCCACAATATCTCTTATCTCTCCACTCTCAAATCTAATACTAAAACACACCTTTTCCAACAGTCTTGCTCCCATTTCCAGGTTGCCCCTTATAATAAAAAATGACTGTATTGGTTGCTTTGAATTGACCTAATTTAATTTTGTGTTTGAAACATTTTCTTGGTTTTGTTAAATTTTTGTAAAGTGACCTTGACTTTTGGAAAGGCGCTATATAAATATAAATAATTATTGTTGCTCTTGCAATTTTTTTTTATTATTTTACTGAAATGTGCTACATCCATCCATCCATCCTCAAAAATAATTTATCCCGTGCACGGTGGAGAACATCCAGACAAGGTGGAGAACACAAAAACTCCACACGCACAGGGCGGAGATGGGATAAAAATGTAGAATGCTAAAAGTAATTTAATAATGCAGGAATATAGGTCTTCCTGGTGGGTTGAACATACCCTCGTCCTGTATAATGAATCAAACTGCCCTCTGGGGTACCTACAATTCAGCTGGTTCTCTTTTTAACCTCACAAAGTTCCCAGACACGGTCTGGCGCCGTCTGAACTACCGGTGGATGCACAAGCTTGCTGTCTCCATGACAACAGTGAGCTGAGCACAGATAGGGGGTTTGAAGACCCGCGGAGATCGACGAGCTTCGGTGGGGGTGAGGGGACTCACCCGGGGACTGCGTCTTGGGCGGCACGGCGGCAAAGCGCTTTGGGGACGACACCAGGGGGCGGGCTCCACCCCCAGCTATGTCCTTCTGCACCTCCTTCCTGCAGGCTGGGAGACATGAATTACCGTGTCAGACTGTCTCCCCCATCAGGCAGGGAATGGTAGAGTCAATAAATCAATCTGCTGGAGTCACTGCTAACATGAGAGCATCTAATATGGCAGGGAATCAAACACGCATAACACAAACACACAACAATCTACCCAACTCATATACCTAAACAAAATATGAGCAATATGAATGATAATAGCTAAAGTATCTAGCAAAACATATACATATAGCCATTTATCATGCTCAAATTCTAAGTGAGAAACACCTAAAGAAGAAGCCTAGATATAGACCAAAAGCCTGTATATAAAAAGAGAGTAGGAGGGTTTACACAGTAGGCGATTGGGCTGTGTAATAACGATAATGGATGCATCAGACACCTTGTACCTCTGTACCGTAAAAGGCAGAAATCTTCTGCTCTTGGGTTCCCCATCATGTAAGCTACTTATTGGATGAAATCACGCGTAACCGGCTCTAATTCTCCATCATTTACCACGTTATGACCAAACATTTACAAAAAGGAGCATCCCCTTCCATTAGGGATGCCAGTCCAGCCTTCATTCTACTAGCACCTAAATATCGCTCGTGATTAATTGCTGTCACAGGACTGCATGCAAATGAGAAGCTTATTAACGTGCACGCTCATTAATATTCAACCTATTGCCTCAATGTAACAAGCTGCCTTTTTTCCCCATTCCCTTCTGCACTTGGCCGGTGGGGCAGTTCACTTCACACATGCCTCGCATTCTTCACGCGGCTCAGCTGCCTTCAGCGCAGATAAGTGCATAGCAAAGACGACGAGTTAGTCCCGCTCTGACAGCCGTCTTCATCTGCTTTGCCACCCGAAACCGTGAGCAGCATATTTCCGGGATCCCGTCTGTTGCAGGCGGCGATCACGGTCAGCTCCTCGCACTTTTCAAGTATCGCGTGGAGGTGATGGATTAGCAGCGGCCCACCCAGCCTCTCGGTTTGGGGGACATGGGGGGTATAGCGAAATTTGAAGGGGGGGGGGGTGACCTTGAGGTGACAGATTTCTGCATGTGACAGCCAGATCTACCATTCATGTATCTAAGTCGAACTTAAAGGGTGTCACAATACTGTGCATTTACTGAGAATTTAGAATTTAGATAAACTTTAGAATTTAGATAAACACATTATATAACCAGTTCTGCGGTGGTGGATAATTAAGGGTTAGCACACTATATTACCCATTTTTATATATTCTTTATACAACTTTTATATATTCTATATACCATCACTGAAGAAAACGAGACACACAGATCAACTCCAAATTATCTTTGAATATAAAAAATGTTAAAATGCAAAAGTAAACAAACCATGTTAATATACCATTCAAAATGTAACCTGCATCTAAGTGAATTAACGAAAGCTTAGACTCACAGAGTGGGGAGCCACGTGGTGGGGGCAGCAGAGAGCGGCGGGGAGGAGTGGGGGCACCGGGGGGGTGCGGACTACTGCGACCCGGGGCCTGCGGCAGGGCCTCACCAGGGGCGGGTGTCCTGGGGAGGGAGGGGTCATCGCTGCCACTGCTAAGACCTGCAAAGCAGAACAAGGTGACTACGCACCGTCACAGAACAGGGATATACCCCGTGTATATGTAGCACACACTGTCACAGAACAGGGATATACCTCGTTTATATATACCACACACACTGTCACAGAGCTGGGATATACCCAGTGTATATATACCACACACACACTGTCACAGAGCTGGGATATACTCTGCATATATATACCACACACACTGTCACATTCAGCTGGGATATTCCCCGTGTATATATACCACACACCGTCACAGAGCAAGGATATACCCCGTGTACATATACCACCCACCGTTACAGAACTGGGATATACCCTGTGTATATATACCACACACACACTGTCACATACAGCTGGGATATACCCTGTGTATATATACTGTACCACACACACTGTCACATTCAGCTGGGATATACCCCGTGTATATATACCACACACCGTCACAGAACTGGGATATACCCTGTGTATATATATACACCACACACCCACTGTCACATACAGCTGGGATATACCCCATCCCAGGCAAGGAGTGTATTTAAATGGCCATCCCAGAGATTGTGACTTGATGCACTTGCAGGATGGGAAAATTGATTTTTATTGCAGCAGGAAAGAAACGATGGAGAAATCTGAGCCGGTCTCATCAACACATTAAGGTATTAAATGACCACAATAATGCACCCAAGTCAACAGGCATTAAATGGCTGTGCTGATACTCATAGATATACTGTATATCGATGCCCATCTCTCCACGTAGGTCTCACTTGGTACCAACAAAATTAAACATCCTTTGGATAATAAAAAAAGAAAGACTAAAATAAAGTTTTAAAAATAAACTAGAGCAAGGCATATTTTCTTATGAAGTGCAGCCCAACCAAAAATGGGTCGCGAGGGATGAGACGGTACGTATAAGAATGCTGGCGGGGTGGGGCGGGTTTAAGTGATGCGGGGGCAGGAAAGGCGGATCCACACACTCATACGCATGTGTTTACAGACACTAGCATACACATGTACACACACGCTATTCTCTCCCCCCACGCTCATTTTTTATTTATAGTGTATTAATTCATATACATACTGTACACACACATATACCCTCACGTGCTTTTTTATATGGCTTATAGATACACAAATATTTGTGCTTTCATAAGGAAAGCAGGGCTAGTCTATCTCATCAGATAGTGACGGGTGATGGCGGTCTGCTCATGCAATTAAAAACACAATAAAAATTAATGAATAATTTGAAGAACCATTTTCAGGGGGATTCTGGAATGAGAAAATGGATCTCGTCTGAGTAACATTCAGGCCATAGAGTATGTCAGTTTCTGATCGAGAGATTCGAAAACGGAGTCAAATTTTTCCCTGTTGGGCCTCGGTAAGGAATAAGATACAACGTCAGGCCTCCGGAGGCTGAAATGGCCCATCCATTATTCAGAGGGCTGCGCAGCGCCATCCTGACTGCTCTGCTGCAAGGGCAGCACAGGAAGGCGGCTGGAAAGCCCTGCTTTGCCGACAGCACAGATCATTTATTCGCCGAGGAAGGTCAGTGTTTCCCTGTTTCCATTTCACTGGGCAGTTTTACCAGCTGTGATCTTAACTGCGAAACAACGAAGCCCCCCCGATCGGAGGTGGCTGGGTCAGATCGCTTAAGCCTGGTGAGACATCGGTGGCTGCCAATTCCACAGCGACAAACACACCCATACACACATACACACACGTTGGGTAAACATATACCCATTTTTTTTCCTTATGGGGACCAGGAAACTTTTCCCCATAAGGGAAAATGGGTATTCATAACGTTGTGGGGACATTGTGCCCCCATAAGGTAAGGTATACCTGCTCACACACACACACACACACACACACACACACACACACACACACACACACACACACAGGTTTGTAATTATTTTCTCTATTCATTTCTATGGGAAAAAACATCCCCATAAGGTAAAAAATTACAGGTTTTTATCACATTTGGGGGAAATCTGGTGGCCACAATGCAATAATTACAAAAATGCATACATGCACTTGCATGCCTGCGCACATGCTCCCACCCGAGCACGCACACAAACACGTAAAGATATGTGTGACTTCTGCTAGCACAGAATTCCTTGTGCCCGCAGCTGAGAGCAGGGATTACCTGAGGATTACCTGACTGAACAGTGGAGCGTGTCCACAGAAGCTCTACAGCGAGACACCAGCTGCCAGCACCCTCACTCAGCATTCCACACGCAACACCCTGTGAGCACACCCTCACCCATCTCCCAGCACGGTCAAAGTACCATATGTGTAAGACCACCATCTCTGCTCTCCTCTGCCCTCTTCCACTCCCCAGCCTTTGATATTAAGCCAGCCGAACCCATCCTGCCAGGTTTTCACTTCTTTAAGGAGCTGGGTGACCAGCACCTGTTCCTGTTTGCCATGACTGAAGACTGATGCCTCTGTTCTGATACATTACTAGCATAACAAACCGTGACGCGGTGGCTTAAAGGGTCAGCGTCGCACTCGCTGCAGCACAGGGACACAAAGGCAGTGGCGGCGACGGTGCACACTTACATCGGTGAAGCTCTCCCCTCGCACTGGTACACACTCGCTGGTAGACCACGGTGATCAGGGGCACAAAATAGCCCAGCAGCGTGTACATGGGAGGGGGGGCAGCTCTGTCACCTTAGCGCAGGAGTGGAGTCTGTGGGCCAGCAGACCGGAGCCCCTGGCAAATTACTCTTGGGTGGGGGGTCCTGGTCCAGCTGTAGTCCGGTTCAGTGGAATGAGAGTCCCCCAGGAGCAGACAGGTGTCTCCTGGAGTCCTGAATGTGGACACACGGCCCCCCCCCGTCACCGGCCGGGTCGCCCACGCGGCTTCTGACCGGAGACGACGGGAAGGTGGTGCGCTCCCTCTGAGCTCGGAGCCCTCTCTCCCCTGTCGCGCGCCCCCCGGGCTGCATTTATTAATAGGAGGGGTGCAGCCACTGTGGGACAGGGATGCACTGGGGAGACAACAGCTGTCTGTCCGTCTGCCTGGGGGAGGAGAGCTGACTGGCTGTAACGCGGGACATAACTCCCCAGCCACAAAAAACTGACCCGCGCGCATGTGGCACGCCTGTCCGCGTGTGTGAGCAGGAGTGAGGCTGTAAAACCCACAGGCCAGTGAAAGGCGTCACCCAGACCCCCAGCTGTCCAGGCGGCAAGTGGCTTGACCCCTGGGTGAGTGGGGGTCAGCTTTAGACCTAGGTCTACCCCCTGACCATCCTCTTGGTAAATTCACAATAACATGGTGTGACTGATGTTTCGAAAGAGTTAAGCTACGGGTTCGTTACACTAAGTTACGCTAATGTATGTCAACAGAAAGAATGCAGTCAAAGCTCGATGTAGCACATGTATATTTGTGTATGTAGCACCCAAGTGAAAAGAAAATCAGGCAGGCGGAAGCGGTTTTAATTACCAGCATTTTAATTTTTATTTGCTGCAGGATGAGGGAAAATGAGAGAAATAAGATGAAACTAGAAGACAGACGATGGGATAAAAAGGTGAGCAGAGAGGTCAGTCTAAATGGAAAGCTCAGCACCGAGTCAGCACCGACCGGCCGTGTTCCGGAGGCTGGAGGGAGCCAGACGAGGAGGGGGGGGAAGAGGACAGGGAATCAGTCTCATGGAGAAGGACGAACCCAGAATAAAGGGAGGTTATAACCCGCAGTCTGGGGACAATTTTAGTTACATTACAGCTAGTCCCTTACTGAAGAGAGCACAGGTATAACCCTCCACACTGTGACAGCCGGGACGCCCCTCCTCAGGGTGCAGCCGCTTTAGGAGTGTGGATATATTTATATGCCCTAAATTTATAGGTTCCATTATTTATACGACTGCCCTGTAGTTACAGGGATCTTACTGAGATGGCAAATTCCCCCGGAATGAGGCGATGGGGGTGTGACATGGGAGCCTTAAAGCCAGCAGGACGGCTTTGGGTTTCCCGGCTCTCCTGGAGCCGCTCGTCGCAGCTTCTCCCTGCACCGCCATTGGACGATAGTGGCCAGGAGTGTGGGACAGAAGCTGACAGGCAGACACACACCCAGGGTTTGTGACTGAAAGGCTCCGCGCTCCCCAGCCCCCACCCTGGCGTTCGCTATCCTCATTCCTGCCAGTTTCCCCTGAGAATCAAACCAGGAAGCTGGAAGAGACCTGCGATCCCAGACACATGGTGCTGTCGGTCTCCGCATCCATTAGTAAGACCCGACTGCCTGTTGGTTCAGTGAGGGGTTTACCGTGTTAGTAGATTTCCCTGATCTGTCCTGCTTTTCAAACTAGTGTTGAAAGTATGGTGTAAAGGAAAATCACTGACCACATCAACTATAAGATACCTATTCAGTTCATTGCCTTTTACTGATTAAATTATACAGCACCTTCCTCAGCATCCATATGAATTTATGTTATTTACATTTGTTTAGCAGACGCTTTTATCCAAATAGACGTACAACTGAGAAAGCAGGGTCAGACAGTCCCTGGGACGGTTGGAGCCTTCCTCAAGGATCCAGTGGTGACATCACTCTGCTGACCATAAGATCTGAACTAGAGACCTTCTGATCACAGGAACCAAGTCTTAACCTGTAGAGTCAGACACCGCCCCCATGAGGTCACCAAGGTCACCCAAGAGAGATGACCCTCATATTTTCTCAAGTGCTTTCCTAGATCACCCCAAAATGACTCAAACGCTGCCCGGGTCCTGCACCCTGCGCGGACCCGGGACCCAGCACCCAGCACCCTGCGCAGACCCGGCACCCTGCGCGGACCCGGCACCTTGCGCAGAGCCGGCACCTGGCACCCTGTGCAGAGCCGGCTCCCTGCGCGGACCCGGCACCCAGCACCCTACCCGGCACCCAGCACCCTGCGTGGACCCGGCACCCAGCACACTGCACGGACCCGGCACCCAGAACCCTGCCCGGCACCCTGCGCGGACCCGGCACCCAGCCCAATCTCACACATCCAGTTAATTATTACAACACCCAGCAGATGACTCAACCAAAATGCTCACATTCCTGTAGAGGGATGCTCTCTCTCGGAGGACTGCGTTATACTCGGCTCGCGGACGTCAGGAGCAGAGACAGGAAGCTTGTTACAATAATCCCGCTAACTAGATTTACCTACATAAACACTGCCCCAGTGACAGGCATCATCTTCCTATACCAGGAGACATTAAACCAAAAACATTATATGCATCTTTAAAATGTGAAATCATGGCTTTTTTTGTGGGAAACAAATTCTGAGTAACTGTGTCACAACAGATGACACTTTTAAATAATTTCAATATTTTGTTTATTGTACATTTACACTATTTGGCCAAAAGTATGTGGACACGGTGTCCTGAATCTCATTCCAAATCCAGTGATAGTAATATTAGGCTGGTCGGCCCTTTGCTGCTGTAATATCCTTTACTCTTCCGGGAAGGCTTTCCATTAGATGTCGGAACATTGCTGGCGGGACTAGCACCCATTCAGGTTGGGTATGGATGTTGGGTGATCGGGTCCCGTTCTGTCAGCCTGTGTGGCCGATCACATTTTTACCTTCACAGTCACCTCACTTGTGGTTGACCAGGGCTGCTCTAGCAGGGCAGAAATGTGGCCTCCAATGATGGTGTCAAGTTGAAAAACACGTCGGTGTGCTTAATTATACATCTGCGTTAGCAATTGGTGTTACTTAATTAGGCAATTCCTCCAACAATTAATAACTGTGTCCAATTTGGCCATATAATGTATATATTTACACGATATCCAGATGCACATCCGGTGTGTCTTTACTGTGTGATCCACGGGACTCAAGGCAGGATGAGCTGTACAGCTCAGCATATTAAAGATGAGGGACACTGATCGAGGACGCTGGGGATAATTTGGCAGAAAAACAGCTTCCCAGCAGCAATATGCACTGGTGTATGAGGCCGCCACAGGTCACGGCGCCTGCAGCACACACCTCAGGGAGCTCATCTCATATTTTCTACTCTTGACCCTGATAAACTGTCATGGCATGACTCATAGCCCAACAGTGTGGGACTCAAATGGCACCCCAGCACTGTGTGTGTTATGTATATATTACATTTTGGGGACCAAACATCCCCATAATGTGATTAAAAACCAGTTATTCTGATGTTGTGGAGAACACCTTTTTCGGTCTCCACAAGGGGAAACTCAATTTTATAAAATATGTGACTGCAGTAATAAAAACTATAAATGCCAAATGTCTTGTATTTTATTTGGTTATAGTTAAGATTGCGGTTTTGCCCATAGAAATGAACGGACGGTCCCCACAGAGATACAAATAGAAACACGTGTGCGTGTCCCGTGATGGACTGGCAGCCCATCTAGGCTCTACCCTGCCCTGTGCTACCTGGGACAGACCCCACACATCCCCTGAAGTGCTGAGAAGGTGGATGCATGCTTACTTAAAACTCCATGAAAAACAACACAAGACATTGTATGACTTTGGTTTGCTAATCAATGCAGTTTATGCCCAGGACTTGTCTGGACATGCAGAAAATGCAGGAAACCAAGACAAAATGGTCTCATGTTTCATCCAGTGCAGAGAATAGAAAGTAAGGAACACAAGAGGAGCCATAAATAAAACAGACCACAGAACCCCCCACAGACGTATATCCTCCACAATGTGCCAGAAAGCCGTGTAAGGGTCTAGGAAGATACCAAGTGCCGCTCAGGGGGTGTCGTCCAGCTGCGACACTGCGGCTCCTGCTCGCTTATACTTTGACATGCATCGATCCTGCTATTTCATGGATAACGAGACAATTTAAATACGAGCTCTACTGGCTGAATGGGAGTAGAATCGAGACTTTTTTTTTTTTTTAAATATTACACAACTCTGTGCATTTCATTACAGCTCTGGAGGGTAAACTGCGCTCCAGCGCATGCAGCCATGTCAACAATCATCAAGGGCGGCCAGCAAAATGCGATCAGGCGT
Organism: Mormyrops attenuatus; assembly: GCA_026777985.1. Lineage (NCBI taxonomy): Eukaryota > Metazoa > Chordata > Actinopteri > Osteoglossiformes > Mormyridae > Mormyrops > Mormyrops attenuatus. The sequence continues at coordinate 8,342,532 of JAODKC010000117.1, read as the reverse complement.
AAGCTACGTGAAAAATGTCGGCAGACCTCAAACTCTGAGTGATACACCCCTTATAATCCAACCTGAATGACGATACAGGGATTTGGAATAAACCGCTTTCAGGAGGGATCATCTCATTGTTCTGCTGAGATGCAAAAAGTGCAGAGATCCCGCAGGACAAAGGAGGAAACGTGAAGAACCAGAAGTGGCAGGTATAATATACAACAATAACCAGGTTAACAGTGATTCAAGTCCCACCTGCTGATACCATAATGAAAGGTAGGCAGAAGTATCAGTATGGTATCTCACATGGGCATATTTAGGCGTAATAACGACGGCATTGATGAGACTACTCACGGTGGAGGGGGCGGTTGGGGTCGTTCTGGGGGCCCTCGCTGGACACAGACGACACGCTGGCACTACGGATGAAGCCAAAGGTGGCTAGCCTCGCAGTGGGCAGGCGGGTGTAGCCGGGCAGACGCAGGCCTGACACCCCCGGCTGTGGGAGCAGGGATCTGGGGGCGGGTTCCGAGGGGGCTCTCCTTGGCTCACCTGGAGAGGCGGGTACATCAAGAACCGCGACTTAACCTCTCAGCAAAGGAGAAGGCCTCACATCCACTTTTCTAAACCAGTGGCTCCTAATGCGGTACTCAGGGACCCGCGGTGGTCCATGTTTTTTATCCCTCCCAGTTTGCAAAAACATGGACCATCTATGGGTCCCCAAGGACCACAATGGGAGACACAGCTCTAAACGACCAACAAATCACTTTACATGCCTAATTAACACACATCTCCCTGTTCTTATACATGCCTTAGGCTAAAGGTCTCAAGGTACCTGCCCAGGAAAACTAGACAGTTATATGCGGCTGGTTAAATGCTTTTATTTCATAATAAAATCTGGCCTGCAGACTGATCTTTTGTTCTCCACAGAGAATAAGAAATACATACATCTACATTCTGCTGCTCAGATCTTTCGGCCAGGGCCCCCCAGACCATTGGGCCAGGGCCCCCCAGAACATTGGGCCAGTGCCCCCCAGACCATTGGGCCAGTGCGCCCCAGGATATTTAAGCTTGAGAAGCCTGCGTTTGGCCATTTTCGGATTTTTCTCCTTTGTTATTCAAATGCACACGTCGGAGCATTTTCCCTCAATCCCCATCTTGTGCTCGGACTTTGCTCGCCTTTGTTGGTCCCATTCCCCATGTCTTATCATGAGTCACACAAAATACACCTTGTGAAAGGTGCTGGGATATCATGGTGGTCTTCACAGTGTGAGGAACGGTGAGGGTGACCAGCTAATCCATGCCGGGGGGGGGGGGGGGGCACAAATAAAAAGGGCAGGGGTTTTAAACCAACAACACAAATTAAAAGAAAACGGATTGACATAACAAAATAGAGAATTCTGTGTGGTGTTT
>JAODKC010000117.1:8254147-8341040 GCA_026777985.1 Mormyrops attenuatus | reverse complement strand
GAGCCCTTTTATGAACAGAGAGCACCATCTAGTGGGGTCAGAAAATACAGCAAATGGTTCATGAAGCTTCATTTGCCTATCTCTAGTAAACTACATATTGATCAAAACGCCTTTTTTCCTCTCCTGTCCACAGGATATCGACCTGTTCTCCAATGTCGGAGGCCTGGTGGGGCTCTGGGTGGGGGTGTCCCTCTGCACGCTGGCTGAGTTCCTGGAGATAGTGATTAATGTGGTTCTGACTGTGGCCCGCAGCTGCCTGGGCATGTCTGCTCAGGGGCCGCCACCCCCAGCACTGATGATGGAAGGTCCTGCCACATAAACCATTCAGAGGGGGAAGCCCTCTCTGTCATGGCCTGGGTCTTTGTTTGATGGCACTAGGTCGTATAGAGCAAAGAGGGTGACCTGATAGCACTCTGCTACTTCTTACCATCAATAACTCCATATATAAAAAACAGACCTTCCTAAGCTGAAGGAGGGACAGTCCTCTTCTCTTTGACTTTTCTTGTTTCCCTACAACATTAAGAACCTGACCACTCCTCTTCTTGGATCCCAACTAATTTGACAGAGCAGGGTACTGAAGTCAGTTCTGTCCTTACAGTTTCACTCATAAGATGCTTTCCCACCAAAGTTCAGGAACCTTGTTCCTGGTTCCGAGTTTCTCGGTCAACTAAAGGAGGATTTTTTGTGGCTCCTTTTGTGTCACTTTTAGACAGCACAACAGGAACTAGAACCTTTATGGTAAATAAGCATGTGAGATGACAAGGTATCATTTAAAGAAACAGAATTAATTAAATAATTCTATCTGGTCAATATTTGCTGCACTACATCTTGTTTCCCCAAACTTATGAGTAACTTCCAAATTGCATGTGCTTGTTGTAAACCAATCAGCAATGTTTGTCACTCTAAGCGCCACCCAGGTCTAGTGGGGGGAAAGTACCTACTCTGGACTAGGGACTGAAAAAAAGTTTGGGAACTACCATCTGAAGAAGTACAATAGGGCAGAGTTCCTGGGGAAAAAGATTCTGGTTTCTGAGAAAAAGGTTCCTGCTCCAGGGGTACATCGCAGAAAGGTATCCCAAACAATGGCAAACATTGAAGTGTTTCATAGAAGAGTGCCACCATTCCTGGTTTAAATCACAGCACCTTTCACATCTGTCCTTCGAGGTCTCCGTGTGCTCTGCAGTAACATACAAAGGCATTCTGTGATGTTGTATGGTGTGGTTTCCTTTTCAAGAGAAATATATGTGACATATGTGAAGTCTGAGGTTACCTAAATATAGAATTAGAGACTTCTGTATAGTTAATATTTTATGTACGCATATATATGGGAGTATTCTCCCATACATACATAAAATATTAACTACAAATATATATAAGTGTTATAAATATAAGTGTTTTAATTCAGTAACATGTTAAAATAAAATGTGGAAAAAGTTTTTCTCATTTTTACTCTTTGAGAAAAGCAGGCGTAAACGTCAAAAACAACCCTTTTCTATATACTGGGCTTGGGCTCCCTCTAGCGCCATTATAACACGTAGCTGTGATGGTGATTGAATTCTGAGCGTTATGTGACTTAATCTCGACAATTCAACGTAATTTATTATATTATTCAAGCCGATCACTTAAACATTTGTATGTTACCTATCACTTCGTATATATGCATTTTTAGAATGCCTTCAGCATTAGGTAGTTAACAGCTAGTTAACCTACCAGGCATTAGCTAGTTAACCCCAAGCGAAACACTACTGTACAGGGCAGAACAGACAGTACATATAATGCAAACAGGTACACGTGGTGCAAACAAATTAAAGTGTACATTTCACAAATATAATATCATGAAAAGCAGAATATTGGAACGTTAAGGAAATAAATACTAAAGATAATATTAATAGGCTTTTTTGAGTGAACAGTGTGAGTGTGCCCTGCGATGGGTTGGCGCCCCATCCTGGGTTGTTCCCTAGCTGCCATATTTCTTATTTATTACTCCCATGACTGCTAAGATGTTACATTTACAGATGCATGCTTAGGAGTATATAGGCTGAAACTACTGCATGCGTTTATGTTACTGATCAACTTAATATATGTGGGTCACATGAATGTCCCAATGATAAACAGGAAATAATCTCCAGATTTTATGGCGGTATAACTAACATTTGCCGTTGGAATACGAAACTAAAAATTGAAAAATGTCATATTCAGCGTGTCAGGAATGACGTTGTATGTGTGTAGGAAGTTGCTCACGTGTTTTGGATCCAAAAAGGAAGTATTTCGGTTACTTAAGCAGCTACATATTAACGAAACCCCAAAGGCGTCTTAAAATATTATTGTATGGGTGTTTTATTAAGGTGTTTGAATTTTCCCCCGATTGTGCACAGGACCAGGAGATGTGGATTGTTATCTAAACGTAGCCTTTAACCCGTTGCACCTCAATCACAAGGCAAATGCCTGTTCTTCCTTGGGACCACATCCTAGTCACGAGTTGCACAGTACAAAGACGAGTAACAAAAAAGTCAAGTCAGGTGAGAGCGGCTTCTGGCCTTGAACATCTGCCGCTAGGTTTAGACCTTCTGGGCTGTTGTTTTTGGAGTACACTTAAATAATCATCGATCAAACATGATATCGATTGAAGAGGCGAGATCCCGTTTGGATTTAGCAGGGCAATCCCACATTCTCCAGTTTTGGGACGAACTTGGTGCGGAGGAGAGAAATCGTTTTTTGGCCGATTTGTCCCATCTGGACCCGGAGGAGTTGCGTGATCACTGCCGAGGCGCGGCGGAGGCGGCTAGTCGCGGTTCGAGCCCGCAGGACCGCCTCGATGAGCTGATGGAGCCGGTTCCTACGGAATTCATTGGCGGTGTATGTCGAAGCGACAAGAAAACTCTAGACGACTGGGAGAATGAAGGCACAACTAATATTTTTTATCATATTTTAACACCTTGGCGCTTGTATTAATTTAGATATTTTGTATTCTCCTGCCAAATGACGTACCGAATTTATTTTTTTAGGATTCCTACAGATTTCCTTGAACCGAGTGGCAGTCTTGCTTCTTGCTGGTGGACAGGGGACTCGCCTCGGTGTACCTTATCCGAAGGGGATGTATAACGTGGGTCTGCCCAGCGGCAAAACTCTCTATCAGATCCAGGCGGAGCGCATAAGGAAGGTTCAGGAGTTGGCTTCTGCCAGGCATGATTCAGTGTGCAAAGTTCCATGGTAAGCACCTGTACTTATACCGTTAAAAGAATCATAACATATATACATATATGGGTTATTTCGTCTATGGATCCTTTGCATGAATTTGCACAAAATGATTTCGGAAGCGCCGGCTTTTGTCCTCCTGCATAGAGGACAAATCAGCAGTCAGGAAAGGCGTGTCCACAAAAGCCACATGATTGACACTGTTAAAGGTGCTGGAAGCTGATTATCAGATTTACCTTATGATAGTCTGATTTCTTTTTAATTTTCGCAAAACATGTACTTATATTTTGCTGCCGTTTTCATTATTTAACCCAATTTTTGGCCGAAATGTCTGTTTTATTGGAATCTTGCCACGAATCTTTTTCTCTACAGGTACATCATGACCAGTGAATTTACCCTGGAACCCACTGAAAGGTTCTTCAAAGAGAACAACTACTTCAATCTGGACCCATCTGATGTGGTCATGTTTGAACAGAGGATGATCCCAGCTGTGACATTTGATGGAAAGGTCATCTTGGAGGGCAAGGGCAAGATAGCCATGGCCCCAGGTCAGAAAAGTTTCCCTTGTCAAGCCATTAATCCCCCCTCCCCCCCTTCAAAGTAAGACGTCCACGTAGATTTGAATAAGACCTTTGTCATAGAAGATTAAATGCAGACAATGATCATGAATGTTTACAGTTCAGGTTGATCAGTAAGAGTTCCTTTTTTTTGTGATCAGACTTACTTAGCTGAGCTTTCCATTGTTTTAGTGTTCTTAGTTGCATTTTGAGCAGTTTTTAGCACCTCTAGGCCTGACAGAACAGCCTGTTCCATACTCAGCTGTGCTACAATCACAGTGTATGTCACTCTGGGTAATGGCATCAGTCTGATGACTACCGTTTATTTATTACATGAGTCTCTTACTTGAAGCCTGAATTTTAAAGCCTTTTCCATTTGCTGTTGCCTGTAACTCAGATGGAAATGGGGGACTGTACAGGGCCCTTGTGGACCATGGAATCCTGGAGGACATGGAGAAGCGAGGAGTGCAGTACCTCCATGTCTATTGTGTGGATAACATCTTGGTCAAGATGGCTGATCCTGTCTTCATTGGGTTCTGTGTGAAAAAAGGGGCAGACTGTGGTGCCAAGGTATTTGAATTCAAGAAGGAGCATGTGACAGTTTGTGACATGCTATACAGTCAGCCAGCAGGGGGCAGTGAAACTGAAGTATACAAACAACGAATCCAGCTAATGAAAACTTAACTCACTGGAATCAGGCAATATTCACATGTATAAATGAGAAACATTTTAATAAAGATTTAAAATGAACCCCTTAAAATTGTAAAGCTAACGTGGTGTATAAAAATGTCTCCTTATACTACAGTATATTGTTTAATGATTGTGTGTGTGCTTGCAAATACAACCTCACGCACACACCTCCTGCAGGTGGTGGAGAAGGCGTATCCAGCAGAACCAGTGGGTGTGGTGTGCCGGGTGGATGGGGTCTATCAGGTGGTGGAGTACAGTGAGGTGCTTCCCGAAACCACTGAGCTGCGTGGCCCGGGAGGAAGCCTGCTGTACAGCGCTGGGAACATCTGCAACCACTTCTTCACTCTGAAGTTCCTCATGGACGTCACACAGTGAGTCTGTTTTTCATGGTGCTGGATAATACACCCCCAGCTTAAATCCAGTTTCATAACTATGTTTCTTCCTGAATATTAAATTTGTGGAAATAGTAACAGCAAACTGCAGTGTTTTATAATCTTAGTCCCGGAATAAGTCACATTGATCATAAAAAACATGGTTTCAGGAATTTTGAAGGAAAACTGAAGCAGCATGTGGCCTTAAAAAAGGTCCCTTTTGTGGACGCCAAGGGCATCACAGTGAAGCCAGACAAGCCCAACGGGATTAAGATGGAGAAGTTTGTCTTTGACGTCTTCCAGTTTTCCAGGTGAAATTTGAAATCACTAAATGGCATTCAGCTGATAACTTTGGTGCCTGGCATAGATCTCCCTAATGCTGATTCTTATATGCACATCGAGCTTGTACTTGTTACATTGGATGCTTTGATGATCAGGAAAAAAAAGGGAAATTGCTGTTTTCTTAGTCTGCATACTACATGCTAATATGACCTGCAGCTAATAGGACACTGAATTTCCAGACACTTCCTAATTTTGAGCAATGAGTGCAGGAGGCCGTGAGCATAGCACCAGTTTGCCATAAGCAGCACATGGGCAGATGTGACCAACATGCTGTATCCTATGGGAAGCAGGAACTTTGTGGTGTTCGAGGTGCTGAGGGAGGAGGAGTTCTCCCCGCTGAAGAACGCAGATGGGGCGCCCGTGGACACACCGACCACTGCAAGGCACTCCCTCCTGAATCAGCATTACCGCTGGGTGCTGACTGCAGGCGCAAGCTTTGTGGACCCCCAGAGGGAATCCATCTCCCCCCCAAAATCAGGGTGGGTTTACATTTCTTCTCATCTGTTGTGGGTGTATCACATTTTTTCATGTAAAATGTCAAAACTTCAAACAAAGATTGGTTGTGCTTTACATGAATGGGACTGATGTGTGAGTGTGCCCTGCAATGGGTTGGCACCCCATCTGGGTTATTCAAAAGTAAAGTACTGCATGGGGATTGAGAGAAGTGTAGAAGTAATACCTGGAGAAATCCAGCCTTTTAGTGTTGAGTGTTTAATGTTCTTGCTTCTTAGGACGGAACTCGATGAGGACTCACAGCCCACCTGTGAGATTTCCCCGCTGATCTCCTACTTTGGGGAGGTAAGGCTGAAAGAGGCACCCAGCAAGGAGAATTTCTGTCCAAGGAAGGCCACAGTGCATTGTGGTCTGTGAAGCAAATTATATGTCCATAGTGTAGTAATTATGGCAGACCAGTAGGGGGTGAAGGAAACACTCCTTCTTACCAATACCTGTTTTTGTGGCTTCAGGGCTTGGAGAAACTGCTGAAAGGAAGGACCTTGGAATCTCCTTTTGTCCTGGATGAATCACTTGCAGTAGAAATCTTGCGCTCCTCTTAGTCCCTTCCTTTAAGGAAAAGAGAATGGTTCATTCTTCTGGAGCAAAGATGGAGACACAGTGCCCCATTTCTTTATGAATATTTGTTCTGTTTGTTTTGTGCAATACGGAATTCTTTCAGGGGTAGTTGTTCCATTTAGTTAATTCATACTGCACAGTCCTTTCAGTTGACATGATAAAGTAGGTAAAGACTAATTTTACAAGTTATTGTCCAAGAGAAAGAGCATACATTTGTCTCACCCCATTCATGTTTGTAATGAATTGTATGTTTGTACTGCTAGAATTTTTTTAAACAGTATCAAGGATCAGAAAAAAAAATCTTTTTTGTATCCTCACTCAAATTAAGATTAAATCTTGAGGTAATTAAACACTTGTCGAGTGTTCTCATTCTTTAATGAGTGCTTTCGTGTTAAAGCAACAATGAAGAATTTACAGTTCATGCCTGCATTCCAACGAAAGAGACGTGCACTCGCAGGTGAATTTGTTTTTTTTCCCTAAAGCCAGGAGCAGTTCACGTTTGACCAATTACTAAGATGTGGCTTTCAAATCCTTACGGGAATGAGCAGCTAGTACAATTAAGATGTTTTTATCCATAAGCAGTTATGTTATTTATATATTAAGAACACTACATACATAGATTCTAGACATAATTGTAAATGTAATGGATATATTGCCTTCTAGCGACCGCAGTGTGACATCTCCATTATTGCTGTGAGCTCACGTTTGTGTGCCACGTGACGTCCTTCGACCAATCGGAATGCTCAAATTTAGCGACGGCAACACTGCATATCAAAACAAACCAGCGAATTGCGGCTCCGGATGAAGAAGAACGGGCGCTATAATTCAGCCGGAGAGAGGATTTTGAAAATAATTTCAGCCGGAGGAGAGCGCCTGTCAGTGGCCCGTCACTGCGGAGGAATGTATGCCTCCGCTTATTTGGCCGGATGGCAGCGTCGTCCATAGGAATTCACTGGATAGAGACGTGACATTTGAAGGGCTGGTCAGAAAAACTCCAGTGTATTTTTGTTAATTGACTCGTATGCATTTATATTAGTCTGAGAATGCTAGGATGTTTAAAAATGTGTTTGGGTCGGGATTCCTCGTGAGGACAGCGCATGTCATTCTGACATGGGTGATAACGCTGATACTCTTCTTGCACGATACGGGTAAGTAAATGGCAGCGCCGGTGCGGTCCGGTCCACCTGCCCGCGGTGAATGCTGAGTCCGAAACGACGCCCTTATTCAGCTGTAACGTGATGTGAGACTGCGAAAACCTGTGTATTTATATATATATATATATATATATTTATGGTTATTGGTGCTAAGGGATAGACTTTAGGGTGGCTGGTGTGATCAGGCTCATCTTTGGCGTATTACGTTATGTAGTCGATGGGAAGGCTCCATTTGACAGCTTGCTACTTTGGAAGGCAAGCGAAAAGCACTTTAGATAGCAATATTGGGTTATCTGTCTGGGTATGGTCATTCTTATACCTGGTTTGGCGGCTGGCCCAGGTAATTTCCGAAGCCGCAGGATACTCTGTAGCTCCCCGGGGAGCCGCTGGGTCCGACGGCTTCAGCCTCCATCAGCGCAGAATTACAGCTCATTGTGCTCTTTGGAGCTGCGCCTTGTAATATCTCATATTTTAATAAATAGTTGACGCTCTCTCATCTAGGTTTACAGTATGTAATGTAATGAAATAAAGATTATTTAATGGAATAATCTGTTTATGTAATGAAACGAAATATATTTAATGAAATAATCTGTCTAGATTAATATCTTTTAATTGTATGTGCATTTGATAAACATAATTGAAAAGGTGCTTCTGGAAGCACATTGCATATTATTTAAGTCCTACATCACTTGTGGCCGTACACTTAAATTTTTATATTTAAACCTCAGAGTCCTCATGTGGATAGGCTGCAATTGGACAGTGGTTCTCCCTGTCCTGGAGCTTATTAATTCCAGTTTGACCAGTGGTCCTCAACCACAGGTTTTTTTTTGGTTGACACAACACAAATAATTATTGCAGTAACTGGTCCTGGTCAGGCCTGTTTTGATAATGGGATTGTTACCGATTTGGGGGGAAAAGAAAACTTGTCCACATTCTATGCTAAACTGGGCACTGGATTTGGGCAGTGGACTGCGCACTAGGAGAGCCTGAATCCTGTTCTCTGGTGATGTACCACAGACCTGCGGAAGAAGGAGGAGACTGGGGACCTGTTCCAACCTGTGCTGTTTGTGCTGCTGGTCCTTGTGTCTGTCCTGCTGTATTTCGCTGTGTCGCTGATGGACCCAGGCTTCGTGCTCTCCGAAGACAGCGACGCCAAGGTCAGTCAGGTGACACTAGGCCGCCACTGGCTACCACAATGAAGTGCATTTTTCTGTGTCCACATACAAGGTACGCAGGTAGAAACACTCATCCTTTTGGGTCTGTATTGGTCCAGTTCAGCTTCAATGAGGAGCAACATGGCATGATCATTCCATCGGCCAAGTCGCTACGGCAACGCCGCTGTGTCCACTGCATGGTGCAGGTACTGACTCGCAAAGCCCACACTGGCACTGGGACTAGATTAACTCATTGTCTGGCTCAGTGACAAAACTGCCTATTCCCTAGCCTGTGGATATTACTAGAGCATGCAGCTATCTTATAGGTTGCCTTTTGTATTTTTTGTTAAATAATAGCTTTATTTTAATAGAAGAAATTCGCATTGATTTCAGTGAGTGGGTGAATTTTAGAGAAATTCAGACTGACATTTTGAGAGCAGCTATTTAAGCTGTTGGGTAACTGAAGGGTTCATCTGTGCAACATGTCCATCATGTTCAGCCATATGGGAACTCTGAACACATTGGTCTGTTCCTCCCCCATCATGCGTCACCTGACTCATATAGCAACCAATGAGAGCCAAGCACTGCCAGACCTGCCAGCACTGTGTGCGGCGTTATGACCACCACTGCCCCTGGATTGAGAACTGCGTAGGGGAGAGGAATCACCGTTGGTTTGTGCTGTACCTGGCCGTGCAGCTGCTGGTGCTGGTTTGGGGCCTGCACATGGCCTGGTGAGTCTCATCACGAACCCCATATTGTGAATATCCAGGGGTAGGTTTGGGGCTTTGAACCTACAACTGCTCACTCATGTGCACTGGTGCCTCCCTGTGTCTGAGGCAGGTCAGGGTTCACCTACGCCCCCGGCTGGGAGCAGTGGCTGCGAGGTAATTGCTTCCTGCTGGCAGCTTCGTCAGTGGTGGCCGTGTTCTCAGTGGTGGTGGTCCTGCTGTTGGGCTCGCACCTCTACTTGGTCTCCCTTAATGCCACCACCTGGGAGTTCATGTCACGCCACCGCATCTCCTACCTCAAGCACTGTGGCGCTGATGAGAACCCCTTCGACCGGGGCACGCTCCGCAACCTCTGGAGTTTCTTCTGCGTCTGGGGCCCCGTTGTCTGGGAGCAAGCGTACTTCGCCGAGGGCAGTGACCCTGTCTAGCCCAACCCATGGAGAGGACCCCACCTCCCCAAGGTCAGGTGACCTTTATGAACTTTATAAACATTACAGGAAGGAAATTTTACAGTGATTTAAAAAAACAACTCTTTATAGTGTGAAATGACAATGGCTTTCTCAGCACTTTTTAAATTTGCCTCCCCAAATTCCTGATTTGTATTAATGTATTTTTATGAACTGAAGGAAAAGTGTTTGACTTCTGTACTTTTCTAGCAAATGTCTGAAATTTAGTAGGATCACTGCCTAAGTTTATTTTACTCTCACCTGTGAAACTCAACTCTCACGGCTAATCTTACAAAACCTGCTTCCTGTCAGTGTTGCCAGCTGATGATGGTTCTAACTGGGTTTTCAGACCATCCTCATTGTTCTCATTTCCTTTTGAGACTTGCTAACATTAATAATGTGAATGATGTTCCTTCCTTCAGTTTCACATTCTATATGTTTTGTACCTGCACACAGGTACTCTACATCAGTGTTTCCCAACTCAGTCCTATTGGGAGCTGGGAAGAGAGCAAAACTGTCGACTGTCTGGGGGTCCCTATGGACCGGGTTGGGAAACACTGGTCTACACTTTCCAAGACCCCTGTACTTTCTTAAAAAGAAGTCGAGTGCCTTCCCTCCTGCACATCACAGGGTCACACAGTGGCCTATTTGAAAGTCGCATGACTGGCAGCATGAAAGCACTTAAACTGGTCAACAGGACCAACTTCATTGTTCATGACCCTCCATAATGAGCATTCCTAACACCTGTAATGTAATTTATGCATTGAAGCTTTTTTCCAAGGTGCTTCCTTTTCTTGAATTCCGATCTACATTCCCCTGTAGCCATATTCCCAGTGTGCTGTGCATTATTAAATTGATGGGGGGGGGGGGTGATTTTCATTTACAAGTCAAACATTAGGCAATATGCTCAACACTCTATATAGTTTCGTCTCAATGATTTCCCATGAAGCTCTTTCAGTGATGATTTTCTTCCTATACAACTAACGGTTTTTATAATAATGGTATATAATTAAGCTATAGTTTAAGAAGGAAAATTGTTCATGCAATACTTGCCATGTCATGCAGTATTTCCAGATTTTCTTTTGTAATATCTTCAAACGATATTGTACTGATTAAAAGGTGTTAAAGGTGTGAAGCTCAGCCTCAAAGTGAGAGAAATCAGTCAATGTACAAAATATGCCACATTTATTTTTTCCCTTACATCAAAGAGAACTCAGATATGCCCTTATTTCAAAGAATGCACTTCTTTCACATACATTACATTTGAATTAACAGTTCAGGTTCTCAAGTCAGTTTTACAGAAGTAACAGAATTAGCTTCACTGTAGTTTGAAAAGCCCATACGAGTTTTGAAATCTCTTCCCCCAGGTTATACAGGAAACAATCCATACAACCCCATATGATCACAGTATGGAGCACGAGTTCTCGTGTGGTTTGTAAACTCGTCCCAAACAATAGCTCCTGCCAAAACCAAAGGACAGCTCGTTACCCTTGAATACCTCCAATGTCCAGATGGTCATGTGGGGGGGAGCTGTCTCTCTCTAAAAGTGCAAAGATGGTAGAAATATGAATTAGAAATGCGAACAGGTCATCCACTGTGGTCCGGATTGCCTTGCTCTCAGTATGACTGCTTAATTGGTTTTTGTTTGGCTTAAACCTGAGAATGATTGAATAGTGCACGGTAATCCCATCCACCTTAGGGTTTGAAGCCTCATTACTGATTTATTCTGGCTCATAAAAAGCAATAATCCCAGAGGCTGCGGCCTCACAGCAAAAGTGCATGCGGTCAGGGCGGGAGCAGAAAGTCGAAGTGGGCAAACACGCATTGCTGGTCAGCCGTGAGGAAGCAGGGCGACTGTGGGGGGGTCAGCTCGGGCCTGAGGCGCGTGAACTCGCTGTCGAAGTTGCTGATGTCTGTTGGGCCCCTGATGGAGGGTAGGAACGGCGGTTTCACGCGCTTGGCCAGCAGCGCCTCCCAGTCCACTGCCTGCCGACACCAGTCATCAGTCACCTTCCCCTCCGTTACGCGTACAGTTGTAACTGCTCTACTGCAGTAACAAGCTAGGCAGAAGATCAGCTTGCACTGTGATGCAGGTGTCACTCAGGTGCTATTTAAAACCTGTTACCCAAAACACACTGTCACGGCCGCATATTAACATGTGACTCGGTAGACACTTTTACAAATGAGAGTCTAGCACATGGGGGGCTATCAGATTTCAGAAGGAGAGACAGGAGAGACACAAAGACACAGACGCTTGAATTCGTGAGGTTTCACCTCCACACATGCCCTGCACACCCTCGCACGCACCTTCCATGATGTTTCCCAAGTGGATGAGTTGGTAAACAACACAGTTCCCCACCTCCACGTGATAAAATGGAACCAAGTGATTCAAAGAAATTTTCAAAGGCCATAAAGCAAAAACAACCTGGAAGAACTTGTGTGCCTTGACCTCTTCCGCGTCCCGTTCCCCTGCCCCCAGCCTCTTCTCTGGGAGTTTCCTCAGCAGCTGAGACATAAAACACCTCATCATTTATTCATCGTGATATTTTTAACTCCTTTTCTTTATGCTGCCTTCCATTTATACAGACGGGTACTGTCTGAGATCACTGGGCGTCCGGTGCCACATTCGAGAACTCAGCCAGTGGGTCCTGCCTCCTTGGGCATGTGAGCTTAAAGCTTGTCAGTCATAAGTCTGTCTCCCTAACTGCTGCCGCCACAAAAACAAACTCACAACGGTTCAAGGAATCAAGGAATGTCAGCCATCATTAATGGCACACTGTCTCAAAGAGGCAACATTAATCAACGTACTACAATGTCAGGAAGCTTATTCTGAATCCGACCTCAAATTCGCAGAAGAAATAGAACGCTTCTTCTAATCTGAAAAGGTCCTTGGCCTTGTATTCCTGAATTAGGGGTCACCAGGACCCTCAGCATTTGTATTTTTGGATGATTCCCCTGTCTCATCTGCTTGACACCAAGGAACATTTGTTACTGTAAATATAATATTACTGATATAATTCAAGTGTTAAGTCATTAAAAAAAAAAAAAGATATTTAAATGGTTTCACTTTGTTAACAAGAACAGTTAACTAGAACGCAAATATGGGGGTAAAATATGAATAGGAATCTATCGAAAATGACAGAAAATGACACAACACTATGGGTTATAAGAATGTAACGGTACCTTCTGGATAATGGAAACAGACTCTGGTGAGAGGAATCTGGGATACTGCACTTCATCATTGACAATGCTGTCGAACACCTCTTCTTCATTGTCTCCAGGAAATGGAGACTGGCAAAGATATGAATGCTCAGTATTTCGAGTGAAATTTTGCATGTCTTAAAAAAAATCCTCAAATTGGTATAAAGGAAAATGAGTGCAGACCCTTGTCTTAGGGATAAAAATAATCCCATGAGCATCTCAAATAATGGGACCCGCCCCCCCGCACATGTTCCACCAACATAAAATCTAAGACTAACCTCTCCCACCAGCATCTCAAAGATAAGAACCCCCATGCCCCACCAGTCTACAGCTCGGGAATAGCTGTTTTCCATTAGAACCTCCGGGGCCAGGAATTCTGGGGTGCCACAAAATGTTGATGTCCTGTCCCCATGACCCATGCCTGTGGGGGTGGGCAGCGATAGGATGGTCAGTTACTCCTGGGAACCAAAGGTTTGCATTCATGGGCAGGGTGTAGATTCACGGCTCATTGACCTTACCTTCCTTGCACAAGCCAAAGTCTGCAATCTTCACAAAGCCATCTGTATCCATTAGGAGGTTGTCTAGTTTCAGATCCCTGCTTCCCAAAACAGGAAAAAAAGGTGTTTTTTGCAGACCAGACTCAAAAACATCCCTCTGGTGCACTTCAGAACATGACATGATCAGTACTCACCTGTAGACAATTCCATGTAGGTGCAGGAACTGGAGACCAAGCAAGACACAGGCTGCAAAAAACCTGAGGAACACCATGGAGGCAAGAAACTTTCAACCAGGTACAGATACTCACAAATGTACACATGGGAATTGAAGGAGCACGAAAGATGCTTTAGTAAGTATTTCTGGGAATATTTCATCCCAGACTCAATAGCATGGTTCAAAACATCAGGAACATTTCCAGTCCCTACCGGGTCTGCTCCTCAGTGAAGATGCTGTTGTGGATGTGGATCATCAGGTCACCTCCAGGGCAGTAGTCCATCACAAAGCACACGTGGTCAGCTGTTTGTAAGCAGGCATGCAGGTTCACGAGGAAGGGGTGCCTCGAGGTGGTGATGGTCTCGAAGATTCGCTTCTCACACATAAGACTTCATGCACACAAAAAGGAACCCACCTCAAACACATCATATCTTTAAAAAGTCCTCAAATTGGTAGAATGTTTTGTTTTACAAAATGAGTGCAGACAACATAATCTAGGCTCAACTATTCTGACGGGACTAGTAAGTTAGTTAGAAATGTTAAGATTGCTGTTATGAGGAAGGTTACCATTCTACTCAATAGCACACTAACTTGTAAAACAAATTAGGAGTTCGCTGCAAATACGAGTAACCTGCCAAATAACTCTGACCCACTGAACTACATACACACACACACACACACACACACACACACACACACACACACACACACACACACACACACACCTTTCCACTTCGTCCCGGGTGATGATGTCAGCTTTCTTCAGAGCCTTAATGGCAAACAATTTCCCAGTGTTCTTAAATTCTGCCAGCAAGACCTGAGATGGACAAAAGGACTTTGCGGTTAAGGACCCAGATAAGTGTGACAGGAGAGCTGTGGGTTCAAATTACAAAAAAAGTGCCCATTCCAGCCTGGTGCAAGTTAGACCACATCACTGGAAACATCACATCAAAACAGATGAGAGCATTTCGCTGTTGGAAAGAGAATACCTCTTTGTATTCCGGTAAACGTTACATTAATACAATGTGCTACCAGCACTCACCTTCCCAAAGTGCCCCCTGCCCAGCACGGCAAGGCAGCTGAAGTCCTCCATCTGCATGGCAGGTCGGGGCCTGCAGGAAGAACAACAAGGCCACCTTGGGGTTAACGAGCGGGAATTCTGAGGGCTCTGAGGGGCTGCGGCTGGTGCCATCATTACGGGGGAGTGGCGAGGGCAGT
Organism: Mormyrops attenuatus; assembly: GCA_026777985.1. Classification (NCBI taxonomy): domain Eukaryota; kingdom Metazoa; phylum Chordata; class Actinopteri; order Osteoglossiformes; family Mormyridae; genus Mormyrops; species Mormyrops attenuatus. The sequence goes on along the minus strand of JAODKC010000117.1, from coordinate 8,326,202 downwards.
CCCGATCCTGGGGACCCCACTGTCCTCTGTCTGACATCTGCTGGTGGGCTGTAAGAAAGCAGGGGACATTCAAAACGGCGAGACAATCACTGAGTAAAGAAGAAACCAATATGCATTAATAAATATGCTAACAACTTAGTAATATTACCATTACCAGGATTGCAACAGTTCTTGCGCACAAAAAAGCAGTCAAGTAGTTATATAGATTTTATTTGACCGCGTGTAAAAATGTTAAGCCCATAATTTCTTGGGCAGGAGACTGCTGCTAATTACGCTGGGGTGTATCACAGTGACGGGACTCTCGGGGGTGGGATTTCCCAGGCTGCTGTGGGGGTGTCCTGCATGCCGTTCCTCGCTGAAGTGGAGCCTCATTACCGCACTTTCCCTATGACAAAGAATGCTGGCAGGTGAGGTCAGAGTCGAGATAAAATTGCTGAAAATTCACATGCAAAAAATGAGGAGGGGCTCTCACTCAAGGGCTGGGGGGGTCAACATGGCAGCAGCATCCTCAAATGGCGGTCTGGGCAGGGGGGGGCTGGTGGCCATGGAGCCGCAGGGTGGCAGCACACTCATCACCAGGCGCCCCCATGTGGCGAAACTGATATTCATCTGAGAAGCACGCAGGAAGTTCTTCCCTGGAAAGAAAGCAGGTAGAAGTAGCTCAGGTCAGTGTTTCTCAAACTAGTCCTCAGGAATCCCCAGACAGTCCATGTTTTTGCTCCCTACTCAGTTCCCTGATGGGAAGGAGTAAAATATGGACCATCCTGAGGTCTCCAAGGACCGGTTTGAGAAACACTGAGGTAACTGGAAAGATCTGCTGGGGGCTTTAAGGACTGCTTCAGGGCTGGGCCTGGTGGGGGGGGGGGGGGTACCTTTATCCTTGGGGAAAATGCGTTTCTGCCGTTGTAGCTTTGAGGGGCGTTCTATCACAGGATTTATGAATGTCACCTGCAGGATCACAAAGTCAAGAAACAAGGGTGCGAGCAGTCTGTAACCTGCTCCTCAGGGCAGGTACCCTGGAACTCTGGGTAAGTGGGTGAAAGGCCAACAATGGCCAACAAGGGCTACAGGGTAAACAGTTCCAAACTCTAAACAGCTTTAATATAGTAATTATTTGGGCTGCTCAGCTCAGTGGGTGCTTCAGGTGTCAATCAGGTACTTCGGAAACCGGTTTTTCCAAATCTGCAGCCCTAAAGCTCTGGAGGACCAGACTATGAACCCTGACCACAAATGGCAGAACCTAAGAGTCACATAAGAGAACTGGTGAGGGGAGCCTTCCCAAGGAAAGGGAACCCCAGCCAGGAACAGTGACGCTAGGCAGGAGGAAAGGAACAGACCCCCGTCTAAACTATCCTGGTTCGGGACCCCACCTCGGCAAACAGTGCCCCCTGGGGCTCCATGCTCAGGCACAGGCTATGACGCTTATTGTCCAGGAAGTCTTCCAGTCGCAAGAACTTGACAGCACACAGCTCCCTCCAGTCCCGCCAGTGTACCCCAATCTCCAGCTCCCGGGACTAGTCAGGGGAGGGGAAGCCGACAAACATGCAAACAAGCAAGCAAGCAAAACAAACAAAATAAAACATACAAACTCCTTCGCAGGTTTACCCGTATTCGTCCTGAAACCGTATCTGGCCATAATACTGCAATTTGAGTGATATTACCATTCTAGGACACAAACTGTACCATTTTTGTAACAATGTCAAGGCAAGTAGGGAAATTTAATGCTGAATGGCTAAAAAAAAGATACTGCAGCACTAACAAGCCACCATTATGGAGTGACTCCGACCTGACTAATAAATGAATCAGACCTCTCTAGCACAGCTTTTAGTGAGGACAGGAAGCAGAGATCTATGTGGCCTTTTCTCTGGTACCAAGTGCCATCAGGACTCACACGCTCCAGCTCAACGGTGAAGCTCTGGTTCCAGTTCTGGGGGCCTGGGGGTCTCCAAAGTGTGCGGCCCACTATCCGATTGTCCAGTTTGAGCACAGCACTCACCTCCGCTGGGGAACGAGGGGAGTCAGACCAGCCCACACACACGCTACACAATATTTCGTTGCTTCAAGAGGTATTACAGGCAAAAACAGTATCATAATGCTTCTGTTCAATACACCACATACTGCCGAGCTAAACAAAATCATGCTACATCCAAGGGACATTTAATATCTCCATATGACATCGCCAAGGCGCAGACACTGGAAGCCTGATGCCAGTAAAAAATAAAAACAGTTAGCAGGCTGTCAGGCAGAGTCAATGTTGTCAGATGAATTCCCAACTTCACTCCTGTATGCTGAAGAACTACACAACGTTATCTGTTGTGATACACGTACAATTACTTAAATCAGCAGACACTTTTGTCCAAAGATATGTACAGGTGAGGCAAATAGCACATTATAAACATACAGCTGTCCAGGAGTCAACTAGGCATAAGTGCAGCTAGTGCCAATCGACATACCCCTAAGCTGGACACATTTCCTGGTGTAAAGTCCCACTACAGTGAAAGTGACTAACAAAGTAAGCAAATATGCAGACTTTACCACCAGGGGGCGCTCTTTGCAAACAAAGGCAACGCGTCTATTTACTGTATTGTGCCAAAGGCTACCTCCATCTGATTGGTGAAAGTGTTAATACAAAACCATGACACAAAAACACCTCTACCTGACACTGTCTACAACCAGCCTCATAAAACTAGAAAATCGAAGTAATCGACATTAAAGTATTCAGGATCTAGTCCTAGTGAAAAACACTTCTTACCACATTAAGGCCTGCTTACCGCTGAGCTCATCGGTCTTGCTTGCTCTTCCACTGCCACTGCGACTTGATAGCCCTGTCCTTGCCCGCAGGGACCTGCCATCGGCCGGGGTGCCAGGTGTCACCAGAACACTGGTCGCCCGGCAACGGCCTGGTACAAATTCCAGCACGTCCTGGCAGCCCACCAGCCTCACCTCCAGCCGGCCTACATGGACAGTGAACACGGGTTTGACACTGGCGCTTCTGATAGTGAACTTCATCATACAGAATATAGGCAGCGCTCCAGTGAAGATCAGTCATTCTAGTGTGGTTTTACAAATTACAGCATTTCAGTGCTATAATTATAAAGCAAAAAAACAACAGGGATCCAGCACCACTGGTGCTTGGACCCCTAAATACTAGTACCATAGATAAGCACCATATAACTAAACCTGTAGTTAACAGCCAATTACAAAGGCTGCATGTTGGTTAAGGCAGGACTAGAGGATAGGTCCTACGGGAGCAAAAAATTTTAAATGATTCAACAAAAAAGCTGATTTGCGTATGAATATAGAAGCAACGTCTGTCAGGAAGGTACCTAGCTTTGGACGGAGGCAGCTGCAAGTCCTGATATTAACATATTAGAAGGGCTCTGCTATAGGTTATTAATCAGGGGCAATTAACACCCTATGACCCCATATCAGACAAGGGGTCAGAAATGGATGGATTATTAACGTCAGGGGGCTGCTGTTACCTGTGAGGGAGGCAGGTTTAAATAAGGAGGAAGAGGAGGAGGAAGAGGAGCAGAGGCGGAGGCGCTGTGACGCGGAGCAGGGTGAGACCCCGTTCAGCTCCTCTCGGATAGCTGACCGCTGGGGGTGCTCCGGGGGGAGCTCAGTCAGCCTCCGCTCCAGGGAGACACGCAGGAGGTCCAGCTTCTGGGAGGACTCCAGAAAGCGGGCCTGGGCCTAGAGGCCACCATAAACACGCATGCGAACACACAAACATACATACAGACATGCACACACACGTGTGTGTTAATGTGCATGCACACATGCACGCGCACATACACATGCAAACACAGAAACATACATACAGACATGTGTACACACACACACACGTAAATGTGCATGCACACATACAGACACACACATGCGCAGACACACACATACATGTTAATGTGCACGCACATACGCAAACAAATACATACAGATGCATACACACACACACGCAGAAGTACATATAGACACACATGCGCAGACACACACATACATACACACGTGCACACGCAGACACAAACAAGCGCACAGCCAACTATGTTAGTCTTGGTCAAGGCAGAACAGGCCAGGACAAATCTGATGGAGGGACATGGGGGGTGAGGCTGGAAGCATTGCCGATCTGTATGCCCCCCCCCACCGCCGACCTTGGGTCAAGACAAACGGCTCTAGCACATGTGCACAGTAAAATGCTGAATTCCAGACCACGAAAAGCTGAATTTCAGCATTCACTCTGGAAGTGCTGGTTTCCAATAATTTCTAACGGCAGACACTTTTCTTTCCGCTCGCCTCCCCCGTTGGCGTACCTCAATTAGCGCACGCCGATCCTGCACCTTCCGCCCTCCCAGCTGCCTCCACACGTTCTTGGCCCCATCCGCCACTGCCGCCTCGATCATCAGGTGATGCCGCAGCTCCGCTACCCGCAGCTCCAGGGGACTCACGGCCTCTAGGGGGCGCCCTGTCAGCAACATGCAGAGAACAGAACCAAAAAGGCCCCCTGACCCATGACAGGCTTGTAACTGTAGAGAGTGAAAAGGCAGTTTGTAAGCCCTCGTTCGCAAAAAACCAATATTCAAATCCTTCAGATTCAGACTGACACACCAGATGGCAAACAGACGCACATCACAGGAGCCAAAGTTTTAATTTTTGGAAACAGAGATATTAAAAAAAACTTTAGAGGCTTAAAAGCATTGAAAGCAGGTCTCCATACATCAAACTGGCAGAAGCTTTGAGAAGAAATGAAGATCAAATCTCCCCAACACACACAGAGCTTTTTTTTGTTGAGATGAGACTGCCAATGACCTAAACTCTATTCTGTGGACCAAGTTTTGGAAACCTGCTTTACCACTGTGGGTTCTTTTAACGTTCATTCTGAAGACCCACCATCCCCAATCTCACCCTCTGGGTCTACACCTGCCCGCTCCCCCCGTGCCTGCGTGACCTTCACGATCTGCATACGGATCAGCTCGATCTTGGTACGGCTGTCCCGTAACATCTGCTGGGCCGTGGACAGCAGCTTCCGGTCCTGGGGGGTGGGGCATGTGGAGGCTGCTATCAATATCATCAACACCAGACCAACTACCCTGAAGGAATTCTGGGAAGAGCTGGTTGACTTTGAAGAACATTTTTTGGAAAGTTGGTGGATGTCACCCCAGTTAAGATGAAAGGGAACTGGGGCATAACAACCTGCAGGTTTCTTTTTCCAGAACAATCCTCCCTGCATTCAAAGAACGCAAGTTCCATCGTCTTACTCTAAATCTTACAGTAATTATTGATGTGCATATTAATACTGAATAATACGCCCAGTGCTTCATGCACTATTGCCTCGCTCCAGCCTTCAGTGTGACGGTCCCTGCTGCCCACCTTGACAGAGCTGCTCGTGTAGGTCTGGATGATGTTCTCTGCTCCCTGCTTCACCTTTGTCTCCATGGTCAGCTGCTTCTGGAGGGTGCGAATCCGGGAGGCTAGTGGGGAAGTGCACTCCACCCATCGGCACGGATCAGGAGACGATGTGTCGTCTAGCAGGGCCACACGCAAGTGACCAATGAGAAGAGCATGTTGACACCCAGGGTAGCTCCAGTTTTTCAAACCAAGCACATCAATGTTCCACCAAATTACAGCTAATTATCACACTAAAGCCATCAGTTTCACATCAATATAAAAGTGGATTGATAAAGACAGTAAGTCACTATTCTTTACATAGCCAGGAAAGCTAACTGAACCAATCAAAACAGAGGAATGGGTTGGTGTGGAAAACAGCACACAGGGCCCATCAGGGAATGAGATTTGATGGCTCCCCTGCCAAGGTAAGCCATAAAACTTTTCCAGGATCTGTTGCCAAAGGCCTGACATGTTTGGATCCAAGTCAGCACATGCCAGACAAATTCATATCAGGTCGTCGCCCGGCCAGTCTGAAACTCAGAGATTTAAATCAACAAGGTCCCAATTTACACAAGTAGGTTCACACTGAGCACACCACCCCATAAAAACCTAAATATATATATGTTTGGATCTTTCGTTCCTAGAGTAATGAACATTATTTAGTTTCTTTGTCCAATACCCTCAATACCTTATTTGAACCAAGGTCATTTTCTCTCTTGTGGTTTGTTTTTTTGCGAATTTCCCCTTTAGTAAAAGGGCTTAGATCTGTTTGGCCCAAAAGATCGCACTCTATTGGACCAGTCCTTCTGCCTACATATTGTGGCGTTTGTTAAGTTCTATGAAAGGAAACAGAAAATATGAAGACTGCAAAACTATGACTTGCCCCCCATCCCTAATTATTCTTAAGTGATAAATAAATTGAGCTGGAATAAAAACGAACACACTGTGGGGTATACCATTCACCTCCCATCCTGGCCGCTCACCTACCCGCACATCTCTCCTTCTCCGCACCCATAGCCCTTGCATTCAGCTCCTGCAGCTCCCAGTGCAGCTGCTCCAGCTTACGGCCAGAGGCTCGGAGTTGGCCCTCCACCTCGGCGGCGTTCCTCCTGCCTGTCACCGCCCGCCGGAGCCTCTCCGCCGCTTCCTTGATCTTCAGCTCCCGCTGGATCTCCTGCCTGAGCTGTGTGCGAGCGTCCTCCAGGCGCTGCTGGAACACCGGATCCAGGATGTCACCCTCGGCCAGGCCCAGCAGGCTCGAGCACTGCCCGGGGGGAATCAGGGATGACCACAGACCACAATAACCAAGTGAATCCCTCTTAAGACGTAACCACAAACATGCACGGATAGCTCAAGGTCAGCACTACCTCCTCAATTTACTCCTCATGTCCAAACGTGTGCCCTACCAGTCTAAAACGGTCTGTGAAGGTGACAAGGTGATTATTTAATTTCCCTTATTGTTCATTTGTGTGTTACAGAGCAACAAAAGTCTGGTATTCTGCCAGTGATGTACTCTATAGATCACAAGATAGAACAAATCAAGATGAAATTCATTAGATTAGATATACTCCTTGTTAAAAGAAAACCCTAAATGCCAGTCGGAGCAAATTTTTATTCTCGTGAAATTCATAACAGATAAGCAATCGGTTTCACTTCTGTCCCGCATAAACTAAGGCCTATGCAATCGGTTTGACTTTAATTTAGAACTACATCGACCTTCATCAAAATCATCCAAAAACAAACTAGGATTTTTAATTTCGTTCTTTATGTTTCCAGCGGTTTTAGATAAATAGCTAAATGCGAAACACATGGTGCGTTTAGTCTATATGTTGAGGAGTGAGGACGCTCACCTGCAGCGGTAACCCCGCCATGCCACGCCGCTCTCACGCTCTGCCCTCCGCACACGGAAGGTGTCCGTCTCGGCGGCCGGCGGATTTACAGGCGCACCGCAGTCATCGCGCAATCTGAGTAGACTGGAGCGGCACTATCGGCTTATTGAGTAGCTAGACACTATATAGATTCATTTGAGATGAATGATGATGGGTGTTTCACACTTGTAGAAGTGGGATTCCCATTCACCCTTTTTATATTTTTATAACAAGGTAAAGTTAAACTAAAGCGCCTCAAGACTGGTGACGTCACAGGACGCTCCAGGTTATCAGGTGACGTAACTGTTAGCTATATACACCGAATCGTCCAAATACCTACCTTGTTATTATTTTTATTTTTTTCCCTCTTTTGTTTGTCACACTGTCAATTGATAGCTATGCCAGTTACATGACTGTACCTGGTGCTGTATAGTGACTTGTATTCTTTACTAAAATAAAGCATATAAAAAAAACAACTGAATCGTGATCTTGTTTTTATTCTCGTGAAATTCATAACAGATAAGCAATCGATTTAATTTCTGTCTCGCATAAACTAAGGCCTATGCAATCGGTTTGACTTTAATTTAGAACTACATCGACCTTCATCAAAATCATCCAAAAACAAACTAGGATTTTTAATTTCGTTCTTTACGTTGCCAGCGGGTTTAGATGATCTTGTTGGAACACAACTGGTATATTCCTGCCAGTGCTCTGTTTTAAAATAGACGGGAATAAACTAGGTTAAACAGAGGTTCATTATTTGATTTTAGTCAACCGCTTTCCATTAATCGGTACAACAGGATACACCCCGGATCTGAACCCACAACCTTTTGGACTTGGGAGTCCGTTTCCTTTACAGCGACACGGAAGCAACGACCGTGCTTTGCATGGAGATCAGCCCACAGAGAGGCGATTTGGGAGTGGGGGTATTTACGGAAAATAACGCCGATAATTCCCAGACGAAGATCATCTCAGGACGTATTGTTAAAAGAAAACAAACCCGTACGCTGTTACTACTTAACAGTCCATGTTATTGAGCTTTCCCTTGTCTCTTATTTTGGGGACACAAGGTTGGCTTGCACGCTGCCTTTCGTGGTTGGACTTCGAAAACCCGTCTGCTTCTTTTCCGTGTGTTACTGGAAAGGTCATGCGACAGCCATTTCCGATTTGGTAGTTTTGGCATTCCAGTATAGTTTAAACGAAACACAGATGCGCTACTTTTTTGTCAACAGTAGGCCTACCATACTAAGTTTAAGACTGCAAGTTTTTTGCATGCGTGTCTGTATTTGTGTATCCCCTGCCCCCAAAAATCATATGGTCAATATCCTTGGTGTGGCACGGATAGTTCCTGGTTTGCTTTAAAGGACTACATCCTGCAAACGAGAAATATGATGTCATGGCATCGGTCTCCACAGCTTTTGTATGGTATATTTGGATTTCTCTACATCCAGTTATTGTTCAAACCAGAGGCATAGCGACAGAACAGGCAAGCCCCCTGAGGGCTCGCGTTAGGAGGAGGCCCCCAAGGATAGCAGATAATGTAGTACTGCTTTATTTGTGTATTAGAGAAAATAAATTACTTGAATTAATTAAATACTCTATGTTGATCAATTGAAACTTAACGCTGAAATAATGGTAATAAAGTTTAAAATGGCCAGGTAGGGTTAGTTAATTGTAGGGCCCCCAGAGTCCCTAGAATTGCTTCTGGGTCAAAAAGCAATCTTCTTTAGCTCTTTGGTACAGCGTATAAGGAAATGTCTCCACTTTTGAGAAGGTTTCACACATAATATTTAAGATTTATGTTATTATTTATTTTAATTAAGTCAAAACAATTTTGTATTGTAAGGTCCGAACGACAGTGTATTGCGGTTTATTGCAGTACAGAAAATGGCCCACAGATGGCACTGGAAACCAGATGAATATATCGCTATATCGTTGGTAGAGCAGTGTGATGAGTTGGTTTCCATCCCATGCAGAGGCCATGTAGCTGTATGGAAGAGAGTGTGATGCAGTGGGTTAGTACAGGTGCTGATAAGTAACCAACAAAAGCAACAACGACCACGAAACAGAAGCATTTACAATAGCAACAGCAGTCTTCTGTATGGCAGGGTATGTTAAAGCAAGTAGTCTTCAGTCTGGATTTAAATACAGGGAGGGCATCCCTGATATATGCTGACAGATTTTTCTGTAGATTAGGAGTCCTGTAGCTGAAAGCTCTACTGCCAACAATCATGTGAGGAATTATAGGAAGGCCTGCATACTGTAATCTCAGTATACATTTGGGATTGTACACTTTGAGCAGTTCAGTCAGATAAGTTGGGTCCTGATCCTTTACTGCCTTGTAAATAAGATGAAGAATTTTAAAGATCTTTCTGGACTTAACTGGAAGCCAAAGACAGAATATGTGTAATATGCCGAATTTATGGCTAGTTACAAATCTGCTGTTGCTGCATTTTGAATGTAATGAAGATAGTGTATGATTTGTGGTTCCTGAGAGCACAGCATTACTGTCGTCTAAGCTGCTATATCTGAGTGTATTATAATGTCCTGTATCTTGAGAGGCATGAATCAGCACCTCTGTGATGCAGTCTCAGCAAAAACTGCACTGTGAATTCTCAAAGCTGAAATTTATGGCAAGATTGCGCTTTAGAAACTGCTTTTATTCAAGGCCAGTGCACAAAAGCACAAAACCTGGACCCCTGTGCAGTGGAAAAAAGTAGTATAGTCTGATGAGCAATCTTTCACCCTTTTTCCTACAATTGAACAGGTTTACATTTGAAGAAGGCCTACGGATGTCTTCAATCCACAATATCTGTTTGTAGAGAGTAGTTATGTCTGATGGTTGCTATGCATGGTCAAATAACTGGCAAGAAATATGAAGTGGTGCCCTGATCGCTCGTGATGTTCCCATATACCATGATGATAGCACAAATTCCAGACCCATTGGGACTGAAACAGTCCTCATAGCCAGCCCTGTCAGTGCCAGTAGTCGCACTGAAGTCACCCAAGAAAAGAGGAGTGTCACCTCTTGGGCACACCTCAACCACCAAGCAAAGTTGTGAATAAAATGTCTCCTTCACTGAGATATCACTCATCGCGGTTGAAGCATACACTGAGACAGCAGACAAGACACCCAAGGAGTGCCTTAGCATGAGCCTCATAATACGCTCATTGAAAGAAGTGACATCAGACACCATCAGGGGGAGCTGAACTGCCACAGCAACAGCTACTCCCTGAATATGGCAGCCATCAGACCGACCAGACCAAAAGTAGGTACATCCACCTACAGAGATCTGGTCACTCCCCGGTCTGCGTACCTTACAACAGGGGTGCCCAACTACAATCCTGGAGGGCCAGAGCCCTGCACACTTTTGGGTTTCCCCTCATTTAACACACCTGATTCAACTCCTTGTGCTAATTACCACACAGCTTTTGAGCTGAATCATTTATGGTGGAACAGGGAAAGAACTAAGCTACACAGGGCTCCAGACCTCCAGGACTAGAGTTGGGCAGCCCTGCCTTAGAAAGTGCCACCACTGAAAGGCGGAGTTTACAAAGCTCCCCCGACAGCAGGAGAAGATGGTCATCACACCAAAGGGACAAGAAGTTCCATGCGCCAACTCGGATGGGCCACCTCAAACTGGGACCCAATTGCTGCCATGCAGTGGGTGATGCCTCAACACCACACTAGTTCTCTTCCCCAACAGGCCTGACTCTATTGGGTCCCCGGCGGTTTAGACTGTTATGGAGATGGGTCTTCTGAGTGCTTTGCCCCATCCCCTTTCTCATGTATGTAGTCTTCCTGTGGGTATATAAGTACATAAAATAATGCAGGTTTGCATTATGTACAGTAGGTCCATAAATTAATTTGGATGTGGAAGTGCCAAAATGTGTTTTCAGTCATGTTTTGTTTTCTTGTAAGCGTTATGTAGGAACAGCAATCTACAGCACCAGCATAGGTCTGAAGGTGTTCACTTAATCCCTGAAAACCATTGGAATAGTCATGAACATACCAGTCTGGGGTTTAAACTGCACTCACTTTATACACAGTCTCTCTCTCCCTTTCATTCTCATATGCTCTCCCTCTCATTGTCTTGTGGCACCTCACCCCTTGAATCCTCTTTTCATCGCCACATTCTAAAAGCCCAGCTCTTCCAAATGTTATATGGCAGGGGTCTCAAATGTCTGATGGAAAGGCTTTAAAGCAGGAGTGAGACAATAGACCTTCCATCCAGACCTTTTGTTTTTTATCTGGCAAAGCATGCAACCTTTGCAGCTTAACCCTTAGAATCCCATGCATTGTTGAGCGTTTTTCTATCCCTTTGATTTTAGGCTATGTTATCTTATTACATTGTATGTAAATGAGTTAGCCACATATGCTTTATGATTTTGTTTTCAAGACATTTTGGGCTACTCAGATATGTCATAATCTATTCCTTTTTATGAGTAAAAACTATTTGTGCCTTTTGAAACTTCTCGATTTCTAGTCTCACATAACATACAAATTTGCAGGCACTACAAATGCAATCTTATAAATGTTGAGATTAGAGTCTCGATGATGTGGGGATTACAGCTCTTACAATAGTTGGTAGGGCATGGATGATTGTGGAAGTGTATATCCCCTGTTTTCCGGGGTGCATTTGGGTAGAAAATGTTTAAAATTTATACCTCATTATGCACAGGATTACTCTGGAATACTTTAGCGCACAACATTGCAACTTGAATGACCAGTATTTCTCTCGATTCCAAAGATATGGGAGTCTTGTCTGTGCGTTATACCTATCCAAAGTTAACAGCCTGAGATTAATGCGTGTGAAAAACAAAGCACTTTGCATTAGTTGGGTTCTAAGGGTTAACCTCAACCTCTGGAAGCCTTTCTGTATGAGGCTGGGGTCTAGAGACAGTATGAGATTTAATTGTACTGCATCTGACACAAAAAAGGAAATCACTTTTGAAGGACCACCTAGACCAGTATTTCTCAATCCGGTCCTTGGGGACCCTCAGTCAGTCCATATTTTGCTCCCTTCCAGCTGCCTGCCAGTCACTCCACATTTTTGCTTCCTTTCCAGCTCCCTGGTCAAACCATGTTTTGTCTGGTGGTCCCTGAGGACTGGTTGGAGAAACACTGATCTAGACATTGGGCCACCTTCCAATAGCTTTTTCTCCTTTGGATTGTATGGAGTCTATCCTAGGCAGCTCAAGGTGCTAGGCTAGGCTACACTATGGATGGGATACCAGTCCAAATATCTGGACATTGTTTTCTGGAAAAAAAAAACCTGAGTTAAAACTGACTCACATTCCAAACTCAATCAACTGAATTTTTGTCATCTGTTTCCCCTAAATTCAACATTTTACCTAAAATATATTGCTGCTGATGATTTATACCATTTTCCTCCTTTATAATGTCTTTTGAAATAGATTTGAAGCAAATAAAGGTGAGAAGTGACATAGTGGAATTCTGATGGTCTCTTTGAACTTGTTCTTATTCCCCTGTAATAAAGAAACAAAACGTCCAGCACATCACTCAGTGTGATAGCTTCAAAAACATGCGCGTGGTTCCAGTCAGCCTGCAGGCACCCCGGGAAAAACTATCAGATGAACAATCAATTAGAGAGTGAAAATGCCAGCTGATCTTTCACTCCCTGCAGTGATAGTTATAAAGCCAGGCTGTTCTGTGGAGAGACTTTATGCTCGTTGTCTCTGGCTATAAAGACATCTGCACCCTGGTTTCAAAGCACTTTAAACCATCAGAAAATGTTCTTTGGCAGTTTTATTAGGGTGCATAACTTAAAGATCTGTTAACAGCCATGCCTTCCGGGGCTTCCAGCTTGACCTCTGCAGAGAGCAGCCCTTCATGGCTGAGATAATGCATGTTGAGGGTGGGGGGGGGGTGATAGACCCCTTAACACTTACAGCCCATTATGTGTGATTCCCAATAATTCAAATAAATAGACTTTAGATGCACACATTAAGGCTTGTTTGAAAGGACAGCCCACTAAAAGGTCACTAAATGGTCATTCCAAAATTTATACTTTGGTTTTCATACAACAGTTCATAAAAATAAAATTTGCGAAAAAGCTGAAACAACACTAAGCTTTTGTTGTTTGTAAATTCAGTGCTGATCTCCTAACCTCTAACAAATGAAGAAATCCACGGCCTTTCTAATATAATATTTTCATATTACATTTTCTGTAGATTTACATAGTCTGACATATTTAGCATCCACACCTCTCCAGCCCACCTCTGCTACTGGTGCACAAGAGAGAAGTGCAAGTTCTCCAAAATTATATTCAGAGTACAATTTTCCAGCTATCCATCCATCTTCCAACTACTTCTTCTAGTCAGGGTCACAGCTGGTTCCTGGAGTCCCAGACAGCATGAGGCAGCAGGAAGGGGTACGTTCTGAATGGAATGCCAGTGCATTGCAAGGCAATCACACATACACACACACAGACACACAATTTCATTCAGAGATGCTAACTGAATTATCTGCTATCTTTGGATTGCAGGGAGAAATCTGCATGACTCAGGGTCATAATGCAAATGATACTAGTCAAGGTACACCAAGCCATTATCACTCGTGTTTTATGTACTGCATAGTATAAGGTATATACAGACTTTGCATATGTACTTTTCTATGTACTTTTTATAGACATCATTTTCCAGGAACATGATTTGATTACCCTCTTTGAAGGAGTTAGCATTTAAAATTTAGTTTCCTCAGTCCAGGAAAACCATAAATAACTATAAATCGCCACAAAGTTCATTGTGAGGACCTTGTAAAAATGTGCCACACTGAATAAAATGTTATTGATTGATTTATTAGTTTACTTTGCATGTAATGCCAGTACACAGTGGAGAATTTAATATATATGGTTTTTCACTCACACAGTAGGGGCAATTTGGAATCACCAGTTCACCGAAGATGCGATTTTGACTGTGGAACAGGCACTAGAGTTACAAAAGTGATTTTCTGACCAAAACTCTTAGGCTTCCTCAACTGCAGACACTTCCAAATTTTGTATTTTATATTTTCCACATTTCCCAAGCATTCAAATTAAAAAAAGCTTTGGGAATATCCAATGTAAGAGAGAGAGAAATGTTTTAATTTTCTTGATCATATAAGTGAATTCAGTGCAGGATGTTAAAAAAAATCTGTGGATAAAAAACAGAAGAAAAAGCTCGTATAGATCACTTTTCTGATAAAAGTTTTCCTGCTTACATGGTAAAATTATATATTTATTGAATACAAATTTGATTTGAGTTTTCTGGTGGAGTGAAGTTTTATTTATTTATATACCATGTAGGTAATCCTTATCTCAATCACACTAAGTTTTACTTCTATGTTTTAAATTATAATACAAATAGATTTTTTTTATCTTGTGACAATCACTCAGTCTATGTGAATGTGATTATATCTTTGGGCTGGTAAATGGTTGCAGACATGTAAGATGATTAATGCACCTATATTACAGGACACTGTTGTCCCAAAAAGTAAATGAGGATATAGAAATATACTGTAGGCTTTACTCATTTTGCTCCCCCAACATGCATTAGTGCAGCCCTGAAGAAGACGTAAATCATTGTAGTAATAAATCATAAGCTGGGTTTAGTAAGAGCACCTGTCTACAAATCATAAAGAAACCAACACCCATCAAATCACTCGGATTTGATTATTTCAAATTAGGTTGCAGGCAGCCCAAAGGGTTGCCGAAGCAACACCCTGCCCTTATTCCCAAACCCCATGAGTGACTCACTAGTTGTAAAAAGAGCTCTCTCCTCAAATGGCTCTGGAAAAAAACCCAGATGCACTTTCTTCACAAGCCTGTCTGCCAAACAATTACAGCAGGACCTCACGTGTTCTCTGAATGTTCTCAATGTGTATTTTATTAGCTGTTTAATATCCGCTTCAGAATGTCTTTTATCTGTTTGCTTGCTTTTCAGCTCTCTGGCTGACAGAGAGCTGCCCACAACTGCTGACCCCCCAGTCCACATTCAGTATGTGTAGCTGTGTTAGTTCCTTCTTTTAATTACTTCATAATGACGCGTGCCGCAAATCACCTATTAAGTCCTTTGCTCAAGTGTTTAAGAGGTTGAACAGTTTAAAAATGCACTACATCTCCACACCAATGCTAATAAACAAACAAATTCATGGAGGATTCCGGCAAAAGGCACAGTCTGTACCTACAGCATTACCCTGCTCTTCAGCATTACCCTCTGAAGTCAATATCATTGTTATCACTTCAGATCAGCAGTTACAGGTAAAGAGGTGACAAGGACTGACAAAACAGCAGGTCTTGTGCTCATAGGATGAATGATGTTGGGTGAAATTCAGATGTGGGGAATCTGATTGGTCAGAACCCTGTTTGCTAATTCTTGACACTGATCATGGATAGAATGCCCTGGAGAAGCAGCGAGGAGTCTGAACAGGCTGTGCTCTAAATGCTGAAAGTTTTTCCTCCTATGCTGTCAGAAAAAGGGGTACCTACCAGTTTGTACCTTTGCTTGTCACTGGGCCTTTACCCTCAAGGCTCTGCCAATTGTATCCTGGCTGTAGGTAAATGTACATTTTAATGTACAGAAATGGACTCAGAGGAACATCCCCAAGGTACAAACAACATTAATGTACCCCCAATGGTATAACAATGTTCCCCATTTCTGTACCTTAAAATGAACAATTACCTACAACTAAGGGTACAATTGTCAGACCTCTGAGGGTACAACCCCAGTGACCAGCAAAGGTACAAACTGGTACTCTTTTTTTCTGGCAGTGTAGGAAGGAGATTAACTGCTTACATACTTAGCTGGAGGGCAAACAGCGGTATAATAACAGTAGACTTGGTCAGAAACTTTATTATTAAAGTGATCATTTTAAATCCTGGCCGAGACTGAGACTGCTTTGATTGTGGATTTGACGAATTATGTCTTTTTAACCTTTTCCCCTAAAAATCCAACTGTTACTCATGCCGACTTTATGTTATTAATGCCAGGATCAGGAATAATTTAGCTTCATTTTTACACAAAACGTGCAAATCATCAGCTCCTTGTTAGGCTTTTCAGAAAATGGAATGTCATAATGGCACTCATGAAACAGGCTAGCTTTGGCTGTGATGCGAGATGAAAACCTCATTGTGACTCATCTCCAGCACCATAGCCCTGGGTCTCGTTACTTTGACTCACGTTTTCTGAATGCAGCTCTAATCTGTCTAAAGCACAGCAGAGGGGCTCTGTTGGTAGGGTAGCACCGCTGACTCACATTTGCTCCACAACTTAAAGACTGACAGATTTGGTGTCTCTACATGGGTGTGATGGATTGGCATCCATCTTGGCTCTACGTCACCTTGTAATTTCAGTAACCAAGCTCCAGAATGTGACTTTGATTGGAGAAATGGTCTCTGTAACTGGTTGTTTGGTAGGGTTAAGAGAGAATTTCCTCTTCCTCCTTATAAAGTTTTACTACTCTGTGATTCAAATAAGGCTGTAGAGACCTCAGTCATGAAATACAAGATGCACCACAATCAAAAATGCATTCTGGAATTGAACTGAATGAGGATAAACATGCATTTTTTGCCAGAGGCTTGTGAGCTCAGAATTCCAGAGTGGAGCACTGTGGATTAACACAAGAAATACCTGTCAGGCGGCATGGACCCCAGGGTAGGGACTGAACCAGGTCACCATGGCAGTCACAATAAGCACATACATTCTTCTATGTTTCAAATCCATCCATGCACCTTCTGAGACCACTTGTCCTATTCAGGGTCATTTGGAGCCTATCCCAGAAGCTATGGGCATGAGGCAGGGACCCACCTGCAATGGGGTGCCAACCCGTCACAGGGCACAAACCCAGGATGGGGCGCCAGCCCATGGCAGGACACACACACACACACACACACACACAGGAGTGCCAGCCTATGGCAGGGCACACACACACAGGAGTGCCAGCCCATGGCAGGGCACACACACACACACACACACACACACACACACACACACACACACACACACACACACACACAGGAGTGCCAGCCCATGGCAGGGCACACACACACACACACAGGAGTGCCAGCCTATGGCAGGGCACACATACAGGCACTTTGGTAACTCCAATTAGCCTCAGCAAGTTTTTGGACTGTGGGGGGGGGAAGGCAGAGTACCCTGAGGAAACCCCACAACAACATGGGTAGAACATGCAAACTCCACACACATGGAACCCAGGAAGAGACTTGAACCCTGATCCTAGAGGTGTGAGGCAACAGTGCTAACCACTGCACCACCATGCTGCCCGGTTATGTTGTAATGCGAATAATTTTGTTCAATTCATTCTTGTGACAATGACTCAATCTAAGTGAATATGACTATGTTTGTGTGACTTCATTCAATATAAGGAACTCTTGTGATAAATCCCATCAAGGATACATGTTTTGAACATGTCTAATCAGCTGCCCCTTAGTACAAATCGGGCCAGTTTAAAAATTAATTTCCCCTTTTCTCCGTGTTTCAGGTTGTTGCGAACCCTGCAGATAACTTTCCAAATTAAAGGTTTTCCATATCAAATGAAGCAGAATAATGATTATTTTCTTTAAACCACCTGAAATGAAATGGTCCAAATTTAAGACATCCTTCTCATCCCTTGGTTTTCATTAAAGGAAATGGAATGTATTGTGGTCGGTAGCGGTGCACAGAGTGGGGAAGCAGAAGGACAAGTAAGACTGGGGAATGCGGAATTTAATGAAACAAGGGAGCAGGGATATGGAATAGGCACAGACAGGCAACACTGACAACAGACTCGAACGCGGACTGAGATACACAAGACTGAAGGCAGGAAACGTGGAACAGCTTCTAAATGTAGGGATTCCATACGAGGTTAACGAGGTAGGCGTGGCACAGGAAGGGATCAGACGATCGGGCGTGACAGAATGTATGAAGATTTTTGTGTTTATTGTGGCTCTGGACTCAGGACACGAGCTTTTTAAAATGCAGATGAAAAAAATCTCATACAATATTCAACACATTCATCATCTATACAGCATAAAGTCTGTGCTGCACTCATTTACCACAAAGTCACACTGAACATGAAATGTTATAATGTTGTAACAAAACGATGCTTGGGTAGATCAAGGAACAGTATCCAGAAGTAACCCGCAGATGAGATCAGAAATTTCATAAACAGTCATTTGATTAATTTCACCATCCGTTTGGATCATTATGCAAAACCAATATCACTGTAATTTTGAAAAATTTTCAATACTGTTTTTGAAAGCCACATGACTTCATCACTCACAGCCATAGGAACCACTAGCCACCTGAACTTTGTAAATATTGATAGTTACAAATATAACCCCATTTTCCAAAAAGTAGGGACACTGCAAAATCCAGGAGGCTTTTTTATGCCCAGTCACCTTGCTGGCCTGTTGCCAGTTAACTGAATTGGTTGTGAGATATTCAACCAGGTGTTTTGTTTTAGCATCGCACAACTTTTCCAGTGTTTTGTTGCCCCCATCCCAACTTTTTGAAATGTGTTGCTGGCATGAAATTCAAATTGAGCATATATGTCATACAAAAATAAAATTTCTCAGTTTCAACATTTGATATGTTGTCTAAGTGCACTTCTGGTTGAAAGATTGCTGATTTGAATCCCTGAGCAAGGTACCACCCCTGAGCACTGATCCCTGGGTGGTAAATTAGCTGCCCCCTGCTATGTCACAAAGGATGCATTTTGTTTTTGTGCACTGTGCTGTGTCAACACTGATCACCAAATTCTAAAATATACTTATTCCAAAATAATGCCTCTTGGTTAACATTAAGCCATGAGGGACTCCCATATGCCCAGAACCCTGTTACTTTATCTTGATCATCCCATCCAGGATGTACCCCTGCCTGTGTCCTGTCCTGCCTGGGATAGGCTCCAGAACCTCACTGCGGCCACATCTTGGATGAGTGGTTAGAACAGGCATGGACAATAATTTTATGTGGAGGCCTAAATCCAAGCTTCACCATGACAGAAGGGGCCATTTTTAATGATTATTTTCATGTTCCATGTTCTGAATCAGTTTTATTTTTTTGGAGGGGGTTCAATCTTGAAAGGAGAATTTGTATTTGCGATTATGTATGGAACTTAAACATAAACATAAAATTGTACCCTTTTTTTCTTCTGCACAGGGCGTAAAATTACCTCCATGAGCTGGATATCCCACAGGATGGCTTTGACCCAGATCTGGATTAGATGATCTGGATGAACAGACAGTTTATCTTGATTTTTAGGGACTAATCCCCCAGATCACAGGTGCACTGCTTATATTGGAAAACTTTTGTGCTGACATTAGCAAGTACAAATATGCTGCTTCTGAGCAAAATCGTTATTTTACTCACCTGCTTAATTTTGTCATTTCATTTGATCTTTTTTTTTACTTTAAGTAGGTGGTGCCCCCATATGCACTGATATTGATTAGATATCACAAGACTGAGAACATGAAGCGTCATAATCGAGGAACATACGCCAGGGCTTGCTGCTTGGCAGATAAAATCTGTTCGCGTCCATAGCCAAAACCAGAGCTGTCCAAGAGGAAATCAGGGTCCATAAAGAAATAACCCAAGGTCACTCACATCATCCCGGATCTGACTCCAAATTAGATTAATGGCATATTAAAATGCACATTGAAATAGATATATTACAGTGCTCTTGAATTACCTTTTCGACATTCAGCTCTCAGCTGCTTAGATGATTTTACTGTTTAGATGAAGATAAACCAAAATTTAAATTATGACAGCTTTCTTCAGGTAGTGATAAATTATAAAACCCAATAAAGTGACTCATCCAAAGGCATTAAAATTTAATTTTAAAGAAATAATTCTCATATGCTAAAATATGTTGAGATTCATGACTTATGGTGGTAAGTTCAGATCTCTGAAATGGTCTTGTAGGTGGCCTTTGACTTTCTACAACAAAATTACACATTAGATTCAGATTCAGATTCTTTATTGTCATTGTACAGAGTATTCACACAAACAAGTAATATGATAAATTTTAGATATGAGACATCACACAGGCCATAACAAATGATACCATAAACCCAGTGTGGACCAATGTACCATAAATCGATGAGTAAGGTGCAATGAATGCAATTACCAGTGCAGTTAATACAGATAAAGCAGTTGGATGTAAACATTGTAGCGTAGTTTAAAGACAGCATAGTGACAAAAATTGACATATGGAAACTATCAGACATAGGATATCACAGAAGACATGACATAATAAGACGATAAGTTAGGATACACAATAAATTAGAATGTTGCAGTGAGGTTGTTGTGAGGCCCCAGGCCAACATAGTTGACAGTGTGCAGTTCATGTATGGTAAAAGCTGTCCCTTAGTCTGTTCGTCTGTGAGATGA
This sequence comes from Mormyrops attenuatus, assembly GCA_026777985.1. Lineage (NCBI taxonomy): Eukaryota > Metazoa > Chordata > Actinopteri > Osteoglossiformes > Mormyridae > Mormyrops > Mormyrops attenuatus. Next base: position 8,305,560 of record JAODKC010000117.1, on the reverse strand, counting down.
TGGACCTGAAGCGTCTGCCAGAGGGCAGCAGACCAAACAGATGATGTCCAGGGTGGGAGGGATCCTTTGATATTGTAGCGTGGAGTTACCAGCGAGCAGCACAGAAGGTTGGACAGATGCTAGTCCTGTAAACAGTTTTCCGTAGTTGCATGTATGTAAATGTGCTGTGTTGTTATGTCACATATAGTGTTGAATGTTTATTGTTGTACTTAGTGTGTGTGTGTGCCCTCCGTGGATACTAGGAGTAAGCAGGGCGACGGACACAGTGGGCAGTGTGAGTGCGTTGTCAGTACGAATGGTATGGGTGCAATAAACGCCACTTAGTGGTAAAACCCGCAACTGTCTCAACCCTGCTTATTATAGATGACATGGCTCGGTGACCCACTTTTACACTGGTGTCAAAAGTGGAAATGGAAGCGTCTTATGATGACCTCCATCAACTAGAGCAAGGGTTCCAGCGGCAGTGGTGGAGAGCACCAGAATACCAGGTGGAAACCCCGGGAGACGAGCAGCAAGCCTTTCCGGGGAGACCTGATGGTTCCAGCACAGTCTGCCCGCCCTGGCCTCAGGCAGAGCAAGCCGAAGCAAGCATACTGGCACGAGAGAGAGGAGTGAAGCCAGCGACGAAACCCCCATCCTATGTAGGGAAGACGCCACTGAACACTTACCTGATCTTAGTGTGCTTGGCCACCCGGCACAATGGCTGGAGCGAGGAGGAGACAGCAGTGAACTTGGCATTGGCACTGGAGGGGGAAGCACTCCAGGCTCTCCTCAGCCTGGCCTCCAACGAGCAGAAAAATCTTGCCGCCCTTGAGGAGACGCTGGAGCTGCGTTTCGGCTAGCGGTGGTCCGTGGAGGCAGAAAGGATGGAATTGGTGAACCAGCAAAGGCTGGAAGGCCCCTACCAGGTCTACCAGGAAGTAGTTTGCCAGCAGCTCACCATGGAGCAGCACAGCAACCCCATGCTGGCCAGGATGAGGGAGTGGGTCAGCGAGGGCAGGCGATCTGCACCCTGCCATGTTGAGGTCAGTCCAGGGGGCCATCTGGACTAGAAATTTTGGGGTAGCAAAGATGCTGGAGAAGCTGCGACGGTGGTTCTATTGGCCCGGCTGCCAGCAGGACACCAAGCTATTTGTGCACTGCTGCAATGCATGCATGGCCAGGAAGGGTCCTAGCCAGCAATCCTGGACTCCCCTGTAGCCATACCTGGTGGGCACCCCCATTGAGCACGTGGGGGTGGATGTCCTGGGCCCCTTCCCCTGCACTGAGGGGGACTACAGAGTGCATGATGATTTTCTGGGTGGTGTTGATGCCCCTCTGAAGGTCTCCCTTGTCTGCCGCTGAGCTGCCAGTGTACCATGTTCTAATGCAGTACACGAACATGCTCTTGATGGAGCAGTGGTAGAAAGACACTAGCAGCTTCTCTGGTAGTTTGTTTTTCCTGAGGATCCTCAGGAAGTCGAGTCTCTGTTGTGCCTTTTTGACTACTGCTTCTCTGTTGGTGGTACACAAGATATCCTCTGAAATGAGTGTGCCCAGGAACCTGAAAGCAGGAACATTTGAAAGCTTTTCCACATAGTCATTGATGTAGAGAGGTTTGTGTTCTGTGCTGTGTTTCTGGAAGTCTATTATGAGTTCTTTTGTTTTGGAAGTGTTCAGGGAGAGGTTGTTCTCTGAGCAGTACTCTGCTGGTTTTTGGACATCATCCCTGTAAGCTGTCTTGTCTCCACTTAAGATGAGTCCTACCATGGACTCCACAAACTTAATGATGTTGTTGGTGTCATGGGTGGGGGACGTGGGTCGTACAGTCATGGGTGTAGAGGGTGCTGAAAAGGGGACTCAGCATGCAGCTTTGTCAGGTACCGGTGCCGAGAGTAAGTGTGGAGGAGGTGTGAGGGCCTAATCTAACCGTCTGTCCCTTATCCAGTGGCAGGTGTGTCTAGAGAGTCCTAGGTCTGAGAATTTTGTGACCAGTCTGTCCGGGCTAAGAGTGTTAAAAGCAGAGATGAAGTCTACAAAGAGCATCCTCACGTAGCTCCCCTGCTTCTCCAGGTGGGACAGTGCAGTGTGGAGCGCAGTGGCGATGGCATCTTCTGTGGACCTGTTTACTCTGTTGGCAAACTGCTGTGGATCAAAGGTTGCTGGGAGGCTGGCTTCTATTTGCTGTTGGACCAGCCTCTGAAAGCACTTCATGATGACCGGGGTGAGTGCAACTGGTCAGTAATCATTGATGCTCCTCATAGGAGGTTTCTTTGGTAGTAGGATGATTGCGGCAGATGATAGCATGGTGGAACGATGGACTTAGATAGCAAGAAGTCTAATTCTGAAAACCCCAAAGAACGGTTCTGCACATTTTTTCAGCACCTGTCCTGTCACTCCATCAGGACCGGCAGCCTTTCTCGGGTTGATTGCCCTGTGTACACGCCTTACATCCTATGTTTGTACCATGAGGATGTGGCTGGTGGAGTCTGGTGTAGGTTTTGTGACTGCCTTTGCTACTTCCATCTCGTCGTAAGCAAATTTAGTTCCTCTGCTGGTGTGGCGCTGCTCCCACAGTCGTGTGATTGCTGGTCTTGTGTTCAGTGATCTGCTGGATACCCCGCCACACCTACCGCATGCAATTGAACAATGAAAATAATGAAAAGTTTGCAATATGAGTGTGCCTGAAGACTTAGGTTGTACATAATAACACATGACTGCTTTATAGATGATAATGTTTCTTCCTGCACAGATAGCCTTGAAGACATGGACATGTATTTTGATAAGGAACCAAAAGGAGATCAACATTTTCTTGAATGAAAAATGCCGCGATGAGAAATCAGCAGATTGCTTTTAGACTTGACTGTCCAGCATGGCTGCTCTTTGTGTGGATATGGTGTTTGCAGTGTAGGGACACTGTAAATAGTCTAATGTCATCACATGCTCGGGGGGCAAAAAAAAACAACATTTCGACCAGGTGGTTCTTTAGCTAGGAAGCATGATAAATTACAAGCTCTTCTAACTTCCTTGACATTTCAGACTAAAGCCCATGTATTGCACTGACTCGGATGATGGATGAGATGAGAAAGTGTCTTCAAAGCAATTAATATTTCAGGCTGCCCTAAAATGTAGGAAGGTGGCTGGAGCAGAAAGTCATGGTCATTCATCACCCGGGGCAGGACAGCTATCACGAGGGAGGGTAAACTCGATAATCTACTCATCTGCATTTGTCAGTGTCCCTGGGACACGGTCCATAACAAATGGACTCATGAAAAGAAAGATAGACTTTTTATGAGCCACCATAGTCTCTCTCCTTGTGAGTCTTATATTTTTGCTGTTTTTTTCACCAGCAGGACGCTAAGAGTGCTAAGATGGTCATTGAAAACATATGAGGTGCCATTGGTGTAAATGTAATTTATTAATGTCTTTATTTTAAAAACCACAGAGGCTTGCATTCATCTGTAATAGGAAGAGGGAAAAATCCATGTTGGCCCCAAGGAACCCAAAAAAACTTATTAGTTGCACCTGGGATGAATAAAAATATTAGCTTTCTCAGAAATGCACATGTTCAATGTTTGCCATGACACGACAAAGATCAAACAATGGTGGAAATATTAATAAATCGTATTGACAGTAAGATATGTAGCAGAAAAATATATAGAACTTGCTCATTTAGGCATTGTTTGCCTGTGAAATGTTAACTTTTAAAGAGGATTAAAAGCTCATGTTTGCATTTAACAGATGGCGAAAATGCCATTGGACTCATTTGTTATTTACATATTTGGGAAATGTGACCCTGCTAAGGTCTGTGTTATTGTCTGGAAGCCCCAAGGCAGGGATACCAGGTCCATTGGAGGGACATGGGTAACTTTGCAGATTCAGAGGGCCCGGCACTTGACAGGGACCCTTGAATACATAGAATTATATGTAAAATTGGGTGGGGTGACGTTTTCTTAGGGGCCCCAGACCTTCCAGGTATGCTCCATAAGGAATGCACCCTGGATGGGGCATATACAGCCATGGAAAAAAATAAGAGACCACTCTATATTTTTTAAACAAATCTGCATTTTTAAATCATGGTTTAATTGTGGTTCTGCTGACAGAAGGCTACGCTGAGCAGCTGGATGCTTTCAGGTTCAAAATTTCTAAGACAGCAGTACACAAGAATAAGGTGAAGCAGGTGACACTGGGAACGACCAGAAACCAGCCAGGTAAAAGGCGGAAGCCACATTCTAATGCCAGAAATGACCATTAACTTATCCAACAGTTTCTCATGAATCGAAGGATGACATCAAGTGAACTTCAAAAGGAATGCGAAACATTAAGTGCAGATGTGAAGTGCACTGCTATGATAGTTTGTATCAGGCTCCTACAAGCAGGACTCTGGTCCCGTAAACCAAGGAAGAAGCCCTTCATTAATGAGAAACAGAGAAGAGTCAGGCTGCAGTTTGCAAGAAAAATATGTTTTATTCAAAGACGCCCACACATAAATTGAGAAATGAGTGAAACAATTGGTCTCTTAATTTTTTCTATGGCTGTACATCTGCACGTCCACATATTTGCATGCCGCGCGTAATTCAGATCCACCAGTTAGCCGACCTGCATGTCTTGGGAATGCAACACGACACAGGGAGAACATGAAGCTCCACAAGACAAAGCAGAAGCTGGATTACAATCTGGGTGTGACGTGAAAGTGCTACCCTCTGAGTCACTGTTTTGGGAGAACTGACTAAAACACATGACTTACAAACACCCCTAGAAGCTGTTTGTCTATTTCTTACACATGATTTCATATTCTTGCATTATTGAAATTCTTGCAAAACAAAACCACTTTGAAACATATAAATGTGCTTTTTCCTCAGAAGGTATCATTTACTTGAAAGTTAGTGGATTTACATATTTTTCCCAGTAATGTACAGTGTAGATTTCTTTTCTCCTTTTGGATATAACTGTTCAGAATGGCTGTTCTTTGTGTTTGAAGGATTTGAAAATCACTTCTCTGTCTCTGTGTTCCTGGTTTTCCCATGTTTGTTCCTCATTTTCAAATATTTTTGAACCAATAGTTCAATGAAGTATATTCCTACGTTATTGAAAGGCCCTGAAATTCTGATATCGGTAGATGTAGAAGTAAATATACATCTTTTTTGGACAGGCAGTATGAACCTGACAGAAAGACCATCATGGAATTATACTCACAAGTTCTCATAAATGTGGACTCCCAAGAAGAGGTTTTATTGGGATTTAGGACTTTTTAGGATTTTTTCTCCATTTTGTGTTATTGTAAATAAAACCAGCCATCGCGAGCTGATTTTTGTATGGGAATTCTGGCTAAGCCAGAGTGAGAGGGGTCCTTGCTGGTTTGTAATCCTATAGACCCCAACCCTATAGAACTTATGGAACTTTTAACAAAAACTCAACCTTTAATATATCTGGATGCTGGAGAAGCAAAGGTGGAACTCCTGGTCAGCCTCCAGGAATCTGTGTCTGTAAGTATTAAACTACCCACTGGCCTTGGAAAGGCTTGTCTCTTATCTCCTCCCCCATTCTTCTCTGATACTGTTCCTCCAGAGACATGGTGTTCCTGTACAGAACAATGTGTGTGGTATGTGCATAAATTTAAAAATGGTGCTTTATCTATAGACCCAAGGCAGCTACATTGTAAAAGTGGTTTACCCTAAATTCCCCAGGCAGATCCCATCCGCCACCCACTCTGTCTGTATGTCAGAAGATCAGAGAGTGACTCTAGGCTGCTTAAAGCCGCTTCTGCTTGTGACTGGGGCCATCTGATGGAATTACATCTGGCTGGTCCCTGCCTTAGTCCTGCTGTTGATCTTCATAAATTGTACATCTCCACTGACAGGATAAGGGATGGATGGAGCAGGCAGAGTCACACTTTAATTAGATTGGGTTTTATTTGTGCATCTTTAAAACATTTCCACTCATATGAAACCCTTGGCCTTGTTTCTCTTCACTTTCTTCCACTGTGTAGCAAAAGGCCTGTCTGTTTCTGGGGGCTATATAAATGAAAATCACATAAAAATGCATGCAATTTTACAGAATGTTATGTACTGAATACCAGGGGGTCACCTGACGCAATCCCTTTGGCTGGTTACTTGTAAATGCTGGGAGATTTGACGAGGAAGATCCCCAAGTCAGTCACTTCAGTTTATGGCTGAGATTTCCTTCTTCATGCTTTCTTCAAGGCCTTCAGTTCATGGCTTGCTGAACCCCAGATGAGGCAGTGACCCAACCAGCCTGCACCGACTAGCAATGAGGAGTAATTCTGAGTTATGGAAGGAATAATTATTGGACCATATCACCCATCACTGTGCCAAGTTTCTTTATTGGCAGTCATCTCATCCCAGTACAGAGTACTGGGTGAGATAAAATTGCATGTCTTCAGGGCCACAGTGCAAACATACAACATGCAGTGCAACAAGACACTGTACAGCATATGGTGCAAACATAATATATAGCAAATCATATGACATGTCTTGCACATATAGTGCTAAACATACAGCGATACTGAGACAAATGCAGGAGAAACCCAAACCAGTTTGAATACATTATATGTTCACACTCAACACTGTAGAACAACCTTAATGGTGTCAACACCTCAGGTTTTGCTAAAGGATGTCATGCTGTGCCCAAGAACATGTCTTATGATATCCCCCAAGAGCACAAATGGTAAAACCAAAATGTAGGGAGATGTGTGCTACGCCAATACAGAGACGACAGCAAACAGAAACCGGACTCGGAGACTCTGCTTCAGTGACGTAAATAACAACAGACTGAATTTCATCATAGGCTGACTTGTATAGAAGAATAAATGCATGAAAGAATGAATGAATGAATGATTCAATGAATCAACCTAAGGGATATATCTATGGTAATGCAAAGCTTATTGAAAACATCCACTCCTTCTGAGTGAAGCTAGCTTTATTTTTCTGTTATCATCTTTCCCTAACTGATGTCCTTTTATAACTTCATTATTAAAATGATGTGAAGATTAAAGTAGAACTTAACTGCTTAGGTACTCTTGGACATAATCAGCATCCAGATGTCTTTGTTCTAGTCTATGGGACTATGGGACTGTCGCATTTACATCACTTCAAGGTTAGAGGGCGCTCATGGACCAACTAGGCACTGTCATGGTGACGCTCTGATGGAATCGTGCTAATTTGCCTCTGCCCATTCACAAGATCCCACGCTGGTCCATGCTAGGGGTCTTGATTCAGGGAATGAATGCAGGTCATGTGAGCAGGTAGGTGGCACCTTGAGGTACTGAATCCTTTGTCCTGTAGACATGTCAGTTGTCTGGACAGATAAAAAATGTTCAGTTTTATGTGGGAAATAAAATATAGCACATGGGAAATGTATTAAACATACTCAAGATCGCAGTGATTAGCTCTGAAGACAAAATACTGAGTAATAGTTTCTCAATCAGTTTAGAGCCACAAGAACCTTGCACACAACCAATTCTAATTCAATTTTTTGATATGGTACCTTTCGCAACAAACAACAGTGTCACTTGACATACAACAGTGCCAGTTTTAAAAATGAATAGTGAATAAAAAGCCAGAGGAAGACAGAATAAAGGAAACAAATTTCCTTATTTATATATCACAAAAAAATTCTGGATGTTACAAGGTCAAGGTCAGCGGTCTAAAGCAATTATAACATTACACAACAAGGGTGTAACTTTGGTTTGAACATTTCAGGAGTTGGGGTCTTCACCCATTTAGGGAGAGACATGATTATTGGGGTGGGGGGATGTATTTGCCAGTTTTGATTATGGGGGGTCCCCCACCCCCCTGTAATTTACGCCCATGTTGCACAGTAATAATAGATCCCTTATTTGCATATTTACATTTTGGAATGCCTTTCTTTGCCCACCCCATCCATAACTTGGGGGTCACAGCCCAAGGTCAGCTAATGTAAGGCACTCTTAGAGAGGGGTGTTAAGGGCCTATTTCATGAGCCCACAGTCTTATAACTGTTCTGTCAAGGACGAGGTTCAAAGTGGTGACCTTCCCATCATGGACATAGAGACTTAGCCCACTGAGCCGCTCACCACCCCAAGAGCCAGCATTAAGTCATTTTAATTATTTTTATTGTCTCTATGATGCATGGGACATTTAAAGGTCAGGAACTGGTCAGTGCACATATGGTGCTCTCTTCTGTCATGCAGTCACTGAGTCACCTGTAGGTCAGATCTTCTTTCAGTCGTCTCCGTATCAGTCCTCAGCCCTCTCCAGCCATCTTATAATTCTGCAATGTAAGACATGGCTGCTCCAGGCATTTTTTGGTGCTGGAGCCCACGTTCTGCCTTGCAGAGACCGCCTAGTGCTGGATCTGGGCGCGTGTGAAATGAGGTCATCAATGCCAAGCAATCTGGTGGCAGAATTCCCAGCCCTCAAGCGAGCCGTCCAAAACAGGGGGGCTGCAGGGGCCCCTGTTTGCTTCTCAGTTAAACAAAATTGCACCCTTTTGTTTCCCAGAGAGGAGCGAATAAACACAGAGGTATGAAAACTTACGGTGCTAGTGAATCTTCCGCTCCGCATCTCCTCTGGCCTTATTTTTCTCTTGCTAGCTGTGATCTGTAGCAGCAAAAGTACAGGATGGCGATCAGTTTGGCCTGTATGAGATGCTCAGAGTACTACAGCAGCCTTTAAAACAGACCAGGTCGCTTCATTCCAGCATGTTGGCCGATGACAAGTTTAAATCCTCGTTTGGAAAAATTTGCCCAGAAAAGTGTTGAAAAAAAAACAGCGAATGATATGAACATCCAAATAGATGAGCATCCAGGAAAATGTACAGCTACAATCCTCAAAGGACGCTTCTAGTTCTGGGAGATGTTAATGGTTTTGTTATGTTTTTTGAATCCTCTAAGCCTTTATTCATTTGTGCAAGCTGTGCCCCAAACCAGGTTCATGTGGGCCCTATTGCCAACAGTTTTATTGCCCAACCAGTTAATACAGCAAGGCACTTAATCATTAATAATTAACAGGTGAGTCAAATAACCCAGACTCAGGTCACTGCGAGTGATGAATGGAGGCTCAGCAAGACAAGGTCTGAACATAGGACAGGCATGCTTAATTTATATACTTCAGACAGCAGGTGGCCAGGAGACAGACTTGTTCACTGAATGCTGCCAGTCCAATCACAGGGGATTCCTGCTGTTGTACTCTTGATAGTGTCATAAACCCAAACTCTTCCAGTAAAAATATCTGGCTGTATAAATGGGCAAATTTGTAGGTCCCTTTGGATGAAGATGTGAGCTTAGCCACAGATGATAACAACAAGAAAAACAAGAATATTAACACTTGGAAAGAATGGAAGGTTAAGAACAAACTGGGAGGCGGCATGTGAGCAAAGTGCTTCAGGCCCCAGAAACATTACTGACCGTCACCATCCCCGGACATCGGATGAATCTTCTACTTTCCCTGGGAGACAGCAAGACGAGGCAGCTGTCAGCAGGGGGTACAGCTTTAGGGTTTTCTCCTGGTCACATGACCCAGTGAGAGTAGCCTCACAAGGAGGTAAATCAGATTTTTAAATTTTTTTCCTCAGGAGATTTTATGTCCACTGTGAAACGTCGGCATTTTTCATTTCAACACAGTCTTTTTTCTTGAGTACAATGTTGCTGCTCTTTCCAAAATCTGTCAACTAAACCTCCTTTATTTCTACTTACAGTATCTGCATTCGACACATATTTTTCCACGCGTCTCTGTCATGATTCAGGAGAACTAACACAAATTAGTGACCACAACTCTACATATCACACTCAGAAAAAAGGGTAAAAAAATTGTACCTTTTCAGGTATAGAAATGGACTCCGAGGTACAGACGGCATTAATGTGCAATCAATGGTACAGAAATGTCCCTCAGAGTCCATTTCTGTACCTTAAAAGCTACAATTACCTACAGCTAGGGTAGAGTTGGCAGACCATTGAGGGTACAGCCCCTGTGAAAATCGAAGGCACAAATTTTTACCTTCTTTTCTGACAGTATACTGATAAAAAATATTATTAGATAAAACCATACATATCTGGAGAGGAGAACCTTTGCTTTACTTTATGAATGTAATTCATCCACATTTCACATCACTTGTACTTTATACACTGTATTATCTGCAAAAGGTTACTGGAATGCATGCACAATTCCAGACTGGCTGCTGCACCAGAAGTATGGAAGGCAAAATCAATAGGGTGAAATTTATGGACGCTGAGTAAAGCAGTTAGATTTATACTGCCAGCAGGCTGCTGCTGATGCAAAACCTGTAGACCAGTCTGACCAGGGGTATGTCAGTTCTGTCCAGACAAGCTGCTACAGGCTGACATACTACCGCCCACCATGTGCATTTGTGCTAAGTTTCCCTTGACTGGAAGCTCTCAACCATAGCATGGAAGGCAGAGAGGCCGTAATAGTGACGTACATAACCACAAAGTGGATGTTGATATGATTTCAGTAGGCCATGCAAGCTTGTCATAATTATCACACTGTACTCTAGGTGTGATTGTATTTTTAGTATTCCAAAACGTAATATCATCTTCAGTGTCCAAAGCATTTTAAGTGGCTGAAACGTTGTGAATATTACAAAATCTATTTAATCTAGCTCGAAATGCTGTCAATCCACTTTAACAGCAGTGCATGTGTCCTAGATGTTAATGGTTCTAGATTATTTAGCCACACAAAAGTGCTCTTCAAATCAGGAGAGGGATTTACACATTCAAGTACAGAATTTTGGTGAGTTACCAGTTAAAGAGGCTGATGAAGCCAGTATGTTAAATGGGTCTGAAAATAAAACTCCAGGCTCTTTCTATAGATGAAGATCAGAACACAATAAAAAAAAATCTTTATCTTAAGTATTCTGGTGGAGGCAGGCAGAAAGCGCGATACTGACTTCAGATAACATCGTTTTATCTCTTTATCGCTCCCAAAAATGTTTGTACTGTCGGAGAAGCATCCCCTGTTTGCTGAAAGATAGTAGTTTTGCGTCTGGTGTTTGGAACACATCTTTTGGCACCGTCCTGCAGCCAGATACACAGGCAGAAGATCGCCGGAAAAGCGAAGGGGCCACCAGCGTACCCCTCTCCCGTTTGCAGCCGGTGGTTCACGAGACTGGAAAAGCCCGAAGCTGATAGGAGACTGACTTCTGTACAAAGCCGGAAAACACGCATCTCGACTTCGCGAAACTGGACCTCCTCGTGAGGATATGCAATCAAATAATTCTAAAGTAAATTAACATATAACAATTAAACCTTATATTTGGAGGGAGAATCTTTACTTCACTTTATGAATATTATTCGTTTATATTTCGCATTACTTTAATAAGCGTTTTTAAAGAAAGCACGATTCCAGACATGCTGCTGCACCCAAGGAATGAGTGACAAAACCCGAAGCGGTGAAATTTATAGTACCTAGTAAAGCGGTTAGATTTATGCATACAAGCGCAATGTTGTAAACGAATACAGTTTCTGTTTGTAGAAATCACTGATCCCAGTGACCATAAGGACAGGGTGCCTGCTCACCTCTGCCTGCCCTGTCATTTAGTCACATAAAGTGATCTGCGGCCGCAGAGATTGCCCTGTAAGGAGCGCATAACTTGCAAGGGGCATGACTGGCTTAATAAAACACAGCCTAGAGATACCTTAAATCATTACTTACTTCTCTTTGTAATAACCTCTCGCTCACATATTAACATTTACGATTTCTTAGAAATACAGTCTTGAAAAGCTCTGTGCAAAACACCTTAATTTTACTGGCCTCTGCTTTAATGTTTTGTGATTTCCAAGCGTTCATGGTAGCTGCCAAGGCGTTTTGGATAGCATATGGTTTTCTACATGCAGAGTGCTTTGCCTAAATGAACCTCTCAGAGGTTTTCTACCTTGTTCCCGTGATTTAGGGTCCATCCTTGTAAATTTCATATTTATTGGCATGAGAAATCTAATGCCCTGAACTGCGCAGTGATTTCGGAGGCCTTTCGTAGCCCGTCTATCGGTGATGAATCTAACGACGTATTACTTTTTATTGGAATAAAATGTAAGAGAAACATATTATTAAAGTCTTATTATATTCGTTGTAAATGAGCTTTAATGATACTTTACAGGTGTTATATACGAAACACGATCAGGAAACACCTATCAATTCGATCGTTCGCAATGCTGCCATGTCTACTGTAGCATCCTACAAAGGCCTGCATATACTGTACATATGGGTGTGTGAACATTCTATTATTCATATTTATGTTTTTGATGCCTATTCAATAAAGAAAACTCCGGAACTCAAAACAGCGCTTATTATCATTATTGCTATTATTACTATTGTTAGGCCTATTATTACAATAGTGAGACTTTATTTTTTATTACTCCAATATTATGAACAATGTAGGCTGCGTCATTGCACTTACTGATGCAGTAGGGTTCATATAACTTACGTTGTAGGACTCATCTTTTAATATTTCACAATGTTATTCACAAAAACATCACCCATAATAATAATAATAATAATAATTATTATTATTATTATTATAATACAGGGCAGAAACAATGTGATTAAATTCCTATTAGGTCTACCATATGTCTTCCTAATGTAGGCTGACCATCTGCTGTTGACACGTTAAACGTAAAATGAAAAGCTTTGCTTTGGAATACATTTCAAAACTTTTTTACAACGGAAATTACCTCAAATTTCTAATTCAGATTGCTGTTAAATAGCAGCGTGTGTATAAAACTGCAGAACAATAATCGCACAGTCTAGAGCCGATTTTTAAGTCCAGCCCTACAAAGACGGACCAAGTAATCGCATTCCACCTCATCAAGTAGTTCTTTTCTGCGAGTCGCTGTAATTCTTATGTTCAGAGTTGGTTTCATTTGTTACCAGTTTGAACAAAAACGTGTGAACGTCATGCTGAGTCGCAGTCAATTGATAATAATAATAATAATAATAATAATAATTAAAAAAAAACACAGAAATAAAAGTCTTAGAGGCCTGAGCTGTGCAATGTGTCAGTCACACTCAGTTCCTGACTCCTTTACGTGATATAAACATTTTGAATGTTTAAAATATGCATTGCTTTGTACTCGATGGTTTGGTAAGTCTAGAATCTCTAGATGAGGTAATGACAGACTGCTTGAGAGTGTTAGTGATTCCCAGGTGGAGTAGGCCTACCCCAAACCGAGACCCAGAAGAGAGGTGATTGTACCACCAACACAATGTCACACAACACACACATATATACAGAAAAACATAAAAGCGGTGCTCACCCATTCTATATACAACTAGCTCACTTAAGATGTTTGAGTTCATACTGAGCTCTGCCTATAGTACCCGCGGAAAAACAATATAACCAAACTACTAGACTTATTTGTTGTATTTGTTGTAGGGCAAATAAAGGAGTTAAACGACATACACCGTGGTGATGAAATTAAACATTTGTAACCTTTTATTTCATTAGTGATGGGGAATGCAGCAAACGCATTTATACTGTCTCAGAAAGCTGCAGAAACCACATCCGGCTTGACAGATATATGACTTCTAAGTTGTTTAACAACAATAGACTTAATTATCGCAGTGTAGTAAAACCGAGATACTGCCAAAGCAGAAACATCTTCTCACGAGTCCGCGGGGTCCAAAACATCACTTCATTGCGCAGTTCATTTTTAAAAACGAAATTTATTTTTATCCATATGGCACCCCGTTCATATTTATGATCTAGATAAACTACATAATTTGCAAATGCTGGAAACAATAAAGTGCACGTCAGCCCCATTCTCCTTCCCAGTGGTTCCTGGTTATTTAACTTCTCAATCTGCATTCCAGCACATACAAATCATACACTCTTCAAAGTCGAGGGACTCCTAATAGGCTGTGAGGAGATCCAGATCCTCGGCTCGGAGGTGTTTCCTTAATCTGAATATCAACGTCGTGATTAACGAAACGAAGGAAAAGATATTCACGTATGTTCTGAAAGTTTGGATGTAACGAGAGGCTGCAACGGTGAGAATCACGGTTTGATCAGGTAAGACCGTTTATTTATTTTACCTAACTTCTGCTGTTTTCCCCTTTGTTCTTTATCTCACAGTAAATTCCGTACTCCGATAGATAATTACATTTCACGGGTTTTTCACTATTTACTCTGTCCGATGCATGTATTTTATCAGTGATGATATTCACGACATTTCAAAATTAATGAACAGGTCCCAAGTAACATCTCCGTAACGGAGTAGCGGAACAGTCCTTGAACCCTTTGCGTTGCCGAATTTACATCAGTAAGATCGGATCCGACTCTTACAAGTTTCTCATAAACAGAAAATTGCGCCGAGCGTAAACCCCGTTGCGATTTGCTTTACATAAATCTAGCGCTCTCCAGCCGTGACAATAGCGTGCTAAACGAGCCTTTTGATTTACGTGTGCGTGTCAAAAGGCAATGGCGGTCTCCTATTGGCCAGGAGGTGCTTCCGAGGGTCCCCTTGTTCTTGGGCTGTGCGCGATTTACTCAATGACACCTAGGCGGTCGGTGTGGTCGGGTCCAGTCTGGTCTATCAGCGCTGCACAGCCGCAGAGAAGGAGCAAAAAAGCGCAGCTCAGCCGTGGTTTGAACTCCTATTCAGCAAGTTCTCCACGCTCACTTTGACATCCCTCTTCCCCTGCAGGAGCAAATGGAGTGGTCTTCTCTTCTCCTCCGGAGACCGGCTGTTCTGATTCAGGTCCTCGTCCTAACACTGGGCATAACATGCACCCAGACCTCCGAGGAGGAATTCATTACATGGAAGTCATATAATCCCCCCACCTACGGGAAGAAGCCTCAATGCATTGACATTCCCAGTGACCTGAAGCTATGCCACAATGTGGGCTACAATCAGATGCTGCTGCCCAACTTGCTGGAACATGAGAGTCTGGCGGAGGTCAAGCAGCAGGCGGGCAGCTGGGTACCCTTGGTGCACAAGGGCTGCCATCCCGGCACACAGGTCTTCCTGTGCTCGCTGTTTGCACCCGTGTGCTTGGATCACTCCGTCATGCCCTGCCGCTGGCTCTGCGAGGCTGTTCGCGACAGCTGCACCCCTATCATGGAGGCGTTTGGTTTCCCCTGGCCTGAGATGCTCTCCTGCAGCCAATTCCCCAAAGACGAAGAAATGTGCATCGCCATGGGCCACGCCAACTCCACGGATACCTCTGGATCTGCAGGTAAGGTCCGACTTTCCCTAATAGCCATTCTGCACTAGGTTAAACCACGTTGAAAATGCCTGATTCGTCTTTCAGCAAACCTGCAGTGGGTCATGTGTGGTGCAGTGCCAAAGAACTTATAGCAAAATTAGCTGACCAGACTTACCTCTTGCAGGGTGTGAGTGGCACACAGTATGATTGATACTCAACCATTGATTCCCATCCATTGTTTGCTTACTTGCAGGGCGAGAGATTCTCAATTCGGTACTTTTAGTGACGCAGAACCCTGTAACATTAACGCCTTTAACTACTCAGAAGCACATAAGCCTAAAATTGTGTGAATTTCATTTCAGGCATGTATTTCTTACAAATATTTCTCACATACATTCTTGAGAAATGCCCTTTACGTCCATGGCAGTGGCTTTAATTAGGGGTCAATCAGAAAATAATTTTTATGACAACATTTCTACTAAATGTGTTTTAAGCTGTATTTGACAGTTTTTAACACCTTTTTCTTGGGGGGGAGGGGTTACCAAAACCCAGGGTCCTGAAAGGCCGTTTTTGAGTAGCTGCCTGTATTAGGTCAGAGTGCCCTAACACCCTCACTCCCGCTAGGAAGGGCACGGCTGTTCTCATTGGCCGCATAGCAGCCCATTATTTGAAGTGTCCAGTTCTGGCCGTCTCTGATACAAAGTCTCTGATGTGGTTCTAGGCCTACATTGTTTCCTGGAAGAACAAAGAGGCTCCTTTCCTGAGACTGATTTTATTTTTCCTTCCATAAGTCTCATCTGAAACCAATATTATATTTGTTATCTAAACAGCTGGTAGTCATTCTCTTCCAGTCTCTCAGCAAGCTGCTTTGGGGGGGGGTGGTCTTCTGGTCATGTGATTTCTTTGCGTTTGCCCACCTCCTGTACCAGAACATGGGCATCTACATTCGAGCACTCAGTGTTGCTGGATGTAATGTCAGGCAGGAGCTGGATTTCATTACCATGAGGGAGTGATTCAGATGCGAATGGTAACTTTCCAGTGGTCCCCTTGGAGGACTGGCAGAAGGAAGGAGTGAGGGACAGCGTTTGTTTGTGATTGACAGCTGATGACTTTCACATAACAAACATGAGTGTCTGTAATAACTCAAAACCATAAACAAACATCAAAAGCTGAAAAGGGAAAATGTAACTTGTTGGCCGGTTTTGGGGCTATGAAGGTCATGTAACTTTCCCATGATGTTAAGAGTCTAACTGTGTTCAGTGCCGTTTGTCTTGTTCAGCCATTCCACCTGTGTTTATGTTAGAACAGTGTTTCCCAATCTGGTCCCTGGGGATCCGCAGACAGTCCACGTTTCGGCTGCAGGAGCTGGGAGGAAGCAAAAATGCGGACTGTCTGGCCGAGAGGAACATGGCCCAACTGTGGGTCCCCGAGGACTGGATTGGGAAACACTGTATTACAAGATGTGTATCCACCACTCCTGCATACAGGCTCCAAACTTCTGCTTTCATAGCAAAATATATAATGGTACAAATAGTCCCCAAAACAGTTTGGGTGATGGAGATACATGCATTTGATGACATTTGACAGAACCATATTCACAGAATCTGGGGGTGGGGCAGGTGGAATTTGGATCAATGAGCTGCACTTTGGTCTATATTGCAAACAGCTCTATAATAATTAGCAGAATAGTGCTTTAGGTATCTCACAGTCTCAACCTTAACCATTTTCGCCTTGTTCCTGTGTTAGATAATCAACAGGGGCCATAGGTGGGTGATAATTTATGCAAATCTGATGCAGATGGGAAAATAGCACCTTTCTAAGGTTCAAGGAGGGCTTGTTTATCAAAGCATTCTACATGCTGACACAATCTCCACTCCAACAAGCTCATCCCAGATACTCAGTCAAAGGCGTCAAGTCATTTCCTTATAAATAAACAGTTTTACCGCGTTTATTTATTCAGACATTATTATTTACATCCTCCGGCCTACAGCACTTGCTTTTTCATGTAACCGTGTACAGGATGAAGTTTGAGGGTGAGCAACTGATCCACGATACTTAACCAAAAGATTATAACTGTAGATTTAGAAAAAACATTTTTCATTTAAGCTATGCTATCCACTACCTAAGTTAAAATACATATGATTCGGAATTGATAACCTTACACGGTCCACATGTTTTTTTTTTCTTTTTGCCGTCTGACCTGCCATGGAGCATAGCAGTTAACCAGAGCGACTTAAATGAATCCAATTTTCAGCTGTGTGGAGGACAGTGCAGCGTCGTGTACATTTTACAGGACGCTAGACACACCAAACAGGCATAAGGCAGAGTTATAGCCGGTTTTGGTCATGGCATTATCAGCATTTGGCTTCAGTCCCAGGTGATAATGTCAAAAGTGGCCGCTCATGCGCGACGCTTCGCCTGTGTTTGGTGGACGTCACCTGGCCTCACTCTGCGTTCTGTGAGAAGGGAGGCACTCAGCAATGTGAAGGGGGGGCAGCAAACTGAAGTGCAGGCTCGAGAGTCCATCCCTAGTGTGTCTTTTCAAACAGGATGATAGAGGGAGAGATGTGACCCTGCATCCTGAGGATGGGGGGGGGGAGAACATCTAGCAGGTGGCGTCACAAAGAGCGTAACTTTGGGCTGAACATTGGTGTGGGTTGAGGTCTCCACCATGGGAGTAAATAACGGGGGCGTGGGGGGTTGTATTGGCTGGATTTGATTATTGGGGGGTTAAAACCCCTCATTCCTCCTGTAATTTACGCCCAAGGGTGTTACTGCAGCCTTCTTTCTCCCCACTGACTTGTGTCTGGGGCTCTGTGCCTGATTCATGAACCCTGGTGAACGTAGTAGGCAGCGGAATCTGCTCCTGTGAGTCTGTGAAGGAAGAGATGACTATCTGCATATGCTTATGTGTGCCAGGTGATCTTGGAGATGCATGTGTGCCTCAGACTATTAATGTATGTATCAGACACATAGCCACGTAGTAAAATTAACCCCTCCCTGCTCCAGTCGGCAAATTGCACGTGTGAGTGTGCGTTTTTGTGAACATGTACATCAAATGGTCTGTGCCCGTCTGAGCTTCATGTCTGTGTGGCTTCTACATGCTTCTGTCTTACGTGTTTACATCTGCTTTTGCATCTTGCTTGTTGTTTACACGGGGGGGGGGGGGATTTTTAGACCTCCTGTGCAGGTATAACAGCAGAATCCCGAGAAGTGAACCTGAAACGTCTTGTCTCAAGACCAGCCTTTCACCACAACACCCCCACAATACTGTAGCTTTGATATGTTTGCGATTTGGCACAGTTTCAAAACATTGCGCTTTTCCTATACAGTAGGACAGGGCAGGAGATGTAAAGATGTTTTTGCGTCTCCTTGTTATATATTTTAGGGCATCAGGACAATAAAGCTGATGGTTCGTAGTTTGCCTTTTTTTCCCTGAATAATTTCCATTCCGTATACACATATGGTTTGAAATCATAATTTATCTACCATCTCTGGTTCCAGAACTGCAGCTCATTTAACACAGGTGGTATTTGGCTCAGCTGTTCCGGATGCTGTGACTGCAATCAGAAAGGTTGCCAGTTCAAATCCCAGGTTCGGCAAAGTTACGTCACCGTTGGGCCAGTTGCTCCATGGACTATCTGACTCTGCTTTCTCAATTGCACGTCTCTTTGGATAAAAGCGTTTGCTAAATAAGTTGATGTAGAGTTGAATGTGACACAGTTTAATGCACCAATTCCTGAAACGTGAAAAAAACAGAGAAAGCTTGACTCTTGGCTGGGAAGAAACACAGCTGACATGGACTAGTGCTTCTGCATGTTTTCTCAAGAGGAAGTATCAGCATGTAATTGAATGCATGAATGCAGTCAAAGGGTGACAGCCTGGGCTTGTGTGTTGGCTTAACTGGACAGGCCATTTGTCCACGTCTCATACTGAGCCCTTCCTCAATTAGTGCACTACTCACTGGAGCTGTTAGCCGTTTAGGCCCTTGATGTCTTTATCACCCTGTTGACAATGACTTACTCGGTTTTGTGTGGAGAACGGTTGGCTTCGGCAGGCTCGTGACCCCCCCCCCCGCCGTGACTGAACTGGAACTTTGTGTATTGCCTCTCTTAACACCTCCACCAACTTAACACCTCCAAAAAGAAGCACCAACCCTTAGTTTAGAGAACTCTTGACACTTTTTCATTGTCACCAAAAACCAAGGGCTGAAAGCGTGACCAAACCAAGCTGGTGATTAGTACATAGAGATACTGGTGTCCTGCGCATGGAGTACCTGAAGGAAAAAGTATATATTCTTTATGTTATTCATTATTAGTAGTATTGCACATTGTGAGGCATTCCCGATAACTTGGAACTTGAAAATTTTCAAATGGAACTTACTTAAAATGGAACTAGAGAACAGTGGAACAGAATGGATTTGTAGTGCATATTTACGCAAGCTAATGCTAATGTTTGATGCTAACATAGCATGGCGATTGTCACAGACATGCTAGCAGGAATTTGCACATAGTAGATCATAATGTATACTGTGTGAATGGTAAATAAGCATTTTTTTGGTTATAAGTCACTGTTGCTATCCAAACCTGGCGACACCTTCACCGAGCTGACCCTGCTATAGTGGAAGCCTGAAGCCTGCACGAATCACCCTGTAACTAGTGTCTCTTCACTTGGTTTTTGTATGCCAGTGGAAAAGTGCCATCTGAGAATGACCCAGTGGCAACAGAAGTACAGTAAAAGGCACATCTTTGTCCCTGCATTTTGGAAAGAAGAAAGAAAAGTGAAGAAAGAAAGAAAGAAAGGAAGGAAGGAAGAAAGAAAGAAAAGGAAATAGAAGGAGAAAGAAAATACGGGAGTAATTATTATTGTTCATCAGACAGGGAAAATATGGCTAGTAATATTGTAAAAGCTAAGGAGTGTCAACGTCTGACTGTCTTCCTGAGTCTCTCCTCCTGGCTGCCTATTGCTGTGTTCATGTCCGATTCTCTCCTCTATTCGTTTTGTGACGAGTTCCTTTGCTTATATTTATTTTTTTGAGAAAGTGATTAGAAGAGCCAAATGTGGTAGGTCTATCTGCACCCCTGAGATTCACCAGCTTTCCCCATGTAGTCTTGGTGAAACAAGCCAAACCTGCCCACAGTGCCTGAGTTTTCACTCATGCTGAGGAGACTGCATGTGATTTACAAACAGAGCTGCTGCCACAGCTGGACGTCTTAATTCAGATGCGATTCAGTAATGCTCCCTCAGCTGTATAAGAGCAAATGGCAGCCTGGGACTTGAACTGCCTTCTAATTCTACTTCTATGGCCTTAACCAGCATTCCACCTGCTGGCTCTAGTGAGTAATGCTGAACTATGTCTGATGCTGTAATTTCTATAATTCTGCTTCATGGGTGAATCAAAGCAAAGAATAAACACCCAAAAAGGAGGTTTAGAACATAAAACTGCAAACTTTGAAAGTCTGTGTGTATCGAGGGCATTATCTTAACAAACAATGCAGTAATAATGAGCCTGATGAGGTGTCCAGCTCACATTGGCACACAAACAAAGCTCCAGGGCTCCTTCACTGTTCACTTCCCGAACACACTCCTCCCAGCTTGCACAACAGGGGAAATGCCTTCCGAATTTCGTTATGGTATCGCAGAAGTATTTAGGATGAAACCTCTGTGCCGGAATGAGTCTTGCTTTGGCAAGTACTTGGAACTGTTTAAACATAAACATCCGAAGTTGCTCAGGGAGCCCACGTACATTATTGTGGAGTGCACCCCCCCCCGTTTTGGGTGTCGATATCAGCGGGCGGCACGGATGAGGGTGGTAGATTTGCAACCGCTGGGGCAATCACTGCCTTCTGTGTTTTAGAAACCTGCTGGTTTGTATAGCCCTGTGACTCCCCCCTACCCGTTCCCTCAGTTCCCCCCCCGACCCATATCCCCCTTTCTCCCTTTTTCACAGGCACAGAGCCTGTCTGCCCACCATGTGACAAC
The DNA here is from genome assembly GCA_026777985.1 of Mormyrops attenuatus. Classification (NCBI taxonomy): domain Eukaryota; kingdom Metazoa; phylum Chordata; class Actinopteri; order Osteoglossiformes; family Mormyridae; genus Mormyrops; species Mormyrops attenuatus. Next base: position 8,284,441 of record JAODKC010000117.1, on the reverse strand, counting down.
GAGTTGAAAATGGACATCATCCTGGAGCACATGTGCGCTAGCGAGTTCGGTAAGCCACCCCCCCACATTTCCAGGTTCCACGGCAGGGGAAAGGGCTTCGGCCTTCTAAATACATTCCAAAAACAGAGGGCCCTCATAGCCTTGAGTGAGATGCTTCACCTGACTTCCAGCTTACAATTTCCAGCTGTATAAATAGATGAAATTGATTAAATGTTTATTGAGCAAGAATATAATGATACTTCATTTGCCATTTGTATAAGCACATGCTTCGTGTTTGGCTTTCCCGTTTCCACTCTTCCACTCCCGTGAGACACACAGGTATGTAGGTGGCAGCAAACAAAACTCGGGGTTAGAGTGTTAGGTCAGCCATTTTTTCCAGTTTGACGGTGCTGTTTTCACAGTTGAGGCCCTTACTCAAGGGCCCAATCATTATATGATTACTTTACTGGCCATGGGACTCAAGCCAGTGACCTTTTGGACAGAACCGCAGGCTACTCACCCACAGTTATACACAATCCCAGCTTTTGTGTCACAACACCCAGGGAGCTGGTGAAGTGCGGGGCATTACCCGTGAAAGATGTCACATGCTGGGATTAATGGGAGGGGCTTTTGGGGAAGATCCAGATCCTGTTTGCTCAGACAGATGAAGTCCCACTTTCACCAATGAGTAATGAGCTGAGCCTTTTCCTGCAGCAGGCATGTTTCGTTTTTTAATCAATGTGACACAAGCATTTTCATAGTTACCGGTTAGGTTTGACATTTTGGCCAGTCAGCTCAGGACGAGAACAAAAACAAAACTGGGATTAAAACTAATCCTGCGAGTTTTGATGGGTCTACACGAGGAAAGGGAGAGAAGATTAAAATGGATCACATGTGTTATGACCTCAGCAAGGTAACAAAGGACCAGAGGAAAGCAAAGATACCAAACTTTGTTATGTTGAGAGATCAAAAAGAAACTTAAAATGTTTGTCTTCCCCATCTCTTGGCAGTCCTTTCCCCCTTTCCCTGCTTAATGATCCCCCCCACCCCACCCCACCCCAACCTCCTCTGCCCAGTCAAGTGAGATGCAGGAGTGTGGAGGGCTGCCTCTGATTACTGAAGAATTTACGAGACTTTGAGCAGGCTGAAGTTGAGCCATTTCATCAGGTCTCAGTGCCTGGCAGGTCTGGCCAAGATGGGGGGGTGGGCACACCTTCTGTCATGGTTAGTGGAGGCAGGGTAGTGTGCATGATCTCCCTCAGTCTGCATTCCACAAGATGCCATGTAGATGTCCTGCTGCCAGGTCACCTTCCACGGTGAAGTTCCAAAGGGTTAAGTTGACTCTATCTGCAACTGCAGTCTGGGAAATCTTTCAGTGATTCTTTGGTTAAATCCAGGATTCACAGCACAATCAATCTTAGCATAAGTTTTTACCCAAATACGCTTAAATACGACTCAGCCTGAGATATGTTGGGCGCATGAAGGATCCCAGAGGTATCCAGCATAGGGGCTAAAAGATATCTGAGTTCTACACATGGAGAAGGTGTGGGTTTTGGGAGGTGCAGAGGGAACACGCTGCTCTTAAGGGTCACGGTCTGGACAGACTAGCTGTGGAGTCCCTGATCAGTTTGGGGTCATTAACTACAACCCCCACTGCAATTTGGGGCTTGTTCTGTAGCCTTGATAAAGCCATGTAATGCCCCATCTAGCTCTTTAAAGGTGTAATACCCTGTGACGAATGAATTGGGTGTAATTCCCGCAACACTTACACCCTTCATTAAGCAGCTGTCCCGGGCAATAAATTATGCCCCCCCCCGGCATCCCAGCAGTTTTTACGCCCGCCCATTTGGCCACCCAGGTCAGTTTCCACCAACTTACATACGAACATGCAGTCCAATCACTGAAGACTCACTGGGCGGGCCAGGGCTTTGGGGGTGGGGCATGGAGAGACTTTTTCATGAAGAGATGGTGGCAGAGAAAGTGTGATGTCATGTAATGGAACCAGAATCCCATTTGCAGCATTGTGTTGCTGTGTCACTGTGCCACATATGTGATTTCCCTCCTGCGTCCTGTTTCCATATCTTCCATTTGTTTTCAATAATATACATCATAGTTATATGATAGTCCAATGTGTGTGTTTGTATTTCTTCCACTTTTGGGTTTCACAGCAACGTACAACATGCAAACCATGGTGAAAATATGGCAGTGAGTGAGAGCATGGCATGCAGGAGATGGAATGGCATTTTTTAAATACCTCCATCCATTGTCTCCTCATCAGCCCCCCATCTGATTGTGAGGGGTAGACTTGTGTGTGAGTGTGCTCATAGCTCTATTTTTTTTTTCAAATTAACTCAAGGTGCCAGACCTCAAATTTTGCGCAATACACTCATATTCCGTTTGTTTTCAGCAAGAATATCGGAACCCATCATCTTTTAGCTTTGTTTTGCCAGGAATGTTCTTGCTAATTCTTTGAGCAGAAATGTTCCTGGAGGGCCTGGACGTCACTCAAGGACCCAATGGTGAAATTACTTTGTTTGTCACAGGATTTAAAGTAGCACACCACCCTATTTTATATCATATTATCAGCCATTGTTGCTCTGTGTCATTTTTCATGATTGCTCCATGACTTATGCATGGTTGATGCATGATTTCCAAACACAAACAATGGATTTTAATACATTTGATTTATCATTTGGTGCTTATGGTCTTCCAACGCAAAAACTGTCTTTTTTTTTTCTTTTTTTAAATAAGGTTGGTTTTAACATTTGGCCATGGAAATAGCATATATTTGGTAATAGGCAAACTATTTGGTCACACTAACAACCTATTGATGTTCAGTAATTGAGAACACTGATGTGTAAAAGATCAAAAAGCACAGCTCAATAAAAACATAATTTTTGTTCCAATTAGCAGCTTGGTTACAGGTGAACACGTCTCCAAATGAGCTGAGCAGACAGACTCCCAAACAAGAAGCTCTGTTCCTACGCTGGACATGAACAGGCCTGACGAACAAAAGAAACAGCTCTTATAAAAGACCGAGCAGTTTGCCAGATTATTCCTGCCATATGTAGAATTGTGGGGTTTTGCAAAATCAGGCTTTGAAAGAGGAATTGTGGTCCACCATTTGGGATCTTGCACTGACAGCTCGTTTATGTTACTGGCACAGCTTCGGCACGCCCCAGTGCCTGTCTGTAGTATAGAAAACAAGTAGTAGGTGTGACCCGAAGGTGCGCAACTAATGAGTTAATGACTTAATAAGTGGTGTTGCACAATGAATGACCTAATGAGTTAACAAGTAACGTTGTACCATGGATGAATTACTGTGGCTGGGAACAGTACTGGGCATCTTCATGTGGAGGAAAGAGGTGATGAGGTGATGTGATATCAGACAGCACAATGTGCTGCTCCGTCTTACTGCGTCTGGCTGTGTTGGCTATGTTTTGCTGTTCATTTCAATATTTTTGGGCACTCATAATTGTTGTGGTGCATGCATTTTGATGTACAGGACACTGTCATGTGTTTCATTGTGTTTCACGGTGTTGCAGTGTCCTGCAGTCCCTGTGCTCCAATTCGGTACAAAGCGCTGCAGTCTGCTTTCCTGTGTTACAGTGTGTTACAGAGCACCGCAGTGTGTTTCCCCGTGTTACAGTGCATTACTGGGTACTGCAGTGTGTTTCCTTGCGCCCTCCTTACCTCACTGACACCAAATGCTTAAACAGCCTGCCTCCCAAAGGGCCATCTGCTGCTGTTAGCTGTTAGCTGTGCATCACAGCGAACGTTTATGCTGTCCTTAAGAAACAGGGCTTTGTTCAGTTACTGGGTGCTAGGACACTAGTGATTTCTAGTCACGTAGCATGATGCCTGCACAAGCCCCGCCTGGGCTTTTCAGGTCAGATTTAATGCTGAAGCCTGTTAACAATGAAATGAAAAACACTTTTCAGAACTTGACCTGGACCGGAGTTTGGCTTGGATTTGTCCAAACAGAACTGGCAAGGCTGGACCTCCAGGCATTTAAGTCCTACACTATAAAAATGTTACAAGAGTTGACAGTGAGAGGGTTCATTCAAAGTCCAGGCAGAAAGGCCTATGCAGTGTAAAAATCTTAAGCTCTACTGTGAAGAAACCTCATTTTTAATTGTTTACTGGGTCGCCAGTGGTACCACTACTCATTTTAGTTTGAAGGACACAACTAAGTGTTACAGCTCGAAAGATAAAAGAGGCACAGTGGTGTTTTTTATTATTATCCTCCTAGTCAGGTAAAAATAGTACACATCCCGTTACATCAAACTAACATTTATACACACAAAGTTAGGTTCAAGCTTTACAATAATTTGAATTGTATACGACCTTCTGAGTATAAAGCTGGACCAGTAAGGTAGCGTGACTATGACCAGTTTAATGAGATAACATGACCTCAAAATCTCTATCTGCTACATCATTAAAATTAAACAGTAAAATTCCTTCAGAGCAGTTTTATTTCAGTTTTTATTTCAATTTATCCAGATCAGCATATGTCAGATCACTGTGAAAAATTCATGGTCTTTTAAAGTTTAATATATAATATAAAAATTATACACTCAAAAAAGCTGTTATTTTTATTGTGCCATGTCTTTGACGGGTGAATCATTTAAGCGGTGAATGAAAACAAACGTCGGTATTGCTTTAAATTTTGATTCACCTTTAGAAAACCCTGAAATGATTTGTCACTGTAACCAGCACAGGGGATAAAACATTGCGCAAAACTTCATTGTCAATCTTTCTGGCTAAAAGGAATAGGTGCATCTGAAGTTCATTTTCAAAATAAATTAAGGTTTGTTGTTGGCACAGTGATATGTGTATATATCTCTGCACAGTCAAGTCTACCTGTATAAATACATGCTGAACTATGGCGGAGATGCTTATTGGTGCGTAAATTATACTTCCCATCTGTTATGCTTTATTTTTGAGGCTGGGTCTCATCTAGGGATTTTCATTGAATCAGTTTCACCATACTTCAGCAGAGAGAATCTGTGTTAAACTGATTAATATCAGTTAATTTAAATTAACAGTGCAACTGTCGTGTTATTAAATTGTGATGTTGAGACATAAATTTGATGCTTGCCTTTCATTGATAAAAATGAGCTCTTTTGGAAAAAATCTAGAATTATGTCCAGTAAACATGACACTCAATTTTGTAAAGATTTGAAACTATTTCATAACTCCCTGTCCATGTTATCGATCCACCCACCCTAAAATCCATAGCTGCATAAATAGTGAAAAATCTTTTTTTAGGAAAAATAAATGAATCCTGCTTCAAAATTAACTAAGATATTAATGCTTGATTGAGAATATATACAAAGTCATGAGGTTCCTTTGATATACACATAATTTGCCAATATAGAGTGAGAAAGAACTTGTATGGATATAAGGCTGTTTTTGGTCTGATCATATTTTATGTCCATAAAATTTCCCTGTTCGTTGTTTTATATTTGCAATCCTGTAGCCGAGCACTTACGGAAATGCACGCTTTAGTTTTCAAGTTTGGCTGTTTTGCCCTTAGAAAAAAAGCTGTTGTAGTTTCTGTATAACAGACAATAGGCCTAATCATAAATAGTTTCAGGTGCTCAAATGTAGTGTCGGTATTGATAATGCGTTATTTGCAAACTTTTTTGTTTTGTATACAATACTGTGTCAAGTATTTCACTAAAACAGTATTCATTGCGCTGTAGGCAAAATGTTTATTGTGCGGTAGCAGATCGGCATGTTTAACAAGTATGACGTTAGTGCCTAGAATTACCGCAGGCGAGCTTTAATGGTACATTTTTAAGTGACCGAGTCATAGGCGTTTTAAAAAACTAGCTGTTTAATTGGGCTGATTGGCAGGATGAAGACATCTGCGAAGCATAAACATTGATTCTAACAGGGTTTTTAAAATACCCACTTGGATGTGGTCATGCTTTAATGCTCAGTGTTTGAGGAACATGTTTCCGTATAGTCCAAAACAAGATGTATATTTAAATTTTATATGTATCTGTATACGGATGTGGTGGTGAAAAAAGGGAGGAAACAATGTAAAATGTGATAATGAACATTATGTACAGTATCTTATGCCCAGACACACACCAAGGCAACTGTTTTGTAATGTGCACTGACCAGCAGAATTACCAGTGCAAATTCTTTCAAGAAGCCAGCATCTGTGGCCCTGTCACCCACAGGAGTCATCTGCCGATCCCCATAACTTGCTGTCTGCCGAAACGATAAGTTCATGAACTAAACTTTCTGCTTTCGGCTGTATTTTTGTTAATGTCACATTTAATCAAAGCAAAACTCTGTAATTTTTATGTGGTTTACAATGTTCAGCATTACAAGAATCCAAACAGAATCCCACATATTTAGTTTTTTTCAGGCAATAAAATGGGAATAATGGGTAGTAAAATTTTATTTCCCATAGACATATTTTATAAACAAGACGTCTAATGTATTAAAAGCAAAAGGCCAGTTTTATGTTCATGAAATAATATATCTTTACTCAGATACCTTATGAAAGATATTTTTGAAATATAATTTTGGGATGGAATTCTCTTTTAAGACCAAGGAGATGCATGCCTATTGTAATGAAATACTGAATTGCGTTTTAAGAGTCCGGATCTGGACCTCAAGATTTTGGCTGCTAGGGTAGGTGTCACTCTAGAAGATAGCTGGTTCGATAAAAATGTATGCTTTATATCTCTTAAATTGGTTTAAAACGTTTAAGCATGGCCTAACAGTAATACAGTATGAATAATATGTTAGGTTTTTTTCTTCACATTGTAAAATATTGCTTTTGTGTTAAAGATTTCACATAGTTTTTTATTTGGCCATTGAAAGTGGTCCTGTCCCTCTGACTATAGATACATCCCTTGGTGGTGGATGGCACCGAAGGCCATGTGCTCTGGAGTTCACAAAAGAACCTGGCTCTCTTCTGCCCCCTTACTATGCCTGCAGATAAGGGAATTCGTCGCGGGTCTCAGACCCCAACTCTCTGGGCTCATGTCATACTCAGAAGGGCAGCTTGAGGTCGCATATGACAAATGGGTCCTCATTTGCACCAAACCTAAAACCACAGAACTTTAAGCACTTTCCTAGAAAATTGAACCTGATTATGAGTCATTTGTTTTTACTTGAAACTGTGATTGATCCTTGTGTACAGTGCTCATACAATTGAGAAGAAATTTCCCCCTGCGTAAGGAGAGCTTTACCAAACAAAGAGATAAGTGTTCCAAACTAATGTTTAACATAGCACTGCTTAGCACATGATGGATTCCCAAGGGGGTAGGGAAAACTCCAGAGGTTCAAGGGCAGTCATTGGGCAGGCCATGTGTGAGCTGTACTCATCCTTACTCACCAGGTTCAACTGTTGAACAAGCAGCTGCTGAGATCACAGGCCATATGATAATGAAATCGTTGGTAAATTCTGTCAGTGATATATATCCCTTACTCTGCATTTAATTTAAATGAGGGTAAAAAAGGTTAAAGGTGACCATTTTTATGAATAAAGCTCCAGGGGAAAGGCATTCTTGTGATGGAGCACTTCCTTGGACAGGGTGAATGTTTGATTTGCTCGCTTGTACTTTAAGTGAAATGTCAAGGAGAGGCTACTGTGTCAGCTTCTGTTCAGGTGGAGGGTTAGATCTTTATTGAACCATGGGGGCCAGGCTTGGAGGATGAGAGATTGAGAAATGCTGAGCTTGGGGGGGTTGGGCAGGAAGTTGGTTGTTTGAAGGGATTATTTCCATTCCTTAATGTTTTGAGTTGAGAGCTCCTCTGACTGAAAGGAATGAAGGAACCGAGGCATGGTCTTGTGACAACAAGAAATCAATCAGAGGGCAGGAGAGATTAGAGGGACCAGAAGTGTAGATTGCCTTTCACTGTTGAAAGGAAGCAGAGCCACAGTGAAGCAAGCCAACCAAATTGCCTTGCGTTTCAGATAACACCTGGCCTGGTCCAGCCTGATATGTTTTAAGGTGAAGGGTCATCAGATAACCGGGTGGTACATGGCCCAGGTTAGCACAGGGGCACTCATGTTATGTGTCTCATCTTCGTTCCTTTGTTCCGATCCTGGCATGTCCAGGCTTCCCTTCAGGCTTTCAGCGGTTGATATGGGAGAGGCAAGGACATATTTCAGGTGGTGATCCCTTTGGTTACATTACGGCTGGAGGTGCTGAGAGACCCCAGATAGTGGATTCCACCTTGATGATTTCTTCATTGTCAATTCAGTCAGAAAACAATACCAGATACCTTCCTCTCTCTCTCTCTCTCTCTCACGTTGTTTCCTTAATTCTCTGTCTCGTTCCTCTGGGCAGATCTCCTTTTTGACTGATTGAGCCCATTGTTGAACTATCTGGGCTTTGGCATTGACACCCGTTGCACGTGACTCCCTTTCACCCTCAACAGTCTCACGTGAAGACCTTTGCCCCCTCCTGCAGGATCATACAGCTTGCGTTCTAATTAAAGCACTCCCCTGAGCCATATTACCTCACCACATCCATTGTGTAACTTTCCAAAATGACTGGAATGTTTATTCTAATGGAGATCTTCTATAATTGATCTCAATGGTCTAAATTGACTGTTCTTTTGAAAGCAAAAACGTATGTGTTTGTAAGTGAACCTTTAACAGCATCTTTGAACAGAGTAATATGACCCACATTACAAATGACACCCTTGCATGCAACCCAAGAACTGAACGGAAGACCTAGACCTAGTTCTGACGCCTTAAGCATGGCTTCCTTCATGAGTATTATTACTACTATTGATAACAGAGCAATTTCTGACATGGTGGTTGGATACTTGCTGATAACTGGAAAAGACCCCGCGTGAGACAGTGGGGGTTTTTGAGAATCCTCATTTCAAAGCCAGTGTTTCTTTATACACTATGAGTCTGAATGAGCCTGGGGGTATTTTGTAAGTGTAAGACTTTGATGACTCGAGCTTTGATAATTTGTACTCAGCCCTTCCTCTATGGAGATCTGACCAGAAGATTACCTCATTCCTGATGCCTGCTTCTTTTTTACTGTTTTGTCTTCTAGCCATCAAGACTAAGGTTAAGGAAGTGAAACTGGAAAACTCTGATCGCAAAGTCATCCTGCATAAGAAGAAGAAGGCACTGAAGCCGGGAAGCTTGAAGAAAAAAGACCTGAAGAACCTGGTGCTCTACCTGAAGAATGGGGCCGACTGCCCCTGCCAGCAGCTGGACCACCTGACCAACAACTACCTGATCATGGGCCGCAAAGTGGACAAGAAGTACCTTCTGACGAGCATCCAAAAGTGGGACAAGTCAAGCAAGGAGCTGAAGAAGGCAGTGAAGAGGCTGCATACCCACAAGTGCCCAGTTTTCGAGACAGTCTTCAAATGATCAGCCATTCTGGCAGCTTTCGAAAGAACTTGCACAACCTAAAACATTCTTCTTATGCTTCTAATTCTTAAAGTATATATAATTATATAAATATTCAGATTTTACTCTTGTAGCAGATTGTACCTTTGCTGTGTATTATTGTAAATCTGTTGACCTTTCCTTGATTGATTGTATCATACCATGCAACTTGGCACAGATGTGACTGTGTCCCGCATCCAGTGGTGATGTGATGGTGCTGGACGAGCCCAAGCAGCCTTACCTCCAGCCTCCAGCATTTTCAGTCAGACCAGGGCTGGACATTATTGCTAACGTTAGGGCAAACTTGATTCTAGTAAGGACTCCTGGCTTGATGGGCACCTTTTCGTTTCCTGTCAGTGTTTCTATGAATGACAGTGAACTGTCACTCCTTTATGCATTAATAATATTTCCAAAAGGTTTGAAGTTATACAGTTAGTATTCTTGCTGTCTAGTAGCAGGCTGTTTAATTAATGAGTTGAAAAGGAGCAACTTTGTGTCTCCCATTTTGTGGTTTGTCTAGACATCAGCTCTGGAGGGATCAGTTAGACTTGCTTGGTTCTTTTTCAGTCACATCTGTTGCATTAGTGGGGCCTTGGTAAGGGTGTAATTGGCAGAAAATGTTTTTATTGTCGTTGTTTTTTACTTGTGCTGTCCTTAAGTAACATCAGGATTATATGAATCATGTGACATGAGACACTATTCACACAATAGACAACTATATATAACAGTATAGGAATACAGCCTGGCTAGTGGACGTATTATTGCTTTAATACGTGCTTCACTTACACTTGTTTGTTCTTATTGTTTTTGTTTCTTTTCTGTGATTCACTGTGACTTGATTTTCTTGCTTAAGGGGCGTGATGCGTAAAATTAGTGCTGCACTACGATTTTATTTGAATCTTTTGGAGGGGTTAGCTTTCATTTTGTTTCTGCCCGTCTGTTTGTGTTTTCCATGTTTGTTATAAGGTACCTGGCAATACTGTGAAACACTGTTAAAACTTAGTTTTTTTTTTCCCAGAAAACTGATTGTTTATTGCCAAATTTTTATTCCAGTTGTGTCCAAAAAGTCATTATCCTATTGGAAATAGTGACTTGGCAGGAATGCTATTTTTCGCTTATGCATGAAATGGTTTGACAATAACCATTGTCGGTGTGTTCATTAAGCAAAAACAAACTAGTTAACCAAAGGTAACCAGGAAAAAACTTGTGGTATCCTCAGGATCAGCTACACTTCTAGCTCTGCTAGGAATTAAGAAAGAATAGCAGTTTCAGGAGAAATTGATGCCTCACAAGTTTATGACACAGTTCTGGGAACTCTGTAGTGATGCCCTGGGGAATGGAAAGGGCCACCCAAGTTAGGACTTATCCTGTGGCTTCATCCAGTAGTTCCTGAGGTCAGGGTAGCACTGAATAGCATATCTTTCCTTCCATCTTCAACCAAGAAAAGCTGCCAGGTGATCTTTCACATCGACAGCCTGTGACCATGAGGAGTTAATTGGTGATGGGGTTAGTGTCAGTGACCTCACGGTCTGCCTCTGTGCCCACAGAGGGTTTAATGGAAAGACTGTGAAGGCTTTCAGAGTGGCAGTCACACACAGACTTTTACAGTGGTTAAAGGAAAAAAATCACCTTTGTTCATGATTCATGACTGAATTTAGTTGCCGACCATTGGCTACAACAACGCAGTGAATGTTAGTGACTCCCGTCTGGTCAACTGTGGAGTGAGCATCATAATCTGGTCTTTATTTGGTTCATAACTGAATTGGTAAGAGAAACACATGGTCATAAAAAATAGGCTTTGTAATGCATTCCCATTAAGAATGTATTGTTGAATAGGGTCAAGTTCACAAACTGATGCTGATCAGGACTTTCGGGTTTATATGGTGGGGGCGTCCCTGTTAAACTGAGGATACACTTTATTTAGGCCTGCAGCATTATGCAAACGCCCTGTGGGTCTAACCTGAACGGCAATGGGGCCTTTTACTGTGTTTGTTGCTGACTCTTGGATTGTACATGAAAAGTCTAACAAATATAAAAATGTTGAAAATCACGGAATAACTGTGTGGGCTTTTCCCCATGAATTCAGTCTTCCGTGAGCAGTTGTTATATGACACTGTGGCAAAGAGCTGTGAAAAAAAAGAGTTTTTCTTTACTCCTCAGATTTAGCTCTTTGGGGGCTTGTTAACTGCAATCTGCCTGGTTATCTTTAGCTGTTAGGTACAATAACAGCATCAATACCCACCACATATCATTCTGTCCTTATCTCCTATACCATTTTTTGGAATGTAAATTAAAATAAATAATTCACAAAACAAATGCTAAAAGGGACTGTTTTGATGTGCACTTCATTTCAGTTCAATATGTACGTTAAGGAATAGATGAAGAAGTTAGTATAGTTAGGATATATTTCATGATAAAATAATAAAATGAACTTACATACAATAAAATAAACTTATCATGCAAAACATACATATGCCACAGCATCGACTGCTAGAAATTAAGACGACTTCTGGTTTAAATCTCAAGGACCCTGCTGTTGTACCTTTGAGAAAAATGAACTTCAGTAAAATATAAAGCTGCACAAATGCAGGGACACAGAATGCCTTTGGAGAAAAGTTTAAAATCTGCAACTAATAGTAAAATCACAAAAACATGACACTGATACAAAAATATTGGCTGTTTTCAGTGAAATGTAGAAATAGATGTTTAATTTGCTAAGGGCATGTTGACAGGATGAAACGATAAACATGGTACTAAAAGAGGAAAACAAGGGGGTGATAAATGTGTTTAGCTAGCACAGCACTCTGCTGAGAGGTGCGTGCCTACGATGGTGTGGAGACAGAGGCACCGTGTGCTTAAGGATGTGCAGGAACCTGGGGGCCCCCGCTCCAGTGCTTTTCTGGGGAGCTCTAATTAAAAAGGTAATCTATCAATGTCTGTGGTGAGCTGCCACCCCTGCCAAAGTGTTTGGTGAGCAAACAGGGCGCTCATTGTGCTCCTCTGGCTCACTGTCGGCAGCGAAGCCGTCCTGGCTTGTAAGATCACCCCCCCATATGCAGCTTTTTCTCTGGGAAAATAAAAAGGCACAGTTAATCTGTTAAGCATCAATGCTAGCTTTGGGAGAATATTCAGTAAACTGGCTACTCACTTTACTGGCCTTAGCCTGGTCCAGACCTGGTCCTGAGCCTGGACCTAAGCTTGGTCATAAGTCTGCTGCTGAGAGTTTGGTCGTGAGCCTGTACCTCAGCTTAGTCCAAAGCCTGGTCCAGAGTCTGGTCCTGAGCTTACTCCAGAACCTGGTCCTGAACCTGGACCTAAGCTTGGTCGAAAGCCTGGTCTAGAGTCTGGCCCTGAGCCTTGTCCTGAGCTTGGTCCAGAGTGTGGTCCTGAGCCTGATCCTGAGTCTGGACCTAAGCTTGATCTTTAGCCTGGTCCTGAGCCTGGTTCAAAGTCTGGTCTTAAGTCTGATCCTAAGCTTGGTCCTGAGTCTCACGGATTGAGGCAAATTCTTTATAAGCCACCTTCAGTCTTCTGATTGTAACTGGACTTATCAAATTCTTTTTGAGTAATTTCTTAAGAAACTGATTCGTAAGGCTCCACCTTCTTAATTTTGATGCTAATGTAATAACAATTTTAAAATGCTATAAACTTAATTGTTATACAGTTACTAATGACATGTGGCTCATGTGTGTGTACATTTCTGTGAAGTTGTGTCGTTCCCAGATTGACTCCATGTACTTGCCAGCTCAATTCTTTGAGGCACAGTGTGTGATTCTGTAGGTTAGGACTGTGTGCCTGTGATTGAAAGGTTGCTGGTTCAAATTCCAGGGTCAGCAGAATGATTTCATTGTTGGGCCCCTGAATAAGGCTGTTAACCCCAGTTGTGCTAGGAACTGTTTGATCCTGCTTTCTCATTTATGCATTGCTTTGGATAAAATGTCTGATTGATAAATAAACAAACAAACAAACGAACAAACAAATAAATAAACTCTTGAAAGAATTACGTAACAGCTCCTGGTCTCCAAAAAGCCCTCTCAAGCTGTAAAGGTGGCTATCTGTGCCTTATATATGGCTTTGAAACCATTCTTCCTTTCCAAAAAAGAAAAATAACAGAAATGTAATTAACTGAAATCTTCCTCATAGATGTGAGTGACAGTCTTATGCTCAGCTTAAGCAAACATGCAGGTAGATACAATCAAGGATCTTTTGTTCAGTTTTATTGTGCTTTTGTTGGTCTAGAACTTGGAATAACTGAATGTACCCATAAAGATTGTCACCCACGCTGAACTGTACATTGAGTAGACTTGGAATCAACATGCAGGCAGTCTAGCCTCCTGTCATCTCTGAGACACTTTAATTGGTGGTAGAAAGGTATTATAGGTAATTTGTTTCCATGACATTTCTTGCTATGACAACAGTGAGCCGTTTAACAGTAGGTTGTTTGAGGAATTCATTTGTTGTCAAATAGTCAGAAATGGGAGCAAAGCAGGGGACATGGTTCAAGCCCAGAGATGGCACCGGTCATATGATGCTTTTCCACTATCATAAGGGAACCAGGCCGGACCCGACCCATGCTGCGAACAGACACCAGTTACAGTGCGGTTCCGGTTTGGTTTTCTGCTGCAGAAGGGTTGGCTTGGTAAAGATACCGTATTTCCAGATTTGGTGAGCAACAGTGACATACACCTGCAGACATGTTTATTTACTGTTTACACTGTGTACATCATGAGTTACTATGTGCTAATTTCCTCTAACACATAGTGAGAATCACTGTGTTATATTATCATCAAATGCTAGTGGAATTAGCATTCACTTGCGTAAATTTGCGTTAGGAATCCATTCTGTTCAGCTATTTCAAGTAGGTGGTTGGAAATTTTCCAGTTCTGAGTTTCAAGTTCCAGAATTGCAATTTGCGGTGTTATTCTAATAATGAATAATATATAGAATATACCTTTTTTTCCTTCAGATAATACATACATATCAACATAGATCACCACTATGTTTGTTCATTTCAACCAATGAGATGGTGGTGACGCAACCAGCTTGGTTTGGTCACGCGTTCGGTCCTGATAGTAAGCAGGGCCATGTCAGTGCGGTTACAGGTCGGGTACGGATCGCATAATTTAAATGGAAAACCATCTTTTCGCTGCTTGGCTTGGGTACGCCTCAGTTCTTGTAGCAATGGAAAAGTGCCATTAGAGAGAAGAAGCAGCTGGGTCTGTAGGGTCTGTTTGTTTAAATGGGATTTTCTTCACCAAAGGCAAAATTGAACCAAAACGGCCTTTAGTTTCCATGGCTGCACACACTAGACACAAACTTAAGCAACATGCGGATTGTTTAGTCTCCTTTTCAGCGAACTTCTGTGCCCCTCATTCCCATCCACTTACTGCTCAGGGTCTTGCAACCGGAAAGTGATAGAAAAGGAGAACTCCCTTTTTACATCACATTTATTAAAGAGACACTTTTGCCTAAAACTGCATAAAAGTGAGAGAGCTGGGTCAGTCCATCCCTGGCACCAATAGGGTAAGGGCCTTGCTCATGGGCACAACAGTGACATCACTCTGCCAGCCAAGGGAATCAAACCAGCAACATTCCAGTCATGAGCAGGGAGGCTGAACCTGCAGAGCCACACACTGCCCGTTACTATTGTAAACTTGAGGCACTTTTGCTAGATGCTACTCTGATCACAGACCCCTCTCTTCACAAAGGGGTTCCATCCAGGGGTCTTTGAAACAAGTGGTGGTGCTGATCAGAGGCTGAGCCACATCTGTCGTTTATTTACAAACATTTAGGTGGTGATTAAGACCAAACTGAGCACCAGATTAAGGTCCTGGATGTTGTTCAATTGAAGAGTATGAGCTAATTATTAAAATGCACAGTAAAATCCTAGTCCCAGCACGGTTGTGTGCTGCTGACACTGCCGCAGGACGGCCGCGTGATTCTAACTGTGGGCCACATGCTGAGACTTTTTCATCTATGCAGTTTTCCTTTACTTCTTGAAAGTACTTACTTTTTCTTGCATGATACACAGCTGATCTTCTGGACAAAGTCATTTGCTCAACAGAACTGAGATGAATGGCCTTACTTCTGCACCAATGAGCTAAAATTTCATCGCCTGATAATGTTCATCCGGAGGCTGGAGTCTGCAGTCATCCCTTCAGGCCCTTTTGGCAAATACTTGATTCCGATTCCTTTCTTCACAACTGTCACAATTCCTGCTTTAGATACTTTGGGACTAGTTGGTGTTCTCCATTCACTGCAGGCTCATCTCCAGCATGTTGATTTATTCTTGTGTTAGTAGATCCTGCAGTGGCCATTAACATTCTTTCTTATAGTACTAAGATGATTTGCGAATTGTAGGGTGATATTTTGTGCTGGACATGGCTTGTAAGCTTATTTGCACTGCTTTAGAACAGAAATACTTTAATGATCGCCTTGGGGAACCTGGCTAGTTTTTGGATACTTCTTCTTCTCCACGAGAGGAACAGACATACATTTATAACCGGACCTGACAGAGATGTGGGAGTGAAGGAGTGTGTGGGGCAAAGGTCATAGGGGAAAGAGTGTAGGTTCAACCAGGGACCCTAGAACAGCTGGGGATAAGGACTACTTTGTTGGCCAGGGGATTCAAACCCACAACCATCTACATGCAGGCCCAGCTGCCTAACCCCAGCAAGATAAGCTGCTTCTGTTTTGAGACAAGATGGCCTAAAACTAACAAAATTATCGGCCAGTGCAGTAAGAAAATTGAAAATTGTAAGATTTCCTAAAATAAGACAATATTCCTAAATACTGGAAAATTAATCTTATTCCTAAGATGTGTTGTTAGTTTATTAATGAAATTTAAATTTTGTCTATATATAAGAATACTTGCTTGCTAATATTTACTTGCTTGATTTTTCTCTTTTGCAGTGCACACCACCAACACCCAGTGTCTTACTAAGGCATTATTTTGGTAAACTTTCTGTTTTTCAGTGGATCCGGATTTCGGAAATGGGGACATTTTCTTAATAACATGGGCACGTCTTATGAAAAACATATTGTTTTGCTTACAAATTCTTTTCCATTCCTGAAATTCCACTCAATTAATTCCATGCAATTAATTCTATCACAGGTGTTTTTTCTTTATATAGTTGATATAAACTTAATTTCCCATCTTAATTTCACTGTAATGTTTTGCTTATATAATTTGAGAAAAGTTAGTCACCATTCTTTAATTACATGGGTTAGTTTTGCTTATACATCTTGTGTACAGACAGTTTCTCTTTAATTACACGGGTGTGCTTTGCTTATATAGTTTGTGTAAAGTTAGTCTGTCCTTCCTCATAACACATGCAGCACATTTTCTACGTTTTATAGTGCTCCCTTTCCCTGCCTAGAGTGGTTCTCCTGGCATTACAGGCTGAGACTATGGGAGTTTATAGTGAGATTCCCAGGCAACACTTTATAAATCATTGCATTTTTTCCCAGTCACAAACCTTGTGTTGCAGCTGCCTGTAACCCTTTCTCCAGTCCATTCCTAGGGCAGTGGCTTTCAGAGCCTTGTAGCTTCTCTGCTGCTAAATGCTTGTCCCGATTCATAATGAAACATGGATTTTTGAACCTGGCCTGAGCCAAGTTTCTGCTGAATCTGCACCTACTTGTTCAATAAACCCAAAATAGGCAGATTCTGCACTAAATGTATAAAAATAAGGTGTATCTGATGCTTAGCAATGTCTTGCCCTAATAAAACCACCTTTACTTAAGTCACTTTTGAGCATGTAAGAGCTGTGACCCACACTGTATTAGTAATTGGGAGGATTTGGTCAGGGAGGTGAAAACATAGAGCTTTTGCTGGACTGTCCCAGATCCGGAGATGTTTGCTGGCAGTAATTAATCTCATACCTATTGCTTGGCCAGTTCCTCACACGTCTGAGATGCCAGGAATTTCCTGTTTTTGATTGCTGCCATCTTTCTATCATTTCTGTCTGGGCTTTCCAGCTGAACTGGGCCTGTTCCACGCTTCCTGTAGCCAGAGCCACCAAGGGCTTCGGCAGACCTGTTCATTCTCATTTTCGTTCTGTATTTGCAATTGCTTTTGCTTTTCATTATAAATTATAAATGGTTTGCTGTGTAGGTGCTTTCATACAAACCAACAACTGTGCCCATTCATATTTATATTTTAAAGTAGATTAGTTACTTTCAAAGGTTCAAGAGAAATTCCTTTGTAATCCAGTCACAAAACAAATGTGCCAACATTTTTAATCACTAGACACTTTTATAAAACCAGGCAAACTATAGCTGAATGTTAAGAGAAGGTTCCAGTTTGTTTCCACCTTTACTTTCATTGCAGAGCTTGTCCAGTTGGACCTTTAGATTTACTTTTGCAGATGCTTTTGTCCAAAGTGATGTACAAGACAGGATCTGAGATGGGGTTAAGGGCCTTAATCAATGGCCCAATGGTGAAATCACTCATGCAGCCACGGGACTTGAACTAGCGACCTTCCAATCATAGGCACAGTCTGGACCCACAGTCAAGGCTGAAGGCCCAGCTTCTTCAAAGCCTGCAGTCCATGTGCTGTGCTAGGTGCTCTGAAGGTGGGCCAGCCTTCCAGGCATGCATTGGCATGCACGGTTATGGAACATCGCTGGATCGTTACCGTAGGAAAAGACGCGGAGCAGTGTTTGTGTTTCCAGCAGACCAAAGAAAGGCAAGACCCTCTGTCTGCATTTCTGTCAGGACAGGCTGAGCGCAATCCACCTAGATTAGCAATGAAATAAGCCGAGATCTCAGAGAGTTTTGGTATATTTATTTTACTGTTAGAGGCCCATTTAAACAAGTTTACACAGCCTTAAACAACAGGATGTTTCCCAAAACCAGTAAAATGCCATTTTTGGGAGGACATGAAGCAGGGATTTAAACCTGGCACCTGTTGAGTCTCACACCCCAGCACTGAACAGCGGCCTCCTTAACCTATGTACTATGGAGTATCTATCTGAAGGATACTTAAGAGGCAATTGCCAGGTCATTAGCTGCAGTTTAACCCTGATTTAAAACAAACTCTGCTAAACAGTTTATTTTAGGGTGTAACACAAAGCTAATACATGCTAACAACAACTTTAATCCTATGACCATCACAATATTGCTTTTACATAGCTTACAGTTGGTCTATTTGCAGTGTTTGTGCATTGCATATCTAATTAGATCTTCACCATGTGCATTATTTTTTTCAATAATATCTGATTTGTGGACATGTTTAAGTTACGATTATCTCTCTCCTTAAACTTGTGCAGACAGCAGAGCAGGTTTCAGACAGCCACAGACAATTAACCCCTAGTGGCGTTTAGTTGAAGGGAACATGGAAATTCTGTTCAGCTTAATACTCATTTGTGATTTGAACTGTAAAGGAGGCACCAATGGAGACTAAGAAACCACGTGACTTGCTCCGGGTAAAATTACAGAACAATTTCCCCAAAACATTTACAAACACAAGTGGGTTTTGTTAATAATATTGTTATCATCATTATTCTTAATTAGTATTTATTTGCAGAGAGGACAGCTGCTCACTCTCACTGACACATTTGTGTACATTTTTCCCAATGTCACTTATTTAACTGTTTGCTGTGAAATCTTAAACATCTGTGTTCTGACTACCTGGCTCAATTCTAAGCCTTGTAATTAAGTCGCCGGGAAGTAACAGTTAAATCCCTTTCCAGCAGTGAAGCACAAATATAGGGTTAGAGTTTCTCTACTAGACTGGCCGGGATTTAGGCTGCTCCAGTCGGTTCCTGGAAGCCACAGTTCCAAGAGGCTTGCTCATGGGCCCAACAGTGACATCACTCTGCCAGCCAAGGGAATCAAACCAGCGACACTCATTGAATTTTTACGCCGGATACTTCATCCCAAACTGCAGCCAAGGTTATAGTCAAAGAAAATTTGGACCCTGTCTATGGGATGCCTTCCAGGAGCATCGCTGAAGAGGCCGTCAGACCATCGAGGCTTGACTGGAAATGGGCATGTCGTGTGAAGTGGCTCGTGATTGGCCAGTGGCTGACTTCAGGGTCAGTGCCGACTGGTGCCCAAGTGGAGCCCCCAGCAAATTGCACCCCAGCCCCCCACGCCGCTGAGCATCCCGTCCATGACAAAGGGAAACCAGCCAGCTATGTCAGTACCTCTCAGAAGATGCCACTCTAGTTAGCTATGTCACGTAATGAGTTGACCAGCACTGCTGTTGGAACTGGACAAACTCAAGAGCCTCGCAATTTATTTATAGTCGTTGTGCCTTCACTTTTTTTGCAGTTCACTGCAGCTATAAAATACTAATCAGCATTTATAAGCCAAAATATAGGCAGGTATTTACTCTTCAGGTTTTTTTCTTAGACAAGTGCTGTATATCCCAGAAGAACTTATCCAGGCCAAGTTAGTCCATGGAGACAGTGGCTAACTCTTAGCTTTGGGCAGGACTGTTTCACAACCCGCCGAGCTGCAGGCCCGCACTGTCCAGCGAGGGAGGGCACTGCACACCCTAGCAGAAGCTTCCCAGACCTCAGAAATCCAAAGAGCATGTGGGACTGGCACCGCTTACATAACATTTTTTGGCAAGACAGTCATGGTCGGTATAGCCACTGCTTCTGTGGGATTTCCGGTGCATCAGGAACCGGAGCTACAAGGTTGGTTAGCTGCCTGCAGAACTGTGGCTGCAGCACACTCGTGCAGGGAAGCAGTATACTAACCAGGATGTTCAAGACAGTTCTCATGATTCAGAGTACTTTGCGGAGTCGTTAACAGAACATAGATGCTTTTTGACGAAGTAATTCATTTTTAATACTGTGAACTTTCAAAGACAGAACAATGTTCAGGAACAATGAGACAAGCTGATAATCATTAACATATTCTTACAGTGAATAAAAAGACCATGTGTATATCAGTTACATATTTTATATAGTGCCTTATGAAACAACAACTAAACGCCTTTTATTTTGCAACATTGTTCTTTCCCACAACTAGGTCACAAGGTCTGATTTTGTCAGTGAATAGGATGCAGGCACACCAAGAGGTTCATGGGTCACACAAAAAGCAATTCATCATATGTAGGAGAGTGAAAGGTTACAAAAGTGCGTTGCAAGGGTCTTGAACCCACAACCGCTTATGGCACGACCTTAGACAGACAGCAGCACACATCCTCATTCGGGGGAGGGAGGAGGTCATCTGTAGTTGACTTGCTTTCATGGAAACATTTTTCAGAGGCCATAAAATGAGGACTTCCTGTTGGGCCTAACCTGACTTCTGCTGCCCGGTTAAATATTCCCCCGGAGGATGGAAACCAGCATTAAAATGTTCATATTTCAGGGAACCGGCTGCATATCTTAAAGGAGGTCTGCGTAATGGACCACATATGTACTCCTACGACAGAGTGAGCTATGGCACACTTCAGGAGCTCAATTAGATGGTTGTACAAAGGCTCAAAATCATTCCTGAAGTCTCATCCTGCTGCTGCTCAGATTTTGGCCGCCCAGCATCTTACTGCTGATGGGGTGAGCAATTTTGCCAGGCAGCAGCACTAATTTATTGGGCGACAGATCTACGCTGGACTTCATCTACTCCGGACATAGTTGTTTCCCTCCATCCAAACTGAGCACGCCCCAAAGCAGTTTGGCCCTAGTGGTGCCAGATCTGGATTCAATATGGACCTGTCTGCTCAGTTCCACCCCGTTTCATGAAACTCCATGTTATTTATCAGACATTTTCAGATTTAATTTTATTACTGGTTGGAAGGCCACGTTTCCTCTTGCCTCAGATGGAGAACTTTCCATTTGCATGGATGAGACTTATTTACAGACCCTGAAAATCGCACCCCACCCTCGAACATATGATACAGATTCAGCATTCAAGGAATTTCACAGCACATTGATTTTGGGGAAAAAACACACATTTTGGGTTACATTTGCCAAAACTATGTCAACAAACTGATTTGATTGAACTCCTGTAGCTAGGAATTGAGTTACTGAGCAATTAAGATGTAGAAAGGGGAGGAGTCACAGTGTGCCACTAATTAGATACCTGATTGGGTGGTTAATAACATGTCTGGTTGCGTCGATGACTGACTGAACGGCTAGCTTATATGTGCTGTACCACTGGACATTTATAATGCTGATTCTTCACATTGCACCTTATAAAAATTAAGCATCTGAAAAATGAAGAATAAAAAGATTTTAAAAACACACCTGTCAGCTGCCATTATTGGTAAATTCCATTGGGTTTGTTTATATTGGTGAAATAAGCCAGAAACACATCAATAAACTTGAGAAAACCTATCAATGTGCAAATGTAACACATCAGTATTTGTCTTCCAGGAAGCTCTGGAAATGTTGCCCACATAAGTAAGACATAACTATAAAAGTCAGCACCAGTGCTCTATCTGTATTAACTACATAGCACAAATTCAGTTTCTACAAGGAACTGTTTTCCTGTAGGATTCACAGCTGGACCTGAATCACTTGAATTTTGACTTGTTTCAGCAACTCCTCAGACTGTTTGATGGGGAACTAGAATTTAGAGAAGCGACACATTCCTGACTGATTTATATATTATGCTATTAGCAAAACAAACATTATTCCTCAATAATATATAATTTATATAACAGGGACTGAATGCAAGAGACACATTTTCTCCTTTACGTCCTTAATCGATTCTTTCGTTGCCTTGGTTGACATTGCATAGTGAAGCTGGTTATTTGTCTCCATCTAGTGGCCATAGTCAGTACTGACTCTCCGGTCATTGGTTGGCTTCTCCGCTAACCCAGAAGGGAGAGGAAATTAAATAACGATAACATTCTGTGGTCGTAAGGTCTAAAGAAACAATTTTGGCTGTACAGTTCACACACGCTCTTGTTTTATGTCCTTTTAGTTTTTTGCACAGCAATTAAAAAGCATTTTTTTGTTCTCGTTAAACATCACACAGGCTAGGTGCTTGGGACATCAGATTCCATTTTTTTAAGGTTATGTTTAACTTCTTAGTAAACTGACAGAAGATAATGTCCCCAAGATAATGTCTGTGATCTTAAGCCATCTGGACCTTGGCCCAGAGATCTAATCTGTCCCAGCGCCGTCAAACTGAGAACATGGCTGTTGAAACATCTGAGCTAAACAAATCGGTCTGGGATCATTTGAGCTTCAGCTGGTGACACAACTGTCTGTGACCATGCGTAACAGTATTTCACCAAAAATCCACTAGATTGTAACATTCAAGGACTGGTTTTCTTCACAGTCAAAACAGACCTCATTGTTGAGCATATTGCATGTTATCAGGAATGTAGTTTATTACTAATCTGTCACATTTCCTTGTTCGCCTGCCAGTTACTATCCTCATCCTAGATGGAAATGTGACATGTGACATTGGGCAGAAGGAGTGAATCTGTCCCTAGTGGGGAAACACTGTCAACAACAACAGCCTTGCGCTTCATGGCAAAAATTAAGGCACAAATTTACAGAACAGTTGGGCGTATATTTGAGGGTGGCGGCTCATTTTAACTTGTGTTGAGCAGGTTCTGGGGGATGCAACAGAAGGTGTCGCATGTCACTGTCTGTCTGGCCTGTCTGGGTGGTTATGTTAGCAGCCAGGTTCATTAGTGTCATTAAACACGGTCCATGGGACTCATTTATCATGAACTACAATATTGCAGGGTTGGTTCTCCTGCTGGAGCAGACTGATGACAAGCACACACTGCTGTCCCAGGCCCTGCTTCCATACTAATATTACTCAGCTGTGCACATCTGCACAGTTCACACCAGCCCACATTTGCAGAAAAATATATCATTAAACAAATTTAACATTATACAGCACCACTGTCATGACAAACTTTTGGTTTAGTACAGTCTTTCTCAAACTGATCCTCGGCGACCCCCAGACAGTCCACATTTTTGCTCCCTTCGGGAGCTAGGAGATGGTGACCATCTAATAGAGTCAAAAAATACAGCAAATGGTTCATGAAGCATCTTTTTGGCCATCTTTAGCAGGAACGCTTTTAACACATTCAACAGAACCCAAATGCACATGAAGCATGCAGTGATATACTTCCTAAACACTCAGCATGGAGGCACAGAATCATGCTAAAACACATAAAACACATAAAATACAAAGGCATCTGAAGGCATCGCTGAATATAAACAGATTAAAATCAGGTGGTACTTAGGAGGGATCAGGTTGAATTTATCATTTAGAACAGGGATTTGCTAACTTTTTGATCAAAGGTCCGCATCTGATTTTTGTTGCACATTGCATGATGAATTAAGGGCGGTTATGATGTGCTATGCATGTGCAACATTTGGTGCTTCTACCTTGTAGGTTTGTACTTCAAACCATATTTGTAATGATTGTTTGTTGACAGGCGAGCAGAGAGCGGGGGATCAGGATCCTGCAGTCAGTATTCCAAAACAGAGGGTCTATTTAGGACAAACGAGGAACAACACGGCACAGACGTCAATGACAGACCTGGGGAAACAGACTTGAATGCGGACTGAAACACACAAGACTGAAGGCAGGAAACGTGGAACAGCTTGTAAACGGAAGGATTCCACATGAGGTAAATGAGTGGGCGTGTCACATGCGAGGGCGATACGGGTAGGTCATGACAAAATTAAGCCTTTTTACATAAACCATTTTGGTTCATAAGGTACATGATCGGCTGGGTCCGGATTAACTTGTGGTTTGGTCCACATCTGGACTTTGAGAACCCCTGCTATAGAACATGCAGCGAACACAGGCCATCGCCTTATTTATGCTGCCTATGGAAAAGACCAAAGAAACAGAGGTCAAGTAAAACACCTTCACACAAATGTAATGTTTCGTAGGTCCTAATCACTGAAGAATATCATGAGAACACAGGGCTGGTGTTGGGTAACAAGAGATTGCAGATATGAGAACAATACTGTGCTATGTTCCTAATTAGTGTGATTGCAGAGCAGACACTATTGTTTTCTGTCACTTTTAATCATCTTCTTATTATTCTTATTCAGCCTGTTGTTTGACATGCTTCTCCTCCTACAATTTTTTAGATGCTGACCCCAAACCAACCTTGACTCATCTGACAGGTGTTCATGTATACACACACACTTGTTTTTCAGATTCTGTTGTTTTTTGCGCCATTAGCATAACATGGGATTTTTGAAGCAAAGTCCTGCTACTTTGGCACTTTGCATCCCCCTCAACTTCTTCCCTCAGGCCAGGTCATGCAAAAGCCAGACAAAAAGAAAACTGACTCACATTCGTCTCCTTCATGCCCAAGTACTTCCCGACTACTTACTAATTGCGAAACTAAAGTTAACAACCGGATATTAACGGAAATAATATTAACCACCTATACCCCTAACACGTCACAGAAGAACCCACTTCATGCAATTTATGTTGAAAGGTAACACAATTTTAACATATAACTGAACAGCCCGATTCATGACAGTGACAGCTCAGTTCCACTCTTCACCTGAGTGTCCAAGACATATTTTCACAGATCAGACGATATGAATACAAATTCCAACACCGATCTATAGCCTAGGGTGCTCTGGTTCCAGGTACACCTATGAACGCTCTTATGTTCAAACATGGTGTGTTATGGACAAACTGTGGTTTGCATAGAAGTCCAATAACAGAACACTGCTCGGGTTCAAATCCGTTCCTCCCAATCACACCCGCCCAGGTTTCACTGTCACTACCCATGTGAGTGTTCAAGTCCCCCAGTAGAACAACGGAGTTCACAGAGGTGGCGCCTTGCAGCAACCCATCCAAGGTCTCCAAAAAGCCGGATACTCTGGGTTGGTGTTCGGTGCATACACGCACAACAGTCAGAGGTCCTCCCCCAACTTCGAAGAGAGACGGCCCTTTCGTTCATTGGGGTGAACTCCAATTTACTGGCACCGCACTGGGGGGCTATAAGTAAACGCACACCTGCCCGC
Source organism: Mormyrops attenuatus (assembly GCA_026777985.1). Lineage (NCBI taxonomy): Eukaryota > Metazoa > Chordata > Actinopteri > Osteoglossiformes > Mormyridae > Mormyrops > Mormyrops attenuatus. The sequence continues at coordinate 8,259,147 of JAODKC010000117.1, read as the reverse complement.
CACCACCTCTCACCAAGGGCAACTCCAGAGTGGAACAGAGCCCCTCTTCAGGTGTCTGTTCCAGAGTCCGAGCCATGCATTGAGGTGAGCCTGAATATATCTAGAAAGTATTTCTCTACCTCCTGCACAAACTCAGGCTCCTTTCTCACCAGAGAGGTTACAGTCTATGTCCCTCTTTCATTTTCCACAGAATTAAAAAAAATGATGTAATGTGATTCTGCTAATCTGCGTTAGCAAGCATGGCAAAATCTCCAATCAAAATTTCCACATCAATGCACCACTGTTTTTAGTAAACATCCATACCACACTTCATAAATACAGATGTGGACAAATTTGTTGGTACCATTCCACAAAAAACAAAAAAACACAACTATCTCTGAAATAACTTGAAACTGACAAAAGTTTAATGGCATCCCTTATTGTTTGTTCTGTGTTTAACACAAAGCAGAGTTTGCTTTTGAATATTGATTTGGTTGAATATTTTATATAATTAAACAAATGAAAATGGCACAGACAAAAAAGATGGTTTCCTTAATTTAATATTTTGTGGCACCATCTTTTGCAGCAATCACTGCCAACAAGCAATCTCTGTACTTCACAATGAGATGTCTGCATTTGCCAACAGGTAGTTTGCCCCAATCTTCCTGAGCAAACTGCTCAAGCTGTCTCAGGTTCGAAGGGTGGCGTCTTGACACTGCAGTTTTCAGATCTTTCTGTAGATTTTCAATAGGATTAAGATCTGGGCTCATGGAGGGCCATTTAAGAATAGTTCAATGTTTTTTTCTCAGCCATTCTTGAGTGCTTTTAGCTGTATGTTTTGGGTCATTATCCTGTTGGAGGACCCATGACCTGTGATTGAGGCTGAGCTTTCTGACACTGGGCAGTGTGTTTCGCTCCAGGATGCCTTGGTAGTCTGGAGACTTCATTGTGCCCGGCACAGATTCAAGGTTCCCCGTGCCAGATGCAGCAAAGCAGCCCCAAAACAAAACCGAGCCCCCTCCAAGTTTCACAGTAGGTATGGTCTTCTTTTCTTTTAGAGCTTCATTTTTCCTTCTGTTAACATAGAGTTGATGTGACTGGCCAAAAAGCTCCTGTTTTGTCTCATCAATTCAAAGGACATTCTCCCAGAAAGTTTGGGGCTTGTCAACATGCATTTTGGCAAATTCCACTCTGGCTTTTTTATGCTTTTCTGTCAGTAGTGGAGCCCTCCTGGGTCTTCTTCCATGGAGCCCATTAATGTTATAAATGAAATGGATGGTGCGATCAGAAAGTGACGTGCCTTGACCCTGGAGCTCAGCTTGAATGGTTTTGGGCAGAGGTGGGAAGTAACGAAGTACTTTTTCTTCGTTACTGTACATAAGTAGATTTTCCAGGTATCTGTACTTTAATTGAGTATTTATTTTTCTGACGACTTTTTACTTTTACTCCTTACGTTTCAAGAGAAATATCTGTACTTTCTACTCCTTACATTCTCGAAAATGGCTCGTTATTTCCATTATGAAAACAATATGACGTACAGGGGTGCAGATAACTGGTGCGCAAGTACGGATTCACCTTTAAAAGCGATACTGTACGTGCGGCAATCGATTGCTGTGACAGTGCAAATGCGTACATATTTTAAGTGCATTTGCTGATATGACAAGAAATTACCGTGCAGGTTACCCTCTATACCGCAAATGAAGTACGAATTAGCATATACACTTTAAAATGCAAGATAATTCTCATGATTATTCTAAGATAATTCTAATAATGGATTGCCGCACGTATCGCTTTTAAAGGTGAATGCGTACTTGCGTACCAGTTATCTGCTGTCCTGATAAATAAAAAGTCGTAACAAAACGAGTAAAATCTACCGCGCCGACAGAAAGCGCTTCATAGTGGCGGTAATACACCGATCAGTTGGCTGCCAGCCGCAGCGAAGAAGAAGAACACAATAGCGTGTGCAAAAAACAGCATGGATGAAGACAAAAAAGTGGGTAACATTGCAAACGTCGAAGGAACAAATTCGGAGACGCAAGGCATTCCCCATCCATGGCCTTATTTGAAAGAACTTTTTGATGTTGTCGGCTCAAAGAACGATTCGTGGCGAATTCGCTGTTTTGTGCAAACCAAAGAAAATTATTTTTTACTTTTGTACTTAAGTACATTTCAAAACCTGCACTTTTACTTAAGTAAAGGATTTCAATCTGTACTTTTACTTTTACCAGAGTCTTTTTTCCACACAAGTATCTGTACTTCTACTTAAGTAGAGAATGTGAGTACTTTTGACACCTCTGGTTTTGGGTGGTTTCCTTGACTCTTTCTACCATCCACACTATCCTTCTGATCAACCTGGGGTTGCATTTCCTCTTGTGTCCATGTCCTGGGAGGTTGGCTACAGTCCCATGAACCTTATACTTTTTAATAATATTGCCAACTGTGGTCACAGGAACATGAAGCTGCTTGGAGATGGTCTTATAGCCTTTACCTTTAACATGGTTATCTATAATCCTCTTTCTGAGCTCAGACAGCTCTCTCCTTTGCTTTCTCTGGTCCATGTTCAGTGTGGTCCACACAATGATGGTGCAAACAACACAGTAACATTCTTTCCCTTTAAATAGGCTGAATGACTGATGAAAAGCTTGAAGGCACCTGTGATACTAAAGTTTGAAACATGACTACAATGCAAGGATAAATAGTCTCTTTAGGGGACCATCTGTCCATTCTGTTTTAGCATATCTTAATTAAACATCAAATAAACAACAAATCATTTCTTTTCACAGTTTTATTGGTTTACTCTATCACATACCAAAGGCATACAGGTATACATTAGACGATTGCTTTAAATTTAATCACTTTTCAGGAAAAATGAACCATTGTTTACAAGAGCTGTAAGGCTACAAACAAATTTGTCCACATCTGTATGATTTAAGTGCAGGTTTGCTCTGCAGCTCCACCTCAGCTCAGTTTAAAGGCAGTTTAACTCTGCCTCTCATTTCAGCCCTCGTGTGGATGATCCCAGGTGCCTCTCGTTTCAGCCCTCTTGTGGATGAACCCCAGGTGCCTCTCGTCTGCTCCCTCATCTGTGGCGTATATAGTGCCTCCTCGTCCTGAGCTCCCCAGTCCGGTCATTGTATTATTGTGTGTGTGATCCTTCTGCCTGCGCTACCCCTTTGGTTACCCTGCACCCTGTGTCCCCCCCCCTGCTCTCCCAGCCTTGTTTTGACCCCTTGTGGTCTGGTTTCTTTGCCCTTTTGTACAGCGTTTTGTTTAATAAAACCCCTTCCATTTTCCCCGAAGCCTGCCTTTTCCTCCATCCTTCCTAGCACGTGACACGGTGCCACATGGGCTAGGATAAGAGAGCGATAACTAAAGTAGCATAAGGAGTAAATTAAATATTTTAATTTAAAATACTCAACAGAAAAATGTCCAATATCCAAAATATCTCAAAACAAAAATATTCTAGGGGAGTGTGTCAGAAGTGAACAAATCAATTAATGATGGGCTACTGTAGTATAAAGAAACTGAAAAAAATTGATGCACTGAAAATAATTATGATTTCCATCACTATGAATCACTGAATGTTACATTTATATAGTGCTTTTCAAGACACCCAAAACACTACAGAACCAACAGGGAGCCACTTCAACCACCACCAGCATGTAGCATCCACCTGGATGAATGCGACGGCAGCCATTCTGCGGCAGTACACTCACCACACAGTAGATAAGGTGGTGAAGGGGCAGGAAAGAATTCACCAATTAGATATAGGGGTTGATTAGGAGGCCAGATTTGAAAGGGCAACTGTGGGCAATTTTAGCCAGGTACGTATGACCTCTACTGTTTCAAGAGATGCCCAAGGATATTTCATGACCTCAGAGAGTAAGGACCATGAACCCTTAAACATTTTGGACTGACAGCAGAATATGTTTAATAAGATTTCATTATTTTATATATTTTTGGAGTAATGCAGTACATTTATTTACTATTTGATTAACTTGATGATCTTTACCTTTCATAATACTGTCACGCGGAATTGCATCACAGTAAATCATGTGTTGAAATGCCATTTAATGTAATCCTGAGCAAGATTCCGGCAAGATTAGGAATGTGGATGTAAATTGTAAAGTGCAGTGGAACTTCAGCCGATAACTTGTTTTTTAAAATCAAGGTCCCACATAACACGCTCACAGTGTAAGAATTGGCCGGAGGGTGGCGCCAATGATTCGGCTGCAATAACAACCGACGCAAAATCTCCGCGGTGCGCCAAGCATCCGACGACCTCTGCAATGTAAGAGTTGTGAGCTGAATGTTTAAAAGCCTTACCTTCGTTAGTTTGGGAATGCCGTGCTTTTTAGTGGTATTTGTGTGCTGATATCAAATTTTCCATAATCGCGTTGAGAATCGATTTCTTATATTTCACTTTAGAATGGAGGATCAGATCAACATTTTATAATATCAAAAGGGCAAACAGAAATAACAATAATATAGGCCTACGTTTGCCAAACATGATATATAGGAATTTAATACGTAATTATACTGTATATCCCACTAAAATTTTGCAGAATTGCAAAAACAGTTGTTCGGTGTTTCTGTTGTATTTAACACTGTATATTGTATAACACTGTACTGTACATTATACTGTATTTGTTTTATTTTTATCCGACTATACCTTTTAATAATATACAAAAACACACCAAAAATCGCGAGAACAAATATTTGACATAATACGGCTTCTATCATTACAATTATACTGTAGTAATACTAGATAATTCAAATTATTATTTTATTTATAATCCTGTTTTTGTTTGTTTTTCTCCACTGAAGGCGGAGTACCCTAAGACATTCTTTGCAGAATCTGGGAAGTATGAGTTTTCCCTGTGAAATGCGCACGCAACTGATCTGTGTAGATCGCTTCATACGGACCCTGGGCGGGGGGGGGGGGGGGGGGGGGGGCGGGGGGGGGGGGGGGGGCGGGGGGGGGGGGGGGCGGGGGGGGGGGGCGGGGGCGGGGGGGGGGG
>JAODKC010000117.1:8236503-8250461 GCA_026777985.1 Mormyrops attenuatus | reverse complement strand
TTACATATAACCGGCCCGAACCCCCACCAAGCAAGCCTGAGGTGACAGTGGCAAGGAAAAACTCCCTCTAGCAGAAACCTTGAGAGGAACCTAGACTCGGAAGGGGACCCCATCCTCCTCTGGGCGACCGGGGTGCATGGAAATGTATTCACATTGACATAAGTTCAAAAGTTCAAGTCCTAGTTGGTTCCAGGTTCCATATATATTTGTCTCCCTTCATACTGTGCTCTTATGTGTGTGTATTGTCTGATCTTACATTTTGGCTTGCTTTCTTTATATTTACAATAAATAAACAAAATACTTCTATAATTTGCCCAGGTTTGTGATGAGATGAGGAGCCAGAAGTCAATCAAAAACCAGAACACAGCATTTAAAGACATAACTAAAACATACAAGGATCCTCAGAATCAACAAGACTGGGCCCCAGGCAGAGTCTGCTGCTCATGGTTTACTGAGCCTGGGACTTCTTAAGGACCATGTCCCATGCTTTCCAGGTGAATCAGATGCAACATGTATTTCCATGTAGTCAATGGCTTATTTTATGGACTTCAAGAAAAGATAGAGACACCAAATGGTTTGTCCCAGAAGGGAACTGCTAAAATTGCTTTGAATGAGGCACTTGCCCTGTCATGACCAGTGCAGAGAGCTTGGATAAAACACATTCAAAGGCTTTCACAACAAACAGGATACCTGAAGTCCAGAACAGGATATCTGAACTATAGTTCCACAGTGCCACCTTTTCTGTCCAGTACATTGCAGGAAACACTTAACCAACAAGACCTGGGTCTCCTGGCTACATAGGCCAGTCCAGGTCTCCAGGATAAACAAACTTCTTGAAGCAGAATGATCGGTGTAACATCCCCTGAATTACACGGTAAATATCCCACTGTTTTCTGTGTAAACAGCAGCTGTATGTGTGTTTAGTCACGGTGTCTTACGTTAGGTCTTTGCTGGAGGTTATCATCAGACTGTCAGGAGCAGAGCCATGCTGGGGCTCCACAAGCCTCCCTAAGCAGTGAATCACAATTAAATTGTGATTTGGGCCAGGGTGGCTTTCTTGTGTAGGCGGGTCATGAAGTAAATCTTGCCATCATGTCTCCTGCCACAAGGCGTTGACGCTGACGCATTATTGGTGTCTAGCCCCTTGTGCTCAAATTAATCACGATGGTTTATATTGATATCTAATGCATTTTGATGAATGCTCGTATGGCAAGTGACCACGCCCACTCCAGATGGCCTGGTACGACGTCCTGACTGGCGGAAAATGACGGTGTGTTGTCACAGGGTCCCTGGCGGTGCGTGACTCATACCTGGAGCGGAGCCAGCCTTTCCGTTTACAGCGCTAACTTACCCCTACCTTCTCACAGCACTCCTGTAATTTGGTTATTGTCCCTCCAATACCCTTCACTCCTTCACCCCCACACAGATATTTTGGTCTGGCAAGGGCTGGGTTTGCAGAGATCGATAGCAGAAATCATAGTGTAAAATCAGGTGGGCCAGTCCCATGACAATACGCTTGCTGCAGATGTCTTTTTATCAGTATTTAATAACCTGTGGTGTTACTAAGAACAAATGAAGAAAGAGAATGAAAAATCAATTTATCTCTCAAGAGCACTTTTACTCCGATTCATCTAACCACACACACATACCTGTCAGACACAATCATTTTATTGTACTGTATCGCTCGCTGTGAACGCTGATTGGCTAACTGAGTCCCATGTGGGTGGGCGCAAGATCACCCGGGCCACCGTGGTAGGCAGATATAAACAGACATACTTTAGAAACATGGAGATTTCCCTCTCTTTCAGAAAGGTACAGTTTCTTGCTCTAACACAATGGCTGTATTTTCTAAAATCAGCTCCCATCTCTTTCTTCCCACCCTTAATTCTAAGCACCAATTTATTTCTATCTATAAACAGAACAAATGATGCTAAATGGTCTAAAATTTATTTGTTTCCTGATGCCCGATGTTACTCTAGCAATAAACACTGACTTATTGCACTATTTGCAGTACTTTTCTGGCTCACTCACAAAGTATAGACAGTATCCTGTGCATGGCATTTAAACACCGGTTCAAACATATCTGGAAATAGGAGGTATCTGTCATTTTAGTGTGGCAATAAAATAACACAGAATAACATCTCTCAGGATAAGCCAGCTCACTGGATATTTTATGAGAACTTTCCTTTTCCCAGCACTGTAAATATTTTTCTTGATGTCCCTAAAACGGTATTTTCGGATGTCTCTTACAGCCTGCCGTCTGTAACAATGTCCTGCATGTGTCAGTAGGAATTTTCTTTTTGCATTGTTTTGTGTGTGTGTGTGGATTATGTTTATATTACAATGTAATAAAAACCTGCTATTTTGACGTTGTAGGGACCATTTTTCAGGCCCCCTCAAAGATCTGTGTATGCAATCAAAAAAGTAAGAATGCCAAAATTCGCATACTTAGTTTGGTTACTCACGGTTAAGGTTAGGGCTGGGTAGGGGTTAGGGTTGTCATGTTTGGATTAGAGTTTTTCCCATGGAAATGAATGGAATGTGTGTGTGTGTGTGTGTTTGTGAGAGAGAGCGGGGGGGGGGGGGACCTTTATGGATTTCTGTGATGCATGTCAGTGCTCAGAAATGTCTGTGCTTCAAATATTTTTCCCCCACATATACAGTGTATGTTTTTTTACACACATGTACTGTAACTAACTTGCAATGTCAACTCTAGCAAACGGTCTGTCAAACAGTCATCTGCGTAATTAACTTCACTGAAGGAGTCATATAGCAAGGCATCCATTGTCTGTGTGAAGTCCTGGGGCCATGCTGGTCTCTGTAATGATTTCCCCCACTTTTAAGCAGTTGAGGTTTATTGCCTATATATGACATGCACACGAAGTGCAGGGTGTCTGTGAATTATGTTTATATTACATTGCGGGAACCAAATGTCCCCCACAAAGTGATAAAAACCTGTTATTTTGGCGTTGTGGGGACCATTTTTCATGTCCCCACAAAGATCTGTGAATTCAAGATACAAGATACCTTGCAAAACAAAATTCAGTCAAGGAACTAAAAAATCCTAAGGTCCCGTATTTTATTTGGTTACTTATGGTTAAGGTTAGGGCTGGGTAGGGGTTAAGGTTGTCATGTTGGGATTAGAGTTCCCCATAGAAATGAATGGAGAGTCCCCACAAGGATATAATTACAAACCTGTGTGTGTGTGTGTGGGGGGGGGGGATAATGGAGTCAGCTGATTGACAGAAGTTAGCAGAGCCTCCAGATAAAAGAAAGCTGCCCCCTTGTAGTGGTAACTCCCCATTCTCACTGAGCAGAAACACCACAGACACACTTGGGGGGACTTGGCTTTCACAGATTTTTTTGGAGGGGGGTGTCCATGTTAAGGAAAAAGGTAATCACCAAACCAGTAGCCCCCTGCTCTGGTTGTTCCCCAGAGTAAAATGCATATGAATCCAATCTCCCAGTGTTAAACCCCAGCTGTTATTTATGGTTTTCTTGGAGCCATATGGCAGGAAACGGATGGCAATCTTAGGTCATTCTGGGGTCATTTCTATATGGGATTTTCAGGCAGCGTTTCATCAAAATCTTCAAGAATCCTGGCTGATAAGCAGTTGGGAGGGAATCTGTCATCATCTGTGATCTGCTGTGAGGATGGGAACAGGGATGAGTCACAAAGATGGTGATATCTGATGCAGAAGCTTTATAAAAATAACATGGTAGATTATTTCTTTGAGGTATTTGTTTGTTTTTATGAGACATGCATCACAATAGTTCAGTTATGGGAGCAACACTGAATAGCAAGTATTTGCAATTTGACTTGGACTGTATGGGGGTGGGGTCCGAAGGTCACCGCCAACAGGCAGAAGGGGGGCTGTGAAATGCCTTGTCGAAGTGTTATCACCTTAAAAAAACGTATGTCCTTCTCCATCCAACCATCTGCCGTATAACCTGCATCCTCTCTGTGTCATCATTGGAGACGGAGGTGAGGTTTCACTGGCACAGATGATTCAGCGGCGGGAGTCACCTCTTCCAAGTCATTAGTGCCTATTAATCAGTTATGCGGCCAAGCGGATTATTTTAACAGCGAGAGTGTGCATAGGTGCCGGGACTTGTTGAGTGTGGAATTTGCTGGGCCCGTCGATAGGTGCTCCTTCATCCCTGGGCCTCTGCACCTTCAGATTAGATCTGAAATCCTGAACTGACACGTGGTGCTTGTTGGACTTTAATTGGCTCTGCTGGGTTCAGGATTATTGATCTACACGCCGAGCCAGTTGCACGTCACACAAAACGGCTCAGACTGCCACTTTTATTACTTGTTTAATGTTATTATTATTCTAGTTCGTATGCTCCTGCACCTAAACCTTCCTTATTGACTGAGGTTCCTCAGGAGAAGGATAAGCTCTAGATAAATGAATGCAAACTGATTTCTTCCCCCCGCTCAGTGGTATCGGAGAATTGACTCCACTCCACTGTAAGATATAAATCAGTTTCTCTCTGATTCACGGCTGCTGTGTCCTTGACCCACACAAGCTTCTAATATGAGAAGAATTTTTGACCGTCACATTTTTTTTTCTAAGAAGTAAATCCTCAGTGTTGATCTTCTCTACTTTATCCACTTCCCCATTCTAAGATAACAGCAAGCAGCTCAAATCCAATCAGAGATCAGCCGCATTTATCCTCTGTTTTTACACACCTCTTCCAGGGGTGTTTTTTATAAATCTCAGTGGTCCGTAGCAGGTGCTCAGTGAGGCAACAGCATGGAGATGGAAGTGATGTAAGATTTATGTCTGTGGCTCTGGGTTGGATTTATAGTGTTTTAGAATCCCGGTTCAGTAGCAGGGAACTCTCCGAAGCGATGTGCTGATTCAATTGCAAGTCAATATCCTTTCCATAAGCTATTGTTTTCACAGAGGGAATTTTATTTGTTTGGTGGTCTTTGATCCAAGTGTTTTACAAAAATGGATCCATGTAAGAGTGATTTGGCTTAAAGGCTCGATGTTTATCTTATATTACATTAATATAATGTATAATATATATAAACATATAAATGAATGTTTTTTTTTGTTTTCTGGGTAAAACTGGCCTTGTCTTTGAAATACCCTTTATGTCTTTGTAAAATAAATTACGCTCCTCAGTAATTCTGTTTTCATGGCAGGCTTGTTGTAATCAAATGTCAAATTGGCCTGTTAATGTTTTGATAGCCTATTGTAGTCATGTTTTGAATTAGGCAGCTACCGGGAAAACAAAGATTATTGAAACAATCTAAAATCCAGAAAAACTAGGTCAACACCCCAGAAATAATCTCAGTCTGGAAATTGAGACATGTCAACATGTTTTGTTGAGAAAGAGAAAATAAGATAAAAATATCGGGGGGAATATAGTATGAGGGAGAGAGATGCAGGCTGACTTAAGTGTTATTAGAGAGTCAAACTGACCTGTATGTGTCTGAGATGCACTGAAGTTCACTGGACACTGTGAGGTGTCACTGGCACAAGCTAAGGCTGCTCACATGGCTTACAGACTTACATTTTGCCTGTGTGTATATACCGTTCCCTCCTGGCCTGGCCTGAGTCAGCAACCATATTGCAAGTACCCTTCCTTAATCTGTAAGCTGACTGCTTATACACCCTTGGGCAAATTAATTGAAACAAGTAGTATTTGTTTTACAATCTGATTTTCAGTGTCATTCTGGAAAGCTAACAATATGCCTTCCATTAGTTACTATTTCAATGGGTTGGCGTTACATCATCATATGTCATCATACATCATCATCAGCTGTGTCTCTGTGTGTGCGATACCAGCTCCCCTTTTTCTGACATAGCCTCTTTATGAGACTTTTGCCCTTCCTCTCTCAGTGTTACCGGCCGCAGGAGGTAATTCTGCAATTTGTAAATGCCAGCTACATCCTTGTAATTTGTCGCATTCTGTGTCATTTGAGAACCGATGGTAGAATAGCGTCGATTATAGGCTGCCTTGGGCGATCGGCATCAATCTGCGTCAGCCTAGACAATCAAGCAAATCAGCTGATTCACCTTCAGCATTTTGCACGTGACCTGCTATCATAGCTGCATGTCCTTGCTATAGCTGAGCGGGAGGCTTGTCAGGACAGAGCCTTGATTCTTAACCACCATGCCACCTACTGTTTGCTGAGAAAAATCGGCACTCGCAATTTTTTTAACTAAGACAAGCAGGCAGCTTTTAAAATACAGCACAGGGCCCACAATTTTAAACCAGCTTCAGCTGTCATTTGAACTGTATGCAGGATGGAAGCTGCTTGGTATCTGGATGTACATGACACCTTTGTCCAGTCTGCCTGTGATTTGTGAAGCTGGATGTCAGGCTTTAATCACAATGGAACAAACACAGATCCCCTTGTGCCTAACTGAGGATTTATGGTCAGCTTTGAGCTGCTTTGTGTCATTTTCTTACATGGGTCTCAATACAACGCATCAGTCAAGAAGGAAAATGGTTCTGTGTCTTTGATGAGATTTGGTCCAGCTGCCCAAAACCACAGTGAAAAATAAGTTTAGGATCAAAGGAAATAGCTCTGTGTCTGTGATAACCTACGTCATAGTTCCCGTTTATTATTGCAGTTGCTTAGCACTTAGCGGATTTCTATTATTAATAGTTTTTATAAGGGTACAATAGCAATATCTAAAGGGACCTGAACTTGCAACCTTCTGGTTACAGGCCTGCTGTGACTAGCTCCCTGCTGTGACTAGCTGTTGATTCTCCTCGTGACAGATGCATGCTAAGCATTGTACCGAGGACATAATTGTGTGCCGTTCTTAATTAGCAAGCGGAGCTCACCCTCATCTCGGCTCGTGCTGTGGAGGTTGTCAGGCTCAGTCAAGGCAGTGACTGGAATAATCAAGTCCATGAACTGCTGCAGTCGTGTGCCCCACCGTGGTCACACCCCTTCATGCGGGTGAGCCGCCCACACCTGCCGTACCAAGACACAACACGGCTGGACCTCACACTGCTGTCTAAATAACAAGTGAAACGGCTCTACAAATGGGCAGAGAAAGATTTCTTGTGCCTGAAAATGGACTGGAGGCTGACTGAGAAAAGGCACTGCAGAAGGATTAAATAGAACCAGGTGAGGGTAAAAACAGTGCAGGCAGGGAACATAGCGTTCGGTATAAACCCCCCGAGAAGGACTGCTTGCCGTCCACATTGGATCGCCCCCCTCTGTTTGTCATCTCGCCTGCCATTTGTTGCAGTGTGTGGTCATTAGCAACAAGATAATTAATGTCAGAATAACAAAATATAAATCAAAAAACAAACTGTGTATTAACTTGGCTTATGTTGTGGCACTACTGAATACTCAGATCTGATTGGTTGGAAGGGTGTTGATTCATTTTCTATGACCACACCCATAGTGCCAGCCAAGTGAACTGCAGTGAATCATCATTAATTGTAACATTACTTAAAATTGTAGAAGTAGAACACGATTTAAAATGAACAGAAATTAAACAGAAATATTTAATCATTGGCAGAACAGAGTATATCTACTTCTAAATGCGTTTCCGGCTTGCAAATGTGAAATTAATGTCTAAATAATGTGTAAATAATGCTTAAATGTATAAGCCAGATGTGTGGTAACTGTGGTATAAGCAGGATAGGGCACTCAAAGCCATGCATTATAACTAGTTGTGCATTAACCCTTACATGACAATGCTAGAACTTACAAAAATATTGGCTTTAGGATTGATTAGGTAATTGTTTAGACCTAATGTCTCTGTGACGTGGGGCGTCTTGAACTTGTCTAATGTAGTCTAATGTAATATAGCTGAAGGAACACCTGCTTGCCTCTAAATACAGTGTAATGATGTCCTTTGTCTTCCAGTCTGTCTTGATGAGTCTGTTTTGTATTCCCCTCTTGTCATATGTGTAGCAAAAAGCATAAAGAATCTTGAATCTTGGAATCAAATGTAATGCAAGAAACTAACAGCGTTTCTTTAATACCAAAATGCAACAGCATCCGTCAAATGCCAAAATGAAATTATGATGTTTGATTTTGGTTTGCTTTTCCTTTGCATTTTATACCCTGTTCAGATCTGATGGGAACATTCCTCAAACCATATCAACATTTATGAGAATTTGGATTCTGTGTTCAGAGCCAGCAAGTTGTCACAAACTAGCTCACTGAAGGAAAGGCCCTGAATCTCAGTGGCCAAAAAAATGGCCTACATCTTGCGGGTGGTTCAAATGGCATGTCGCTGTGGTTACCACTAGGTTTTCCATGCAGTTATCAAGCCATACTTGTGACTAGGAAACAAGTTAAACTGATCTGCTTCTGGAATTTCTAAAATCGATAAATGGGTTAAACTATCACTACGTTTTACGGAAATATCTCAAACAAGACGGGTGAGTGCAGTTCTGCTGATTGTCAGAGGGGGCTCCTTAATGTGGGCGTGGTCTCTGTTGCCGGCTCAGCCTTCATCATCTCGCGCCGTTCCTGGCACAAGTCACAGGCACTTGACAACAATTCCACTTTATTATAGACCTATGGGAGACCTAAGTAGGGCTATACTCTCCATAAAAGCCCGGTTCAAACCGACCACATCCTGGTGATGCCATCAACGACGATACTAACCCTGGAAATGTTCCTCACATTCAGCTGCTTTAGAAAAATAACTCCTGCTGTTTTTACATTTTTATACTGTGGCAGCACTGGGCATTTTCCTGCTGGACAGATAGGCCGGTAGGATCCCCCACATATAAATGAGGAGACTTATAAACCAATAGCTTATTCAGTATTAATTATAGTAGATGGATCTAGCAGTCATAAAAAGGAGAAACAAAATGCTGATGTTGAGGTCCTTCTCTCTAATGGGTGGGTCATTGGTTTGGGCTTTGTTGGGTTGGGGGGGGGTTCATCATTTGAGTGTGTGAAGGTGCTCCTGTCTCCCACAGATGAAGTCCACTGGGGGGGAGGAAGGCCTCTTTACAGACAGCTACTGCAAGGTGTGCAGCGCCCAGCTCATCTCCCAGTCCCAGCGGGTGGCGCACTATGAGGTGAGGAGACAGTCATATAAAATTTCAGCCTTAGAACATACAAACACATGTATGCACAGATGCAATCTTACAGAGACAGTCCAGTGGACACCAGAGCCGCATGCTTCCCATGCTCACACACCCCAGAGACACAGAACTAACCATCTGTAACACAGCCTGGGGCGCAGGTTACTTTGCTGAGCACATGGTCTTACAGCGTCAGTGTAGCTGGCGTAAGTCCCAGTAGGCGCTTTGTTGTTCTGCCCTTGAGCAAAGTACTTAACGTGAACTTTTTCTGTAAAATATCCAGCTGTATAAAAGGGTCAGAACTGAAGGTCTGCTCAGGTAAACCAGTGGTTCTCAATCCTGTTACTGGCACCCCCGCCAAAATGTTTTCATTCCAGCCCACACTGCTTTCACCCTGCCACATTCATTATCAGCCTATTAAGGACCATATAAGCCTGAATAAGGTAGGATTGGAATGAAGACATTCTGGCGTGGGGGGGGGGACAGGATTGGGAACCACTGTGCGAAATACTGAAAACAGGCAGAGAACCCCTCCTGGCAGCTGGATAGTGTACCGTATTGATCAGCTCTTCCTTCTGAATGTCGCCTGCCAGACAGCCGGGGATTCCTGGCCAGTTTAATCACTCTGGGCTATTCCACAGCGCAGTCCCTGTGGACATCATCCTTATGGCGTCTGAGCAGTCAGGGAGTCCGGGACACTTTTTAAGGGCTGATCTGTTATATTGTATGTTTTCCCATTATGTATCTGATAAGGAAATGTGCTGTAAGAAGGGGATTTGACCCAGTGCATTTCTGTAACAGTGGGTTTAAGTTGTTACCATAAACATGAGTTAAAAAACACATGCTTCCAGGTCACTGAATGTTTCCCCCTATTTTAGACAAAAAAGGCAAAAACAGCATGGATCTTTAATTTAGAAATTGATCTAGAAAATACAGTCAAAATGATGGAAAGTATATGATTTCCTAGTTTCTTGCGATAAAACATGGCTGAGCAGATAAACATTTAAAAAGTGCACACCCCTTTGTTGCTGCCAAGCCTTTTGAGAATGATTGACATCCGCAGGTACTCTGGGAAAGGCTGTGTGTCCAGGGATTTCCGCCTCCCATTGTGTGCTGCTGTGTCTGCTCTGATGTGATTAGGGTGTCTGCCAGGCATGAAGCCCACAAAAGGTGACAGCTGAATGTCTCTCACTCTCTGTCTCCAGGATGCTGCCCTGCTCCTTCTCCCTCTCTCTGCCCTATCTGTCATTCTCTCTCAGTCTGCTCCGGTCTCCTACGCAGTCTCTCTGCCCTTCTCTGCCCTTCACACACAGGCTAACCTGTTTGCTGTCTCTCTCTCTCTCTCTCTTTCTCTGTCTTTCCATCTCTCTAATTCCGCCTCTCTTTCATACAACTTTACTTGTTCCCACTACTGTGCTTTGCTCTAGTTCATCTTGTCCCAGGCAGGATTTCAGCATGGGCTCATCAAAGTCAACAAAAAGTGGGAAGTCAGAAGAGAACTATGATGGGCACACCGGCTTCCTGTGGTCAGGGCCCCTCGGTGCCTCGTGCCCCTGTTTTTGGCACCCATAGGGCAGGCGAGGGTGCAGTCTGGCAGTGACTGATCGTTCCTTCCCATGAGCCACTGCTCAAGAGAGGTAGCCCTGCTCAAGCTGTAAACATTCTTACAGCAAACTTGTTAAGCTTGTTAATTATAATGGGCAAATGGAACAGCACAGCCAGGACCCTTAATAAACCTAATTGCTGGTCAAGAAGGCTGTGTATTGGAGCAGAACTGGAAAGTTCAGGTCCAGAAAGTACAAATCCAGACCAAGGTTTTGTTTCAACCGACCAGTTGATTACACTGTGACTGTGACTCTTTATATTCAACTGGTTGGTTGAAACAAAACCTTGGTTTGGATTTGTACTTTCCGGACCTGAACTGTTCACCTCTGGTAGGAGGCAGAGTCTCTTCACTTGAGCTAACAGTTTATTGCCTCTGTTTCAGTGCTCAGCATCATATATCACCCCTGGCTCGATCCATGGCACATTTTAAGGTGAAATAAACTGTAAATGAAAAAGTACTAATGAAAGCATCATTTGTAGCTTCACATAGTGGTTTATTTCTGGACACTGAGAGACAGAGATATTTTTATGTGCGATGTGTTAAATGGCAAGTGAGTGGAAGCTTGTGTGTTTGCATCCAAACTTTAACCTCGTCACTCCATCCTCAGGCTGCTAAATTTGCAAAGAGTGTTTGCAGGAACACATTTAGCATAATTTTGCTAGAGTGAGTCACAAAGTCCTGGGCATGCATTTGAAATTCAGGTCTGTTCTTTAGAAGTGAGGGATGTCTGTGGGATTGCAGTTTCTCTGCAGGTTATTCAAGTGTGTAAACTAAGAATAAATAATAGAGTAAGACGGAGTAGTTCAATTAGAGAATGTGTTAGTTCAGCTTGTTGATTTGGTGCACAGGTGGACAGAGAACCTCTGTGTTTGTGTTACTAAAATTCAGAAGCTCCACCATCCATCTTTTATAAATGCTTATTCAGTATAGAGTCACAATGGGCCTGAAGCCTGGAGACAAGGCAGGAGAACACCCTGGATGGGATGCAAGTTACATACTCACACCTAGTCACACACTAAGGGCATTTTAGAGACACCAGTTCATGGGATGAGACTGGGGTATTTGGAGGAAACATATATGAAAATAGGGAGAAGATGGACAATCAATACAGAGAGCCAGGGAGGGGAATCAAATCTACTACACTAGTCTGGATCTGTGAGATCATAAGGGTAGGTACTGAGCTACCATATCGGACAAAATGAGAAAAGAAATTATGGAGCTATGCTAAGTTATAATAACGGAGAAAACCAGGCCAAATTTGAAAGGAAGTTTTATATTATTATTATTATTCATCTAGTGTATTTATGGCATTTAGAGGTGTTGCTGTAATGTCTTAGACTTGAAATTAATGCATTTTTCGCAATGCTAGTTCAAACCCCTTTGAAAAGTGGTATTTTTATGTGAAAAAGTTCTTGGTATTCTGTAAACAGACGTATTAAAGATAAATATTACATTGAACAAATTGTCATGAATGGAGAACACAGCTTCTGGCTTTTATGAAGACTGGAAATGGCGCCTGTGTCCAATGACATTCCTATCATGGCATGTCGGATCGATAAATAATGAAAGGCTTTTAAAATGGGCCGGTGCTTGTTAAAAACCCATCAGGATCTCAGGGAAATAAACGTGTCTGCCCTTCCCTCCTGGATGTCCGCAGTACAGCTGCATCTCCTCGATTGTTCAATAAGCGAGGCCACTATGTGGCCAAACAGCTACTGGTCATTTGTATTGCAGGTGAGGCTTTCCTGGACCCCCCAGGCAAATCACGCCTACATAAACGACACCCTGAGACTGCTAATGGGTACAGCAAGGGGCGCTGAATCATTGCAGTGACTTTCCACCGCATTGCCTTAAAGTACAGATAATATTTGTAAGGGCCTATGCGCCCTGACATGATCCATGACTGTATGTTGTGGTAGATGCTTATGTCTGAACAATAGATTAAATGATTAGACGGTGGGATCTCTTTGCCCAAGAGACCATTAAACCAGTGAGCCTCACTTGACACATCCCAGAACATGAGATTGTGTCATTGTTACGAATGGCTGAGTGGTCGGAGGATCCAAAAACCAGAGGGGGGGCAAAGTGGTCCGAGTGTGTGAATGACTTTATTCAGTCTTTCAAAAACTGGTGCAAAAGTCCATAGGACTAGTAAAGACAAAAACAGGAATGATAACTCAAGGTAGGTTATGTCTTGCAGGTCTCCAGAGTGCAACCAAAAATCTGTGAAGTGAGACAAAATTTTTTCCTTGGTCGTACTGGTGTGCCTAACATTCCACAGGTCTATCAGTAGTACCAAAAGTACAGTACATCATGGTGTTGGTTTTCCACTGCCGTAAAAACTGGTTCCGGTACCGAATGACATCACAACGTGAGGCGGGGCATTTTGTACTGAGTTCGAAAAATGGCTATAATATATTATAGGGTGGGCGATTTGCAACATTAAAACCAACATAAGATGTTATGCAAGTGCGATTCTTACACCGCTAGTCAGCTAGTTTAAGATCAGGCTTTTTCTTACCTTCAATTTGGTACGGACATTATAGTGCAGGGAGTTAAAGCTTAATTCCTGTGTCATAGAAAAAAAAATGTAGCAAGTTTTGCAATTTTAATGATTATTCCTTTTCAAGTTTATCTAGTGTATGTTTAAAAATCTGTTAAGTTAACCTCCGCTGCTTTTGCATGAGCACTGCATGCCTTCTACGAGACAGTCATATTCATTTTCATCCTTGCTGTTTAAAATCACTCCAGAAAGGTTTGTGAGAAATGTATGTTAAATTCCTTTTTTGTTTTATGAGTACCCCTATATTTATTACAATAGAATAATACCGAGCTGCCCTCATATATTATACAAAACATTTTATTTCTTGTCATGCTATCCTGATATTGTTGTATCTGATCTTCCATCCGGATCACAGTTTAAGCTTGCATCTTTCATTTGTCCACACATCCATTGTTATTTATTTGTTTTACTTTGTTTATGGTTGTTTTCTGAGTTTGCAACTTTTTTTTTCAAGATGGTTGTCTTTTTGTGTTTCAGAGCCAGGCTATTTGCATAGAAATGCATTGCAAGTGCCACCCCAAAGTACTGAAGTACCAAAAAAGTACCCCATTGGTTTGGTGCCTTACGTAGTGGAACTTTTGGTATTGGTACTCGACCAGAAGTCAATGGAATAGTGAAAGTACCGATAGTACTATACTAAAAGTATGGTACCTGGTGTGGTGGAAAAGAAGAACGTCAAGGTCAGAGCCAAGCAAAGGCAGAGAAGGAGTGGGTCTTCGCCTGTCATTGGCTCTGTGATTGGCTCTGTGATTGGCTCTG
>JAODKC010000117.1:8226065-8236403 GCA_026777985.1 Mormyrops attenuatus | reverse complement strand
CAGAGCCAAGCAAAGGCAGAGAAGGAGTGGGTCTTCGCCTGTCATTGGCTCTGTGATTGGCTCTGTGATTGGCTCTGTGATTGGCTCTGACCCTGAGATTCTTCTACATTGATGTATGTGTTTGAAATTGCGACCTTTAGGCTATTCATTTTGGAGGAACAAACGAAAACACATGTTAGGCAACTGGTAACTCAAGATGAAGAGAAGTATTCCTAGTTATTGATAGTTTTTTTGCGCTGTGCTGCCCAATACTCATATCCCCGACCCCGGCCTGGGCCTTACGCCATCAGCGGAGCTAACCGTTCAACCATCTGTCTCCCCTGTCCCTGGTAAAATGCCAAACAGTAACCCAGGCCAAGCACTGGAGATGGCATCAAACTCAGAGCCAGCAGCCAAAGCATGGCTGGTAACAGTGTTTTTGTTGTCAAACGTCAACATTCCTAAAAAAAACACGTCTCAAAGAAACACATCCTGTGAAATATTTGGGTGTACCTGAATGAAAAAGTTAGGCGTACCATTGCAACCAATGCAAAACTTTAGTCTGGAGCCCTGTCTTGGAGGACCCTGCATCGGCATCAGCCACCCACAGATTACAACACTCTCCCCAGGTAAAGGCCTCCGCATTGTCTATATAGACTGTAGCCCTTCCCCCTTGAGCAATTAACATTCTCAATACAAAATATCCAGTATTAACAGTTCTAAAATATACCATTCCAAAATACAATTTTATTCAAATTTATTAATACAATATACAAAGCATTAAAAAAATCAGTTTTCATTATAACTTGCAATAATCCCCATATCAACTTGGTTTTTCCAGTCTGATTGTGAACACCCCCATCACAAAAGTGAAATGGTAGTGGCTCCTCAGTTCCACCAATAAAACAGGAAGAGAATGCTACTCTGGTTATAGTTCAAGTTACTAGACTTAATACCTTCCAGCCGTCATCTCCCCACTCACCAATCCATGCAAGGTCAAATACTGTGCTTTGTCTCATTGAAACAAGGTTATTGGTAAAGTGTGAGAACCAAAACAAAAGTTAAATGCGAAATCTAAAAACAAAATAAGACGATCAAAATCAACACGATCAATTTACCTTAAGGCTGGCTGGCTTCTGCTTTTTTCCACCTAGAAGTGCCCATGGATGGCAGTTAGATTATCGTAGGCACAGTGATTCAGTAATAGAATAAGAATGTCAAAAATCTGGATGAAAGTAACCACTGTTAACAGTAAGGGTAGTAACGGTAAATGAGAAGGCCATGTTGTGGATTGATTACATCGGTTATACACAGCGACATCACTAACTGTAATGGAGGCTCTTTGCTTGTTGTTTGGGGTTATTTGAGAAGGTTTTTGTTCCCCCGCCATCCTGCCAGTACCGCCACACGAGTTGGGTTCGCCCAACGCATGTCAAAGTGGGTCAGTCACCAGAGCCTCAGGGTCATCTGATAGCTAGTGTCCGATACGAGCTGACTTGGGGTGCCTCCAGGGGCTTTGCTCGAAGGATGTGCCAGTTTCATAAGCTTCCTCCATGTCCACTCAGCCTTTAATCACCCTGTTTGTGTTTGGTGCCTTTTTCATTAAGCTTCTCTCTCTCTTATAGGACTTTCTTGAACTTCCATCAGTGTCAGTTTGTGTTGTTCTGGTCTTGTTATGACGAGATAGATAGGGTCAGAATGGGATCTTATTGATGTTGATTATGATAGTACGTGGCCTGCGTATTAAAGAATGACCCATGTTTCTGTACTCATCCTCCTGCTTTAGCTAACCCCCCCGCCCCCCACACCAAAACTGGCCTCTATCAAAAGCAGCTTAAAACAAGAATACTGGTTCATATAGAGAAAATACACTTACTATTGGTACTACTGGTTCATTTCTGAATGTCTTTATTTCTTTATTGGTTTCAGAGCCGGAAGCATGCCAACAAAGTCCGACTGTACCACATGCTACACCCTGCAGATGGGGGCTGCCCCGCCAAGAAGCTACGGGCAGACAATGTAAGCATGCCTCTCCTCCATCATGTGACTCCATGAGGTCAACGGTCGCACATCCATTTGGTTATTATGAGGGAGAGAGATCTTTAAGTCTTTAAGTCGGATTTGTGGGTAAGCCTGAAAAATAATATTACAGTACATAATAATAATTATTATACAGTAATAATAAAACTAACTAAATATGGTCCTGTACTGTATCTCGGGCTGACGAGCCATTGATGCCACTTAATTTTTTCAAGAGCATCCTGAATATAATAGGCTTTATGGCAGTCCGTTCACAAGTTCAAGGTGTCCATAAGTTGGGCATTCTTAACCTGGGGGCAGAATGGGTCACTTTTACAGTTTATGACTCGCATCTTTGAAATTAAGACACATTTAATGAAATAGCAGAAAGGAGTAGCAACAAATGACAGCCATTTTGGTGTCAACACATTGAGGACACACAGGAAACCGACTCTTATGTGATGGGCAGTGAGGCACAGTTGGAGTGAATGAATTTGCTTGTTACCTGACATCGGTCTTGGAATTTCAAAAACAAACCATGACTGGCTTGATTAGGAAGCAACAACAAACCTACAACGGCAATGGGCGTCCGTTTGGTCAGAAAGGCTCCCGTCCCGAAGAAGTCTCGTTTATTTGATCGTCGTGAGCAGCCCTCCCCCAAGATTGCAGTCAGCTGTCAGCTACCAGGATCAAATTGGCCTTCATGCCTTTCAGCTATTATCTCCATAGGGCCCAGAGTAGTGAATTATGGGAATTACCAGAAGTGTGAGTTCGCTGAGTGACAGGATAAGTGGGTCATTTTCGAGGAAGGGGCACATGCAAAAGGAGTATGTGTTCAAACACGTTGCGCTGGCTTCGCTTTGACTGCAGTCACTTATCACAGCAGTGAAGCTGAGGTATATTTCTTTGTGTTGGCCTTGGACTGAGAACCGTTCTTTTCAAGGTATAGCAGTTGTTACACATTTCACTTTTGAACATATAACTCTAGTGGTTTTGAGTTGATTATCTTAACCACTATGAGAACTGCTGGCCATTGTGCTCCAATTGAGGGGCTGTTGCAGTACTTGGTATACATAACCTGTGAGCACACCTTGCACAAAGACATGGCTGGGCCCTTGAAAAAGTCTACCAAATCCCCCCCCCCCTTCAAACCAAAGCTTCCATTATCCATGTTTTTATGCTCATGGGCTCCTCCTAGTGTCTGGGCCCTTGGCAGTCTTTCCCTTTCTCCCTCCTTACAGACCACCCTGTCTGTACAAAGCCCCCCTATCCTGTACACCACATTTCCCTGAAAACCCCAACAGTGCAAAAACACTTGTTTTGCAGGAGAACAAAACTGAGGCCATGAGATAATCCACCATTTGGGGCCTGCACTGAGTTTCCTGCGCAGTTATATAAAAATGAGGAGACTGCCCTCAGAAGAGCCTACAGAGATGTGGCTGAAGGCAGTTGTCTGGTTGGTGCGGTGGTCAATTGCACACATATTCTTACACACGAAGATCGATTAAGAGATTCAGTCTGAATACGAGTCTGCAGTGTAGAATGAGACCCAGATGAAAAGGCGAAGAACACGCAACATCATGTGGGGCACTGTATCGCTCATTCATCCATTCATTCACTTACGTACACTTGTTCACCTCTACGGCTGGGTTTCTGTCGCCAGGACAACTGATCACTGAGGTCATGAAAGACCCACTGTCACTGAGGCTGTCATTCACCTGCGCAAATGCTGAATGTGATCTCACCCTGCCAAGTGAACAGGATTTCTAATCCGCTTTGCTTCTTTTCTTACATTCCCTGACACTGGAATGTAAGATTAAGTGAAGGGCAGCTATGGAAGATTATGCAGAGACAGCTGAGTGTTTTATAACAACTTTGTGGCTGACAAGTGGGTAATTAAATTTTTCTTCTCATAAACACAGGGAAAATTTCTCCTTCATGGCCCAGGCGAGAGGTTGACCTCATCATGTGATGTAATTCATGTCATATAGTCCTTCAGTCAGGGAGCTGCTGTTGCCAAATTCCTGTATGGGACACGGCTGGCTCCAAGCTGGTTCCTTACTGTGTGGCCGCTGGACGTGAATTAAGTCTACATTCACTTTACCAGACAGAAGTGACTCAAATCAGACACAGCTCTGATGATTTATGTGTGGACACACCACATCCCCTATAAGATCTTTTCTAATCAGGTTTGAGTCACTTTCATATGTGGTCCTAGATCAGATACTATTCCATGTAGGGCAGGAGCGACAATCTTATACGCAAAGGGGCGGTGTATGCAGGTTTTTGGATTAGCTTTTGGTCAGCTGTCCAAACCCAGGTGTGAGGACTCAGCAAATCATTCCTCTAATTAATAATCTAATTAAGAAGTTGCATCAATGGCCCTTTCTGGATAAGACTGCCTACCCCTGGTGTAGGGTGATCAAGGTGACCAATCAGACAATGAGAGGGTGTGACTACTAGTATAAAATTTGGAGGGGGGGCACATGATGAATAGGACCAATTAGAGTTTGCAGTTTCAAAAGTCTCCATTTTCACTCTTCCACACTGCAACTCGAAAAGGGAGTATTCATACGTAAATGACTGTGAGAGTGTTGGTATGTTTTTGGGGGCTGAAAGCTCTGGGGTAGTTTGGACGAAAGGTGCAAAGTGAGACTAATGTCTGTGGGACTCTTCAGACTCTTCAGCGTAGCAGGGTGGACGTAGCCCAAGATGCTTGCAGTGCAGCAAGAAGCATAAAATATTGATTAAAAAACCTGCACCTCAAGAATATTTTGGGCCCACCTGCAGCTTGGGGCCCCTGGATAGTGCCCTGGTAAGCTCTTGCTAAAGCCTGAGTATGGTTTTACCTCGTCTAGGAATGAAAATCTGCTCTACTCCAGGTAGAGGTGTAGGAACCAGGGTGAGCAGGAGTCCGCCGTGTACCTCCAATATTTAATGTAGATTCATTCACCCCCCCAACAGACTTTTGAATTTAAATTATTATGTTGTGCCCCCCCACTATCAAACTTTCTTCCACACTATTTGCTCCATGAACTGGTTTGGTGGCCTTGGACTTTACAGTGTATTGTGTAACTGAAAGATAAGGTGGAAGTAATTAATTCTAGGTCTTCTTCTGAGCAGTGAGACTGAACGGGTGAAAGGAGAGTATCTCCTTTAATCCATGTTTTTGGAGGAAATGCATGGTGGAACAAACGTCAGCATATTAACAAAAGGCATCCATTTTAATTGAAGGCATTTAACTATGGTGGATAGTTGAAAAATTCTTATTTAAGACAAATTGCGGTCAACCAACCTTGTAACCTTTTGTCACCTTGAATTCTCGCCCTTCATCCAAATGACTTGCCTTATGGGAGTGGGTGAGCTTCATTTCCAGTCTTGCCTGCAAGTGAGAATGTACATTCAGCAGGAAGACATCTGAGGCTAAGTGCTTAAACCGTCTCTCTTTACCCTGTGTAGCCGTTATCTGATTCTAAATGAACAAATTTATTGTACAGGTCATCTGACTGAGCTTTAATATTTTGTTGAATTTGATTTTCATTTTTTTTAGATAAATTTAGGTCAAAAATAAACATCTTTACTTTTTGGGTTCCCCCTTGTGCTAGATTTTTAATCTACCGGGAGTTTTTTCCACTAGATTTTTTTCCCTCAATAAACCCCACATAAAAAGAAATATACTGTTTGGAGTCTGTACCTGGTCACAGGGGAGTGCTCCTATACCCACCTGGGGCTTGGACCATTAGCAGCTGCAGGTAGGTTGACTGTAAATGGAGGATTCCTGTAGGGAGGCTGTTCTCCAAATTTTCGCTTGTTTTCAGTTTGTCACTTGTTGCAGGCCCATCCGGTGCCATGTTGTATGTCGGGACGCCAATCTGCTGTGATCAGAGCCTGAGTGGAGTCCTTACCTCTGAGGCTGCAGTAGTGAACCCAGGATGGATGGAGCCACAATGACGGGCATGGTACATTTAGGGAACACAGCCATAGGTTTTACAGCTAGAACCACTGCGAGGAGATTAGATTCATCGGATGAGCGCTGAGTCAAACGTTTTTGACGGGTTGAAAGCATCGGACGCTGAAATGGCTGTTATTTGACAGACGGTTTCATATGGCATTAAAAATATTACTTCAAAATGCCTGCAGTGAGAAATCAGGGCAGACCAAGGATTGTGACGACAGACTGTTCCTGGGAAAAATGTCCTGCCTGCTGGAAAGGCGTGAAAAGCCATAGTGAACACTATAGCCAGATCTGTGGATGGTTATATGTGCTGAGCTCTCTGAAACTCCCAATTTTTTCTTTGTGTGCCTGCAGGGCGGCGCTGATAGCGACGTGGACAAGAACAAGTGCTGCACTCTGTGTAACATGTCCTTCACCTCCGCTGTGGTGGCACAGTCTCACTACCAGGGCAAAATCCACGCTAAGAGGCTGAGGCTGCATCTGGGGGCCCAGGAGTCCCTCAGCGAAACTGCGGCAGGTAAACAGTCTCCCCCAGGCTCCCCTCTCCCTCCCCACCCGGGTCCGAAACCACCACGGCTCAGAAGGCCTCTATTCCAATACAATCCTTCAACCCAGCTAGTCTAGTTAGTAGTTAATGGTTTGTTCTACTCATACGACCATATGGGCCTTAAAATATAACACTTACAACTTGTATTTCTGGAGAAACTCTGAGATATTAAAAATGTACTTTATGGTATAAATTATGTGCTCACAATGTAGCAATTTAAATAATTAAGGTAGGCAAGTTGATGCAGAAACCCGTAGAGCAGGGGCCTATTCCACAAAGCAAGATTTCTTGCTTAGTCGGATAACTTGTTGCATTTCAGGAAGTCTAGACTTGATGAACTTTATTTTTGTTCACATACATTTAGCACAGACTACCTTAAATCCAACAAGTCATCTGGCTAAGCAACAAATCCTGCTTCATGGAACACCCCCCAAGGGTAGGCAGTCCCCAGAAAGGGCCACTGTGTGTGCGGGTTTTTGCTGCAACTCTCTAATTAAATTACTAATTAGAGGAATGATTGGCTGAAGAGTCCTCCCACCTGGGGTTGAACAGCTTATCCCAAAAACCTGCACATACAGTGGCCCTTTGAGAATAAGATTGCCCACCCCTGCTGTAGACACACAGCTGCTAGGTCCTGAGTTTGATTCCCAGATTCAGGCCATCAGGAAGAACTTTGGTTGGAAAACACTTTAACTTTTACTTTAAAAAGCAAGCCTGCTGTTACCCAGAATGCACAGTACAGACACTCTACTTATGAACGAGTTGCGTTCCGAACGCCCGTTAATAACTTCAAATGTCCGTAAGTCGTTATTCAACATCATTTTAAGGGTATACGCAAGTATGAAGAATTAGGATGCTGGGAAGAAGTAGCAGGCAGAAGTCGTACTAGGCGGAATTGGCGTGCAGAAAAAAAAATTATGTTGCAGACAGGAAACGGGAGCCCAACGAACACAATTTGGACTTTCAGTCCGCTTCGTTCGTATGTCTGAAAGTTCGTAAGTTGAAAGTTTGTACGTTGAGGAGCGTCTGTATTAAAAAGTGAGCAGTGAGGACAGGTAAAGTGTGAGAGAGACTGGCTAAGCCAAGACTCAAACCCTGCAGTGGGTCGTAGAGCCAGCATTTCCGCTCCCCTAATCTAGAGACACAAGATAAATAATAAGAGATCAGTAAAATCAGAAGTAAAAATAGGTGAGTAAACAGATTAACCATCACTTTGAATGCAAGATGTGAGTCTGTGTAGAATACGGAGTCATATATTTCCAAAATACTCTACATAATAACCACTCTGGGTGGGATGCCAAACATGTGACACATTCAGCCATTTTGGGTTGGTTTTTAATTTGGGTGGGGGGGCCTTTGGCTCATGGAAGGACAACAGCTGGTCATTGGGCTTGGAATCAACATCTGGATGTGTTTACCGGAGATGGGAGAATAAAACTCATTACTGTCATTGATTGGGAATAAAGAACAGGTCATATGAATGGGTGACTTGCCTCACCCTGGTTCATCTGCACCCACCCCCCCCAAACCTTGTTAATCATCTTAACTGTATCCAGGGTAACTCCCACAGAGAAGAAGCTTAGGCTTCTAACAAGGTTGCAGATCAGGCTGTGGGATGCAGAGTTGTAATAGCTTCTAGTATAGCATGTGTCCCCTGATGTGCTGAGTGCTGACAGCAAGGGGAATCACACTGTTCAGAATCAGAACTCACTTTATTGCCAGTATGTGTGAACATACTATACTGCACGTATACTTTGAAGGGAAGATGTTGGATAAGTGGGGAATTTTTCTTGAGTGAGTGGATCGCACCTGGGTGACAGATTACTGAGGTACCAGGTGAGTTTATTTAGGAGCTGGACAGGGAAGAAGCTGTGGAGATGGTGTGAGGTCCAGGTCACGATGCACTTCAACCTCCTCTGTGTTGCCTTTCAGAGTTCTGAGAAAATCTTTCTTGCCAGAGAGAGAGCACAGGTCTGTGGCTCTTTTTCCCATAATCCCCTGCTCAGAAACAGGACAAGATTTACAATAGGAGAATTTAAAATGAGTCATACAGTGGCGAAACTTGGGCTCCTGGGAGAGTGAACGTCATGCTGATAAATGTGCCAGTGTTGGAGGAAGCTTTGATGTCATTCTTCTTTTTGATGTGTATTTTAAGCCAGGCAGTAGAGTGGCTTGGTACTGGAACGTAATTATATTGACTACAATCAGACTGCAGGGAGGGTCTTGTGACGTGTGTCTGTCTGTGTGCTGCAGCTTGTGGGCTCTTTATTACTATTAATCAGCCCCAGAGAACAGAAGTTGGGGGCACTAGGAGAAAAGGTTATGAAATCAGGGCAACTCTGCGTCTTGCTTGAGACTAGCTTTTGTGTGCAGTGTACTGCATCCCCTCCCAGCCCATGGGATAAGGCGGGCGAGGATGTGGGCAAATACAAATCAAGAAGTAAAAGTATATAATGCAAATACTGTATATTTAAATATATGCTTAAAAGGTTTTTTAATGATAATGGCGAAAGCGAGAGAGATAGGAATGCTGCCCATTATACGCACACACTTACTCACACACACGCACACACACATCATCCCCCCACCGGTGTGTGTTTGATGACATCAGCAGTGACAGAGGTCTTTATTACAGACCGAGTTATATGGGTAAGAGACAGAGAACAACTGACCATCGGAAAGGCACTTACTGATTTTCTGCACGTACGCGCCATTGCAGATGAAAACTGCCCCTTTCCCCTTCGCCAGCTGCACCGAGGAGAGGAAAGTAAACAATTTGGGAACTATATTAGTGCGGAGTGGGGGCCTTGTTGGAATTTCACTGCTGTTAAGGAGGTTAAAAGATAAAAAGCGGGGAGTCAAACAGAAGCAATGAGAAAATGCATGTGGAGCAGAGGCAGAGTCTGCAGGCTAATCGTCCTCCCTGGCATCTCGCCGACTGCAGGGATGTGATACACAGACCAGGGTGGGTTTAGGAACATTATGGGATTTGGTGCCTCGCACCCAGGTCAAATGGGCTCGCAAATCGGAACTCCATCATAGCCACACTAAAAGGAAAGAAAGGCCTAGAATGTGCCTGTGATGAGCCGTGTAGTGCCGGGGAAATGCAGCGTGTGCCCTTTTACATTGGCCATGAAGGCAAGTCCATCAGAACAGGAAGTATCCTAAAGCAGCCAGCCCCTTTTGCTTTCTTCGTCGGTTGCCACAGGGGGGCACTAGAGGGCTTAGAGGCCCCTCTGAATGACCATCTGTGACCCCTCAAGAAATAGTCACCCAAAGACCCCAAAAAACAATGATTTAGACATACTGTACTAGAACATGTGATGTGTCTTTTACCTTCCTTGGTGAACTGAGCCTCTCCCCACCGCCATGGTATCCTAGTAACACCACTGCTCCCCACCCCATGAAAATCTTGGACCCGGCTGTCAGATTCTCCCTTACACCGGCACTGTGCACAGGGTAGATTGGCTTGTCGCCCGTGGTTGATTCTGCCCTGGCTGTGTCACAGCGAGGGACAGTGTGGCAGAGCAGTGCGACTCCTGCCCATTCTGGCCGCTCAGTTTTGGCCTGCTGGTCCCTCACTCCCCACTATGTGACTGTGTGTCATTCAGTAGCACGGCGCCACGTGAAACACAGCCAGTTGGGGTGCAGTCCTTGGGAGGATGTGCCCCCCTGACCCCTTACTAATGCTCCTTCAGATCAGTGTTATAGTTCAAGTAGAAAATCACCACATCCCCTATAAGAAGAAAGTATGATCTGCAGAAATACACTCACCTAAAGGATTATTAGGAACACCATACTAATACGGTGTTTGACCCCCTTTCGCCTTCAGAACTGC
>JAODKC010000117.1:8210038-8225077 GCA_026777985.1 Mormyrops attenuatus | reverse complement strand
AGGTTCTCTCCAAACGAGCTTGATGGGCCGAATGGCCTCCTCTCGTTTGTAAATTTCTTATGTTCTTATGTTCTTATGAAAAGGGGAGTGAGGAGCATTAGGACCTGGGGGAACTCAAGGGTGAGTTTGAAAAGGGGAGTGAGGAGCATTAGGACCTAGGGGAACTCAAGGGTGAGTGTGAAAAGGGGTGGGGGGACAAGACAACCTGGGAGAGCTCAAGGGTGGAGTGTGAAAAAGGGTGGAGCTACAATAGGACCTGGGAGACTTCAAGGGTGAGTGTGAAAAGGGGTGGGGGGAAAATAGGACCTGGGAGAGCTCAAGGGTGAGTGTGAAAAGGGGAGGCGGGACAATACGACCTGGGAGAGCTCAAGGGTGAGTGTGAAAAGGGGTGAGGCTACAATAGGACCTGGGAGAGCTCATGGGTGAGTGTGAAAAGGGGTGGGGCTACAGTAGGACCTGGGAGAGCTCAAGGGTGGGTGTGAAAAGGGGTGGGGGGACAATAGGACCTGGGGGAGCTCAAGGGTGAGTGTGAAAAGGGGAGGGAGGAGCATTCGGACCTGGGGGAGTTCAAGGGTGAGCGTGAAAAGGGGTGGGGGGACAATAGAGTAAGGAATGGGGTGTGGGGGCATTAGGACGTGGGGGAGCTCAGGGGTGAGTAAGACTTTGGGGGGTGGGGGAACAATAGCAGCTGGAGGAACTCAAATTTGAGTAAGAAAGTGGGCTATGGGGACACTAGGGCGTGGAGCTCAAGGGTGTGTAATGAAACTGATTGGGGGGGGGGAGTTGGGGTGCATTCCTGAGGAAGCACATGAGGTGGGTGGGGCCAGGTGTACTTTCTCAGAATAGCTCTGCCCCTTTACAGGACTCTTGCTCAGCAATGTTTTGTTCATTTTGTAATTATCTCTAAGAGATGCGGATGCATCCGCAGCTAAGGGGTGTGATTCAGGTGCGCTGAGGGAGGACCACCCTCGCAGCCAGGGAAGCGGCCTGTGTGGGGTCTGCCTACGCTGAATGCTGTTTGCCTTTTTCCAGATCCTGTGCATAAGCATCCAGGTTAAGTCCTCATAGAGATCCCATTTTAACTCTGTGCAATTCAGAGATCATTTCTGAAACTTGTCTTACAGCTGAGCATTGTTCAGTTAAAGCAGCAATCAGAATCTCCACCTGACAGCACTCAGCTTCTTCTGTACTTACAACTGTTTATTTTTTCTTCTGGAATAATAAAGATAAGTTGTGTTGTTCTTAAGTGTAACAGAAACCTGCCTCCTGGGAATGAGTCACAGGAAGTGTGGGTTCGGTGCCCCTCAGCTCAGGGAGCCGTCGCAGATACGCGGGCTGCCCTTTGGCTGTGCGACACGTCCTTCCCTGCCTGCACGCCTCTCCTCTTCCCAGGAAAGCAGATTAGCATTCATTCCCGCCGCACTTTGCCAGATGATGTTAAAGCCCGGGCAGGAGCACAGTGACGGAGGCGCCTTTGCAGACGGAGGTGGCCGCAGGATGTGTCCGTGTCTGTACCCCCTCAGTGCTATGACTCACTCTGTGTGAATACCAGCGTGTTTAAAAAGTTTTTGGGTCTGTGGACTAGTGGTTGTCGGTTCAGTTCCCAGGAGGGTGTGCTGTTGTACCCTTTAAAGGAAAGAGACTGAGGGTCAGCGTGAAGGACCCGCTGGTGAGGGTTTTGGGTTCCAGGAGTCGATCCTCCTGGACACTTGGCCTAGGGGGATCCCTAAAAAAAGTACACTGGGAGGAGCATAAAAAAACAGAGCTGAGATGGCCCTGAGCTTAGTGCGGTGTTATCCACCGACGCTCTGTCGAGAAGCCCCCCGACCCCCTGCCCCCCTCCCCTGCCCATGCCCAATAGCCGTTTCAGTGAATTGCCTCATAAATGATTCACCTTCCGTATCAAACTGGCCCAGTGGGCAGAGATTTTAGATTTCCTCCAAATCAGCTTTTCATCAATATTTCACGCCGGACATTTCATATTTCCCACTCTTATTAATGACCTATTTATATATTTTACGCTTCTTTGGTGGTGCACCTGCTCCGTGATTAAAACATAGAAGAATCCGCTCGTTTCCCTGTAAGCCGCTTTGCTGTATGTGCAGTAGCAGGAATGCCTGGTTTGTATAGGATCACAGACTCCAGGTTGCCGTGGTGAGGAGAACAGGACGGAGCCGAACCCAAAGAGAAATCGGGACTTTTAAAGCATTCCTTTCTTTTTGTAATCCCAGCATAAGTAATATTTATTTTTATTGTATTGCTCAGTTATCTGTTATTGGATCCTGGTTCTGCCCTGGCGTGTAAGAGCGCATGTGTCTTTATGCCCCCCCCCACCCCGGTCCCACCCTCCCAGGCCTAAAGCGTTGCCACAGCTGTGAGCTCTGCAGTGTGACCCTGAACTCGGCGGCTCAGTACCATGCCCACCTTCAGGGCTCCAAGCACCAGAACAAGTGAGTTTTATGGGATGGGGGCAAGGGTGTGCGGGGGGTGGGGGCAGCTGGAGGGTGAACTGGGCATGTAAACAGGGAGACTAGGCCTGAAGAGGCATCAGCCTGAAGGAGTATGTACCACAACAAAATGCGTTCTCTGCATTTAACCCATATGTGACATAGCAGGGGGCAGCTAATTCAACACCCAGGGAGCAGTACCTTGCTTAGGATACCTCAGAGGGGCCTCGTTGGTTGGGGATTTGAACCTGCAATCTTTCAATTACAAGTGCGCGTCCCTAACCATTAAGCCACCACTGCCCGTTAGGGTAGGGTTCAGTAGGGGTCAGTGGAGCTGGTGATGGCCTCCATTCAAGCTCTGTGTGTTTTGTAGGTGTCTTCCAGTTATACGGGGGGTTAAGAACGACTTACAGACGACTCATCCTTATGTACGGCTGCCATAACGCCTATCGCATTGGAAATTTGTTAAATACAATGGTTTGTGGGTTCAAGTCTCCGCCGGGGTTCCATGCGTGTGGAGTTTGCATGTTCTCCCCGTGTCATCGTGAGACATTCCTCCAGGTACTCCGGTCTCCCTCCACTTGAAAAACATGCTGATGCTAATTGCAGCTACCTAATTGCCCGTCGATGTGTGAATTGTGCCCCATCCTAGGTTGTTCCCTGCCTTGCGTCTGTAGCCTGCAGGATAGGCTCCAGACCCCCTGCAAACCTGAATGGGACACGCAGTTCCAGAAAATGTCTGGATGGATGGATGAATGGATGGATACACACTCTACTTCGTGATGTTCATTATGTACTGTACTATTATTGTTCCGACTTACACCTACAAATTCTACTTAAAGATGGACTTAGGGAACGGAGCTTGTTTGTAACCCGGGGACACCTATACACTCTAGCAAAGTGACAAACATTCCTGCAAAGATCCAGCGTCCAGTATTTGGATGCGTATGTTTCTGAAGTACAGCCTTTCATTTTGGAATATCAAAACAATGCTCTGGTCCAGGTGGTGGCATGTTCGAATTTCAGGAAGAAAACTGTTTTACCTTGGAGCTGCATGTCCATCACTGTTAATGCCCGAAGCCGTGAGCTTGCTCGTGACATCCTGATGGTGACATCCCTATGCCTGTAGCAGGCCTGCGTGCGTGCCATGGGAGGAGCTTAAGGGTGCAGTGGTGTCCCTATGTGTGTAATTCATCCTGCAGCAGTCAGTCCTGCATCAGGAGGGAACACTAAAGCCTGTCAATGCCTGGTGTGACGGTGCTGGGCGCTTTGCCACCGTGCTACAATTCCATGTTCCTGCAGACAGGCATGCTCTCACAGACACACGCACACACAGACACACGCACACACATGCGTGTGCGCACATGCGGGTAGACATATCTTTATGGGGACCACTCATTCATTTCTATGGGAAAAATGCTAGCGCTAACTATGACAACCTTAACCCCTACCCAGCCCTAACCATAACCATAAGTAACCAAACAAAATAAACAAAACATTTTTAGCTTTTTCATTGCAATTCACAGATTTTTATTAAATTTAAATTTAATAAACCAGGAAACTGGTCCCCATAAGGGAAAAAAACGGGTATTCATTACATTGTGGGGACATTGTGTCCCCATAAGGTAATGTATACCCGCTCGCGCGCACACACACACACACACACACACACGCACGCACGCACACATTTCGTCCGTTGCTTTGCCCCTTCTCACCGTGACCCAAACAGCCCCCATGTGTCTCTACAGGCCACTGTCCCCCTCCCCTTGCGCTGACTGTCAGCCTCAGTCCCAGTGCCACTTGCTGAGCCAAATGTCACACTGCTCACATTTGTATCATTATGTGTCTTTTCGTCGCCCCAAGTCAGTTAGCGCTGGGCCCGGGCACAGGCCTGCTGCCGAATCTGCCATGAGCCAAGAGTGCCTCACTAAGTGTCCATTAATGCCAGTGCTGGGGGTGTTAGCGCGGCTTTGGCCGTCGCGGGACACAACACCCGATATGGAGATAGCGTTACGAGTCGGGTGCCCGTTCTTGTGGCTCTGACCGCGCGGGTTCAGGCTGTCCTGCCAAATCAAATCCAGGGGCTGGCGTGGACCCAGAGCTGTGGGCAGCAAAAGTTGATGGTATGTAAATCTGACATTTAACCATGCTGGCCAGTTCTCACCGGATCCCGGTTAGCTCCTGTATTATTGAGTGCAGGGAACCCACTGAATCCAAGGTTGACCTCCCTCCGGCCCCATCTCCATAGCAATGACACCAGGCGA
The DNA here is from genome assembly GCA_026777985.1 of Mormyrops attenuatus. NCBI lineage: Eukaryota > Metazoa > Chordata > Actinopteri > Osteoglossiformes > Mormyridae > Mormyrops > Mormyrops attenuatus. Next base: position 8,220,366 of record JAODKC010000117.1, on the reverse strand, counting down.
GAACCGGATACCTGACCCATACTCTGACCAAAGGGAGCTATCTGCTCTGTTCCCATGAGATCCTTTGGGGTAAAGCGCCCGCATATTTTTGGTTTGGATTCTTGAGCGGGATGCTGGTCCGCTGTTCTGCTCCAAGTCCACCCCACCCCAGATACCCAGACGCTGCTCTTCATCCTTGGCTGGTGATGGGTGCGGACAGTCATAAGGCCTCCCATCTGATGTCACAGAGTGCCCCTCCTCTCATCTGGCTGCAAGAACGTGCCCCCAATGTAGAACAGGTTACTCTCAACACAGAGCAGGCAATTTTCCACACTCCAGTGCTTAAAGGCCTAAATAAATCAATCACCTTGGAGCATAACATATTTGGGAGCTATTTTGATTTTTTTTCAAGGGGAAGCATTCCGGCGGGTTATTTCCTGGCAATATTAACCCTCTGGACACCTGTTCAAGGAGACTTTCACAGAACACTACAGGAGGGCAGGTTGGGGTGTGATTCTTTGAACAGCGGGTGTATCAGACCTTAGTGAGCAGTCAGTGCACTGTCAGAAAATAAAGTACCAATTTGTGCCTTTGCTTGTCACTGGGGCTGTACCCTCAAAGGTCTGCCAATTGTATGCTGTAGATCTAGGTAAATGCACCTCTTAGTCTAATTTAAGGTACAGAAATGGACTCTGAGGAATATCCCCAAAGTACAAACAACATTAATGTTGGTACAAAAATGTTCCCCATAATCCTTTTCTGTATCTTAAAAGGTACGTTTACCCTTGAGGTTACTGCCCCAGTGACAGCAAAGGTACAAATTGGTACTCTTTTTTTCTGACAGTGTGGGATACAAACTCCCCTCCCCAATCACTTTGCACTGCTCTTCTTATAGGTAGTCAGAGGGTAATTCTTGATTTAGGCACAGACTTTCCTTTACCTCCTTATTCCCATAAATCAGTGTTTCCCAACCTGATCCTTGGGGACCCACAGACCCACTTGGGGACCCACAGACCCACATCTTGTTCTGAGATGTGTAGGTCAAACTGGAGATTGGTCTGATGTGACGTCACGCACCTCGGAATTTACGACTTCGGAGAGATAATCGAACGCACCATTACAGTGTAGGTCCATGCCGTCGATGAGCTGGAATAGGTAAACCCAGAATTTGTGCAGAAACTACATAGCTTTGTGAAATGGGAAAGATCCTACATTCTAAAATCTGAATGACTCTACTGGCTCAGCAGAACTGCATGGCTGATATGGCCACATAAATAATAACCCTAAGTTGAGTCAATGTGTTCGATTAGTCGCTTTAGAATGCAACATTGATGTCATCTGTTTTCTTTGTTGTGAATGTGTAGTTAATTGACTGAGTTGATTTGAACATGCTTAAAATCAGCCACAGCCTGCTTGTAACAAGACATCCCTGAGGCAGAAGTCGAGTGATTTAAAAATGCAAAACTTCCACACTATTCACTTAGCTGTTACTTGTGGATAAACTTGGTATTATGTACATTGCATTGACACGTGTGCGTGTCCCGGGAAGAAGAGCTATCGTGCGGTACTTTGTTAGGATGTCAGTGGTTCGTCAGTAAATTGGAGTGGGCTAAAGCTGAACTTCAGTTTGGGAGCCAGAAATGGTCCAGAGCTTAATAAAAATAAAATGCATCAGGCAACGTTTAAAGTCTTGGTTTAAGCATGTTGGTGTGCAGTGGCTACAGAGAAGGCAGAACAGGGTCCAAGCAGCATTTCACTGTTACTTTGTGAGTTAGTGCCTTATTTTATCAGCAGACAGTGAGCATGTTTGTCTCTTTAACTGCCCATGTGCCTCTCTCTGTCCGTCTCTTGCAGCTTAAAGAACCAGAGAGTCCAGTGAGCCCGGAAGACAGAATTGTTGTCAGATAAGCTGCAGTTCTCTCCCTTTCTCCCTCTCCTACTCTTTTTCTTTCTCTTTCTTTATCTTTCTCTCTTTCACTCCCTCTTTCTCCTTCTCTCTTTCTCTCTCTCTCTCTCTCTCTCTCTCCTCCCATCTCTACATTTTTCCCATTTAGCCTCATCTTGGCCTTTGATGCTCCTCCTCCCCTCATCGCCTTGGGCTGAACTAGCAGCCATCATCCGTGTGTCAATATCAGCTGTCCAGGTTGCTTCGAGTCGCTGTGTGTTTAACATGAATATAGATTTTCCCTCCCACTCCCCAGGGCTTGTAATCTGTTTCTGGAGGGGAGGGCAATATGTAGTGGGGTAGGACATCAATAATTCAGTGCAGCTAGCATTATATATTTAAGTTGTTTTATATCATACTTTGTCTGGATTGATTTTAGCCTTAATAGTTCCAGTTTGTTGTTTTTAAGGCAGAGATTAGGTGTATGAGGCTGGTATTCAGAAGGGCGTGTAAGGAACATTGTGTAATACAATTCCGGTGGGGGAGGCTGGTGATAAAAGTTAGAAATTGAATAGTACAAATAGTTTTTTTGTCATCATTTTCTAAAAAAAGAATTTATCAGCTTCCAGGACTTCACAGAACGGTTCAGTTTCTTCAGTTTGTCTTGCAGTTTTGGTGTTAAAACACTAGGATCTGATATAGGATTGTGATTAGGAGGAAATGGGGCAAAAGGAGAATGTTTGTGCGGCACCATAGGGTGTATCTGCAGCCGGCCTGTTTCACGCGCCATCTCGCGCGGGGTCTCTGGGAGGTGTTTGCTCATCACACCACCTTAAACTGGATCACTCCTGATTTCCAAAATGGCTTCTCAAAACTCGTTTTCACCCTTATTCGCAGGGAACATCGACTGAAATTAGAAATTAATATAGAAACTAATTTCCTAACTTACTAATTTACTGAGTAAAGTTAATCATGCTTTTTCACCGTTTTTTTTCACTAATATACCCGCCAGAATCTGCACTGGTGCCCCATAGCACATTGGCACTGTTTTCTTATTTCTCTGTGTCAGTACTTATTTATTTTGGGGAGGTCAAGTGAGACACTGTTAAACTGTAAAAAGGTTCATGTACTTGTGAAAAATATCATGTATTTATCTGTTTATTGATGTGTGCATGTCTATTCTTGAGGGAATGCGCAGGGATTTAACAGAGACTCACAAACTAGAGTGCTTTGAGCACAGAGCTACATCAAGCTTCTAGTATCTGAGATATGTCCTACAGGGAATACGAGACCTGATGAGATCCATCCCATAATCCCTGCACTGTCCCCCACATCATGATGTCTCTCTTCTTGATTTGTCTCCTTGGTTATGTTTGCTGTATTGTTACTTAAGGGATACTTTGTAAATAAACTCTGTCTTTCCTCTAATGTGCTGTGATAACTTTGTTCTTTGTTTTTTCCTCGGTGAATATTTGGAAACCAATGTATCTCCAGCGCTGACAGCCTTTTGAAGCAAGTGTGTTTCTCTCCTGTGTTCATTAAGTACCTCTGCATCTTAATTTCTCAGAAGACACATATTAGTCCAGTCTTCTAACAAAACATGCTCGCTGTGTGCTAAAGCTTAGTAATACTTAAGAAAGTATCGCTGATGATGGAGTAAATATGAGGTGGGAAATCCCTCTCCAGATGCCTTAGGTGTGAATCCAAGAAAGGGAGCATCATTTATACCCAGAAGTTCTACAAAGTTTGGAAGCATTGGTACATCCATGGTTGTGTAATGCTGCAAAGATACCAGTGTGAGATATACACCTCAGACACGGAGGGACACCTTCTCATTCATATTCTCAGGAATGATGGCTTGTGTGACTCTTTCACATTAGGGCTCTTCTCCAGCATGTGGGAAGAAGATGCTCATCTATTCAGGTGCCTTCAATTACTGCTGAGTAAGAGGCCAGTTTTACATTTAAACACAGGAGGGAAAATCTGGATTTGTCAATCGGGAGTATTGGCTTAGTTTGTGTATGGCAGTATAATCATATCTTTATAATTTCTTAGTTTTAATTTAGCATTTCATAATAAATTCCTTTCTCTGAGTCAAATTGTATAAGATGTGGCTTTGCCAGAATATTTGACTGCAAGTGGTTGGATATTTTCTTTATTCATTGTTTATTCACCCGGAGTTGTGTTCCGCACAGGATTATAGCCCTAGAATTTTCCAGAAACTGTTCAGGGTTGAAACAGGCAGAAATCAGAGAGGCGGGGAGACACACGGGTGACTCAGCTTTGTGTCTTTACAGGAGGGAATCAGCCCCCCCCCCACCACCGAAAGCTCACCTCAGCTCAGTTTAATTTTGTTTTGCAGTCGTTCTCCAAGACATTCTAAAAGCAATTTTACTCAGTGAAAGTTTGAGAGGAACACAACTTTGAAAAACTTTGAAGCAGGGAGCTTTTTCACACATATTGTATTTCTTATAAAATGACCTTTAAGGTAAAGTTTGAGTCGAAGAGAGGTTTTTTTGTGGGGGGGGGGGGTCGGGTCTTTGCTGGGTCCAAGAGCCTGTATCACAAAACTGGATTTCATGATTAGCTGGACAGCTTATCAGATTTAAGGTAGTCTGGGCTAAATAAAAGTAAATGAAGATTAAGTACATTTAAACCGGGGTACCTGAAATCCTTAAAATCTTTTTAAGCAAAAAAGAGTCAGCTTTGTCATACAGGCCTGATGTCACCCGGTGACAGAGTGGAATAAAGACTTTCAGGTGGAGTGTGATCACCAAATGTGGGTTGGCAGCTCGGGTGAATTACCCCGATGCCGAGTCTTCCTTAGTGTATTCTGTTCAGGCAGGAAGATAATCATCAGGAAGCCCACAGAAGCTACAGCTACTTGGATTAACCAAAGAGACTGGCAGTAGGGAGGCTTTTGTAAGCTCAGCAGATACAGGAAATGAAGGTGAGAGGGGCTGTGTGCTGTAGAGAAGGTGTTGGCTAGCATGGGAGTGCAGAATTATGGGAAAAGTGTGTGTTGTGACATTAGTGACAGCTGCTTGAGAGACCAACCCTGTGTGAAATGTCAGGATGACAAAGAGATCAGGTGTAGAAGGTGTTGATTTCCTGACTGCTTATTCCCTGTGACCTGTAGTGGCATAGATTATATTTCTCCGCAGAAATACAACTAATCCACCATGACAAGAAGTGTCCCTGTGGAATTAACCACAAAGCATTGTGGGATAATAGCTGGAGGCTTCCATTTGTAATTACTATGCAAGTGATGTCTCTGTCATTGAAGCTGACACAAGAAGTACCAACATCTTCTGTTCTTGTGTGCATAAATGTCTACACATTAATTTTATGTTGTTTCATACAAATGAATATTCTTATTTGCTTGTGTCTTTATGTTTTTGTGTTCATGTTTATGTGAAGTTAATAATGGGTAATATTGTTCATAATGAACATTAGTGAATCAGTAAGTTTTTTTGTTTCATAATTCCTCTGGTGTAAATGTAGCCTCCCAAGTTTTCTAATGCAAATTACAATACTTAATAATGAATTGTGAAAGTTGCCTACATAAAGGAAAAATATATATACATAGACATGCACTTTCATTTTAACTCTCTGCTTTGCTGTTAATGAATGTCCTTGTGGCTTTGTTTTAAACTCTGACATGAATTTCATTTATGCCACATGTGAGACAGGAAGCTATTGTGATGCTTGTGTTTTTAATCTATGTGTCCAAGGGCTTGCTGTAATGAAAACCTAATTCATGTTGTAAAGCTTAATTATTCAAATTGAGGTATCTGTGGGAATAATTTTGAGTTAAATTTTTTTAATACGTTTATTTATTTATTTATTTATTTATTGAGCTCAGATTTGTTTTGTCTCTGAGACAATATGTGATCTCTTTCACCTGGTGTGTTTGCTAAATCTGCCACAAACTCCTTTTTTAATGAAAATGAGAAGCAGCACGAATGTTGTGAAGCTTCTGGAGACTGGAAGTCATAATGTCATTTAATGTCAATGACTTCAGCAGCATAAGACAAGCGTTTCCCAACCTGGTGCTCAGGGACCCCCAGTCAGTCCACGCTTTTGCTCGCTCTGAGCGCATTGCCATACAGTCCACATTTTTGCTCCCTCCCAGCGGGGACCAAAGACATGGATTGTCTGAGGTCCCCAAGGACCAGGTTGGGAAACACTGGCATAAGACACTCAGAGCCTCTCTCCTAAAGAGGGGTTGGGGGTGGAAAAACCAACACAAGTTAATGAATTCATTTAATGTCACTCTTCCTGCTCCCAGTGGTTAAAGCTTCTTGAAATAGTCTTAAATTAGCTACACCTGAGCGTAATTAGTGAGGCCACAGAGCGATTACTTAATAACGAGGCCACAGGGCCGAAGCAGCCTGATGGAAGAGGATGGGCATGCTACAATGGTGTATCGCTAGTGGGTATTTATGCTGATCATGGGCATGCAGAAGTGGAGCCTTTCTCTGATTCATTATACATAAGTGGGATTAATGTCATCCCACAGCTTACACTGGAGGCATTGTGGCATATTATCTGTTTGCCCTATATATGTTCTGTTGGCACTGATGCACCCTGTATTTTACACTGTATTTTTAAATATGACTTATTCACTTTCATAATTCACCATCAGTACTTCACCTCTTCTCCCACTTGGCTGGTCTGATTCACTTCCACGCTACTATCTTATATTTGTCTGTTTAGCTAAATTAATCCTCCTTAGACATATGCAGAAACTATTTTAAATGTGGATTGGACGTACAGATGCATGGACATTTGTGGTACCTTGTGCAATTTCACACCTGTAACCCGTAGTGAGCAGTGAAATGTAAAGGAGATGGATTAAAGGGCAATCTATTGTTTTTCACTGCTTAAGCAAACTTGAAGAAGTGTCTTGCAACCCTGACCAAAATAATCATTTAGAGGGTGGATTGATGGAATCAGATTTAATGGTAGAAATGTGCTGTTATTACTTATGGTATGGAACAGCTTGCATGAAAAACAAGGCTTCAATGAAGATGTAAGGTTTAGTAAGTTTCAGACTCACTGTTTTGAAGTTCATTTTGAAACTCCCCCCCCCCACCCCCAAATCAACAAAAAACAACAGCCTTTCTCAGTAATGGTTCCTCAATACTCCAGATGTGTTTTGTATTAGCTGGTGTGGAATATTACATTTTAATATATTACATTTCAGTGATCTCAGACTAATCAATTATGAAAATGGATGGATAGATTTAGACTGATCAGACTTACTTTCATGAATGTTAACCACTATTCATAATGATCTGGCTGTGATTAAACATTATTCTTTATAATTCAGCCATAGGCTAGGGAGGGTTTTTTTGTGCCTGGATCACTGAAGTGTGTGAATTGTCTGTGGGAGTCTTTGTGAAGGGTCATCGCAACATTTCTCCTGCTCTGTGAACCAAGTAAGGCAAATCTAGACTAGGCAAAATCTCTAAGTCTGTGAAAATGATTTGAAAAGCCTCTTTGTACCAGTTAATGAAGTTGCTTGCGTCTGTCAATGTCCTGTGGGAGGCATATTCCATGCTTAATTTTTCCATGTGCAATTATGGTCCGCACACAGGAGGACTGATGTAAATTTTGTCATCATGCATCTAGCGGATTTTTTGTACCCATCAGTGTGTCTGGTCGCCATGTGTGCAAAGAAGTTGACTGGGTGTCTCCAGTAGGTGGCAGCAGTGACTTTAACAGGGCAGAGGTCAACAAAGAAAAAGCAGAAGAAGAATATTTTTGTAGTTATGGATACTTTCGATGAACAGCTGTGTGAGGAGGTGCGGAGGTACCTGTAAATATGTAAATTATCTTAGAATGACCAGAAATACATATTACAGGGCACAAATTTGAGGAAAGAAATCCCCAAATCACTGGGCAAAGAATACGATTCATACAGACCAATAAGACAATATCTGCCCTCAAGTGGTCTAGTGGAATAATCATTGCTGTACGGTTGAGCCAAACAGAGAAGATTATTCTTCCTACTCAAACTCAAGAAACTCGACATCGACATGGACAAATGAGTATGTACACAAGCATACGTGTGTACAGCACGCGGAGGAGTAAAGTATGAACTTGTCATGAGAGGTGTAGTATCCCACCAGCTAATCTTATTTTGATGATATCCTTAATGATGTTGTATCCAAAGGTTCGGGCACCTCTGGTCAAATCACAGACTTGCTTCGACACATTTTCACATTTGGGACCTGGACCACTGGACTCTAGTCAATTTGGGCATATTTCAGTATTGTAGCTGTCCAATATACATTACTGTATGCATACTGTGTTACAAGTTACATATGGACAGTGGTCATTACACGACTAGCAGCGCTGCCCATTCTCCTGCACCTGTTACACTAAGCGATACACCTGCTGATGTCCTACTGTGTCCGCTTTCAGGTGTCTCTCGGTCAGTGCATATCATTTACTATGGACCTCAGACATGAAAGTCCTCGGACATGACTCGATCAGGTGTACCTCAACATAAGACTGTACATGTTTTTTTGACTAAAAACAAAGTGAAGACACTACTTCCAAAAATGAATACTACATAACACATCTGCTAATTTTAATGCATAGTTACTATTTATTTGCTGAGTTTATCAACTTGAAAAATGGAAAACAGTAAACATGGCACATGCGAAAGAATGGACAATCTTCCAGTTGACCTGCTAGTGTTATTTGGGGTTATACTGGTGCGAAACAGAGGAAATCCCTATAATGGAAGTCACTTTTACTCACTTAGGTGACATCATCAGCAATGTAGCTTCTTAATGTAATAGCTACTTCACTAGAACAATTTATAACCTTTAAGTTACAAATCTATCACCAGGCAACTTGCTGTCCATTTGTGTCCCTCAAGGAAATAATGCTGCAGAATGTCTAACATTAACAAACATTATTTCAAAACTCATCCTTTAAGCAGAGGAACTCTAACAAATCTGTATTAGCTTTGTACAGCTGCATGTCACCTGAACATTTTTGAGGACGGCCATATCAGATACTGTCAGAATAAGTTATAATTACTAATAATGAAAAAAAATACTGTCATCTTTCTTATGCTTTTGCAGTGGCTGCTGTTCTATCTAGAATCCATTTCACCTAGAGCCTGTATCACAAAATAAGACTTCTTGCTTAGCCAGAAAACTACTTGGATTTAAGGTAGTTTGGGTTAAATGCGAGTCACTGTAATCTATCAGTGGATTACCAGCTTCCTGACAAACAGGAAGCAAAATGTAAAGCTGGGCCCCAGCTGACCCTGCACAGCACAGGGTCCCCCCAGCGCTGGCTTTTCTCTCCCATCCTGTTTTCACTTTACAGAAATGACTATACCTCATGTCCAGCAAAATCTTACAGTTTGCAGACAACACAACCATGAGAACTATGACACCTCCAAATGCAGAAAAGCGGGCTGTCTTGCTTCATGGTGTGCCAGCAACCACCTGGAACTCAATGTGGTCAAGACAGTGGAAATGAAAGTTGACTTCTTTCACAAACCCCTTGCTTGCCTTCTCCTGGATATTAATGGCCAGGTCGTTTCTATGATCGAATCATTCAAATTGGAATCACCATCACCAACACACTGAAATGGGATATGCAAGTCACCTCCATCACCAGAAAAGTCCAGAAAAGATTATTCTCCCTACACCAGCTCAAGAAGTTCAACATCTCCCAACGCATTCTACTGAAGTTCACCTCTGCAGTCATTGAAAGTGTCATGATATCCTTCATCGCCTCTTGGTTTCCGCCCTCTCCAAGACCAGGTTACAACGTGTGGTCCACTCATCTGAGAAAATCACAGGCTATCAGCTGCCAACACTAGAACACCTGTTCACTGCCAGAGCAAAGAGGAGAGCTGGGAAGATTGCAGCAGATTCCACCCACCCATACAGTCAGCTCTTTGCCAAACTGCCATCACAGAGATGTTCAAGTGCATCGTGAGCCATACCTCACGCCATCTCCACAGCTTCTTCCCCATAGCCGTCCAGCTCCTAAATAACCTCACCTGATTCCTCATTAATCCATGAGCCAGGTGTGATCCACTCACCCAGGGACAATTCCCCTCTTATCCAACATCTTACCTTCATAATATACATGCAATATCCTTCAACTTGCACTACAATGATTCTTACACTAGTTCTATTATTTAATTTATTGTCTTAAGACATCTTGCACTGTATGTTCTGTAAATTTGTGTACTCTTATTTGTATTCCTATTTTATGGACATATTGTTCTGTGAAATGTCCCCCCATATGTCTTGTCCTACACTTCCTTTTTGGCACTGGACCACAAATAAGAACATAAGAAATTTACAAACGAGTGGAGGCCATTTGGCCCATCAAGCTCGTTTGGGGAGAATTTAACTAATAGCTCAGAGTTGTTAAAATCTTATCTAGCTCAGATTTAAAGGAACCCAGGGTTTTAGCTTGC
>JAODKC010000117.1:8162623-8209938 GCA_026777985.1 Mormyrops attenuatus | reverse complement strand
GGTACCCCACTATGAACGCAGGCCCACTGTGACATTGTGCCTCTAATAACTACTCGCTGCTTCCTGTCTGTTAACCAAAATGATTTTGGTATATTTACACATACGGGCAATAGAGTTCTGAGTTAGGGATTAAGATGATACTTCAGGCAAGTCTAAAGTGGGTAGTGTTGTTGGAAATCCTTAAAATTCTCATGGGATTATTGCAGTATACCTGGGGTGTATAACACTGAGCAGTGCTTTAAGTCGTCATGGAAATTCATTGCAGACTGTACTCTAATATGATACTCATAAAAGATGTAATTTTCCTGTGTTCTTCCCCTGAGCAGAAGGCTTCTCACTCTTTTTTTCCCTCTGTGCCCTATTAATGAAATAGTCCTGAAGATGGCTGGCTGGGAGGCTGTTCCTGTCTCCCGTATAGTGGGCACTGCTTCACTCAGTAATAGGCTCTTCCTCATCCCAACTGCCCAAAATGTCATAAATGTAATAACATCATTGCCCACCCCTCCTTGGTTTTCATAAATCCCCCTGAGGACTTGTGAAACCCCAAAAGTAAATTATAAGTGCTGGGGTCCATTTAGTTTCTTACGGTGATGCATGGAGACTGCTATTATCTACATAGTGTTTCTTTTACAATCCAGACCTCAGCCCCATCGAGATGCAGTAGTGGAACCTTACGAGTGTGAATAAACATTTCCTCAAACATCAATCAACTGACGGAATTATGTATGGAAGAGTGGCACAGAATTCCTCCGGAATTGAAATCTGTTGTCTGTTAACTGAGGTTAGATTTTAGATTTTATAATGTGGTGAGGCTCAAATGACATGTAGAACCATCGTAATGAAAGAGGGTGTACTTCTGTTATCACTGAAAACCTCATATGTATGTAATTAAATGATTGTATTCTTGCACCTTAAAGCAAAAAGCCCCAGACAAAGGAGACCTGAAATGTAGAAAAGACAACTTGAAACTCAAATAAAGTGTCTAACATTACATCTTTGTGTGAATCAAAATAATATCATGCTTTTTTCCCTACACCTGAACTGGATGCCAGTTTTCCCAGTAATGAGGAACCCTTGTCACATTCCATATTTTTCATGTAGATTAGGATTTATTCTGGGAAAGTTCACTGTCTGTGTTTTGGATAGTGTGTGTGCTAGCATAGTGGCACATTTTAAAATCCTCCAGCACACATACTTTTTTCTCTCTCTGTCGGAAGCCTTTGGATATAAGTCACTGGCAGCTGAGGTTTGCGTCATTAGTCTTCTTGCTTAATGGCTGGCTTTGCTAGGCTTCTCATGCATTTTAGTGTCTTTTTAGAAAGACCACAAAACTCTTATTCAGGATGACTGTCGTGAGGCAGAGGTAGATTAGATGACCTGACATTGATTTGGAAGGATTGCATTGTCGTTTGTGCAAGGCCTAGCATGTAAATAATGTCAGTGACTGACACAATTGTGCTTTCGGTAGAGCACAGTGGCAGACATGCTGTGAATACACAGTTTAGGCTGCTTCAGCTGGGTCTCTGTCATCATACCACTGGTCAGACTGGGTCTGGGAGGCTGTCCTGCCCTTCTCCTAGACTATATTACTCAGACATGGAACCTTTGCCTTGAGTGACACCTACACATAACTCAAAGAATCTTTATTGATGAGCCCTACGAATCAGTGCATTGGTGCATCACACTCCAGTGGAAGGTGAGGTGTAAAAGCTGAAAGTCATCCATCTTACTACATGATCATTTTCAAAAATGTTCCCTTTGTCGCTGCTGCTGCTAAGATGGTACGTAAGCTAAGAGGCTAAAAAGTGATCACTATGAATTGGTTTGATTGAAATTACACACACTCTGCTCACGGCATCCACACAGTTATCCATGACTTTCGGCTCAAGCAAATCCTCTTATGAGAACACTGTGCAATTGTATTGGGGCACAAAGTAATCAGTCACACATGGTCTGGGAGAAGTCCTCCAAATGTATTTGTACTGGGCTACTCTGAAAGACAGCTAGGGGTGTTAATCTGTAAAATGCTCTGTTCCATTCCCCATAGCAAGTGTCATTAAGGAAATGACAGACCTAGATCTTGTCTTTTTTTTCCATCTTTCTGGTGGTTACTCTTGGCAACCAGTGGGTGATGTTCCATTATTAGCCGAATCTGTCCTTTGGGGGCTGAACCTATTTCATTTCATTTTGCTCCAGTTGGCCTGCTGTGCTGGGGCCTCTGGTCCCACCCACCAGGCTGTATTAGCAAAGCCTGTAGTCTCTCAGAGATGAAAATTGTTTCGGAATTTTTTTTCTTTTATTGAAGTCACCCTGGCCAGTGTCTTCCTTCAGAAACAGGACAGGTGTGGACCACATTCTCTGCCTCCCATCAGAGGTGAAGGAAGAATCCAGCAACACCCTCAACAACTCCCTTGTACCCCGATTGTTCTATCTCTTCTCTACTCTGGCAGGAGATCTCTCAGACCTTCAATTCTACCTATCATTGTGGCTCATAAATTCAATTCTGAACACACCTCGCCTTTATAGCTCTTGCTTATTTATTTAGCCCTCATGTTGCTTTTTTGCAAATAATCTGAACTGTTTTATGGCTACTAGTATTTTACTTTGACGTGATGAGAATAGAGGAGCCCCTTTCTTCCCCTGCAGGAGCACATGAAGTACCCTAACTTCTGTTATTCTTCATTCTCTGTCTGCATTCTGGAATAGTTTTTCACCTGTTTTTACAGTGGGAAATAAATTTTATTTAAAAATCGCAGTACACTGTTATAGGGTATAGCAGCAATGTCCCCTGAGAGCAAAACATTGAGCCTGATGATCATAAAATCAATCCACCGCTTTGTTAAGAGACTGGATGAGGCACTTGTATGAGATTCTGTGATCTTTTGTGCTTTGTGTACTGGTCACATATTTGGAGTGAAATCTTTTTCAAGCTTTTCAAGCACCGTTTCCTGGGAGGTTTCTCTATTTTTGTATTTGTCTCACCCAGACTACAGACTGTCCCCTCCTAATCTACTGCATATTTTCTTTGAATTTGCTCTGTGTGCTAAAAGTCATTTACAGACCATGGTTGGCATTTATACTTCCCCATGCCAATCAGTCCCTTATTTTCCATAAAGCGACATTGTACTCATGGCTTCTCTTGACCATTATTTCAGCCCAGTTTTGGTCCTTTGCTGATCCTGATGGACCATACTGGTGGAGTCTTATTTATAGGGCCTTTTAAATCCCACCTGTAAGCTGGCATGATATTATTTCTGCTACATTTAGGTGCACAGAAGTGTGGGAACTGGTTCTGGCTCATTTAGTCCAGTCACATATTTCTTTTCATCACTTTTGCCGCCCCCACAGTGCTCATCTTTGGCTTCTTTCTCTCTATCCATCACCCAGTGCTTCTCAGGACAGCCTATTGTTGAAACAGTCACCAGTCCTTTCTTGGGGTATGTAGCAGTCATGGGTCCTGCCTTTATATTAAATATTATGACACTAATTGGCTGAATATGAGTTTGCTGCAGGGGTTAAATCAGAGAAGAGTGGGCGGCCCTGTCAGGTACAGAGCAAGGACAGGGGTGCTGAATAAGCTACCCTTTACATTCGTTTATTAGTTATCATAAATCATTTTTATTTGACATCGGTAGTATACATATCACATGGTTAAATAGGATTTGAATTTTTTGAAACATCTAAATGTAGCTTAAACATACACCAAAATGGCTTATCACTACAAGTAATATTCCTGCCTATTCACACATTCAGACATTAATATATAAAGACATTCATGGATTGCTTCTTACATCTTACCTCTAGCAGAATCTAGCTACTGTGAAGTTTTGGGCAGTGATCGAGTCTCTGCAGGATGGAGTGGTGGGAGTGTTCAAAGGTAGGCGGGTCTAAAGGTAGGCGTGTCAACAGCAGGCGTGTCAACAGTGAGCGTGTCAAAAGGTGGGCGTGTGCCAGAAGGGTATTTCTATTGGCCAAAAAAGCTGTCAATTAATCCAGACATTCGCTAGATATATAGGTCAGGCAATGGTTACGATTAACAGATATCTATAATTAAATGCCTGCTTCATAAATGTTCATATAGGACAAGACATTTCCTATTCTTATTTACATTGACCACCATATTTTCGGAAAGTGCAAAGGAAATTACTGTGTGTGTGGTTTCAACTACTTTTCACACTCTCTTCCTGTTGACACACCCACTAACCTTTTGGCATGCCCGCTACTGTAGCCGGAAGAGACCAAAGCTGACAGAAATCAAGGTATCATATAGGATTATCTCATTCACTCAAGAAATGAATGTTTGGTGTGTGCTACTAATGAAACTTAACATTAAAGCTGATTTAGTGGAAAACTGACTTTTTATTAAACCATTGACTTCTAATCTAAATTTTTAGGTATTAAGAAAGGTTGAGGAGGCTGAACTGCACTCCAGAGAGGTGTGATTTGGACATGAGGAGGCAGAGCCAGGGCTTATCTAGATTTGAACCCTGGGTGGCTGTGGGCTGTGCATGTGTGTGTGTGTTTGCATGTATATAATATATACAAAATCACATACAAATGTTACACTGAATCCTGTGAAATTACTCCCTCAGTATAACTTGGCGGGGGGGGCAGTTCATGGAAATGAGGCAGGAAGCCACGGGGGAGGTGGTTCTGATACTTCCTGCTTTTTCAGTCAGTCTTTGACATGAAGGAACTTATTCCACATTGACGGACTCTCTGTAGCCACCTGTCTATGTTTGGATTGCAGAGGGCATCGGATCAGACTAATCAATTATTAAGATTGTTTAGAGAAAGGCAGGCTCCAAATTAAACACAACACAATATCCGTTACAGGGATGGCATGGGGGCTCAGTGGGAACCAGTATGTGGGTGTGTGTGTGTGTGTGTGTGTGTCTGTCTGAATTAGGTTTATATTACATTGTGGGGAGCAAATGGCCCCAACAACGTAATAAAATCCTGTTTTTTTCACGTTGAGGTTAAGGTTAGGGCTGGGTAGGGGTTAAGGTCATCATGTTGGGATTAGAGTTTTCCCCATAGAAATATATGGAGAGTCCCCACAAAGACATAATTACAAACCTGTGTGTGTGTGTGTGCGTGTGTTTGTGTGTGTGTGTGCGCGTGTGTGTGTGTGTGTGTTTGTGAGCCCTATGATAAACTCTCTTCAAGGGTTTGCCCTGTGCTGCCAGGATAAGCAATTACAAGCTGGATGAAAATATTAATTCAAACAGGTCAGTGTTGCACAGTGATTGTGAAAATAATGGAGCACATAACTACTTATAGAAGTTATAATTTGGATCAAAAAGTAGTGAAATTAAAGTGCATGTGGTAATCAGAGATCACTGCATGAAACAGGGGTTTTAGAACTGTCACTGCCCTGTGAGCTGTGTACAGTCCTCCATGTGTTTGCCCAGAAGTGAATTACTGTGGAATTCCAAGCAATGTAGCTATTGTTTTTTGTCTTGTTTTCCTGCAGCGATCCTGCTGAGGGATGACAAAGGGGTGAGTTTCCAGCCTTCTAAGTCAGTTTGACAAAACAGTTTTTTACAGCAGTGCCGCACGATGCTATATGTCCGCCCAAACTGACACCACTGAATTGTGGGTATGACTGAGGTCCCGGAGGCACAAGGGGCACTGAGATCTCGGTAATGTTCGAAGGAAATGCATGGAAGTGTAAGGGGAAAAAATCCAGAACAAATGAAGACTTGAAATGTGTATTCAGGTAATCTGAAGAAGGATAAATGCTTGTTTTTTCATTAAGAAAAAAATTATAATTTAATTATCAGTCGTCTGAGGTATGAAATGATGGGTTCCTTCTTGACAATAGTGCTTTCATGGAATTCTTTGCAGAGGGTTTCTGATAGTGACTCACCTCTTCTTGAGATTGGTTTAACGTTGCTCATATGAGTTATGGAACAGATTTACGCTGAATGATTATTCCTGTTAGGTGTAGCATCCTGTTTTCAATAATGTTGAATCATTTTACAGGAACGAGCAACGGTTCACTCCGCTGGCTGCCTTCCATGTTTCCCCTGGAGATCTGGCCACACCCTCAGCCATCTTCTTGTGGACCAACCTCCACCCTGCAGGCTACATGCTGTCTGATCTTTCTCCAGCGATGCACACATTGTGGTGCATGAAATGTTTCTTTATCCCGTATGTGTGTGTTGATATTGCACAGACGTGCTGAGGCATCACAATGTGTGAAATAGATCTACTGAAGCTTCGTGTCGCAGGTGTTGCATTGGCTGACAGTGAGAGAGCTGTGTTTGGCAACAGATGGAGCCCAGTGTTTTGGCTCTGAGTGAGAAGATAGACAAGATCAAGGTGAATGGATGCATCCCGATTCCCAGATACAGATGTTCACAGGAGCTGTGCTCTCCTCAGATACTGTAAGGTCAGAATGTCAGACTTTCCAAATTGGTGGTGGTTTTCTTACCAATAAAGCTGATGTTACATAAAAATCTGGAAAGGTAGCCCAATGCATGAAAACTAACCTGCATAAACAGAACAAACACAAAAATTATTCTCTAAATCTCAACACTGAATCAGTAACTGTACAAACCTAATGGATTGTTTGGGATCTTTTCTACTTGTCCTGATTTTTATTAGGTATGTTGGAGGAAATAATCTGTGTTACAGTATGACAGAAATATCCATTATGTTTGGAAGGACAATAGCCTTTATCCTGAGCAAGACGTACTAAACATTTACTACTGCATTGAATAAATACTGAATAGTCATCTTTTTGTTGTGTAATCCAAGTGTGGTTAGTTAACCCAGTGCCATACTTTAGTCATGTTCTTTTTATAGTTATAGTTTTATAATAGTTAGAATAGGTGTTTTTTTTTTAAATAAAAGAGACATGATACATTAATTTATCCCTTATCTAAGTTTTAGATTTTACAGATACAGGGTACCATCTGAACTGCTTCTTTATAGTTCATTTTACTACAAAACTATGGCATTGCGCCCAATCCAGGAAAACTTCAGTGTAAGCTTCAGTGCATCTGCGACAGTGCTGATACAAAAAAGAGTGTGGATTGGTGTCCTCAGGTCAGCCTGAACTTGAGAAGGCTCTTTAACTGACAACACGTGTGATAGTAAGCTGATGGTAGATTTATGAACTTTCACTTCACTTACTGATATGAACAAAGCAGAACAGAAATGTCAGTTTTTAATTAATCAGTTTAATGTGTTCGTTTGCACACAAGCACACAAGATTCCATAGGCGACACAACCCACATTTTCAAATATAACTGTATAATATAATTTTATTGAACTTCAAACAGCATTTTCATCTGACCAGTGGGGGGTGCACACCCTGCACCCTCGTTAAATTCGCCTATGAAAGATGCACTGTACTGGTCTAATGTATTGCGTGATAAGAATAAAAAACTGTTATGCCAGAACACTCCACGGGAGGGCAGCAGCAAACTGAAATATAAATTATCACTCAAGCGAAATAGTGTTCCACAGTTTAGGCCACAAGATTGAGTATCACTGCAATATTTTTTAAATAAATTTTTATAGTATTCATGATTGTTAGAGGTTTGAGAAAAGGGTATTTTTTGGCCTGCTTGTTAAACGGGCCCCACTGAGCCCTTGTGAGCTGTTGCTCAGTGAAGACAGGGCAGTGTTTTGGCTTCGGGACCTGGGTCTGCACCTGATCTGGGTCTCTTTCCAGGATCCTCTTTGTCTTGTTTGTTGAAAATGGGTCAAATGGGTTGGACAAAATTCCCAGTGTCAGCTGCAAGTATATAGACAAACAAAATGGCCAGTCTTATTATAATTTAGATACATTTTTTTAATTATGATTTTCTTCAAATTATTTTCATTTGAAATGCAGTTTTAGCTAGTTTTCAGTGTGGTTTTATTCGTTTTTATTTTAAATATATATCTGTTTTTATTTAGTTTAGTTATAGTTTAAGTTTTAGTAATTTTGTTTCTAGGGATAGACTGAAAGTTGTAGAGCTATTTTACGTCTGACCTTTAGAGGATCCCACATGAATACACAGTGAACATTATGTACTAATGTGCTCAAAATGGACAAAACATATTCCCGGTATTATGAGCCGTCATATAAAGGCTATATACTGAACAATGTTTCCTCCAATTATTTCCATCGAGGAGGATAGATACATCATTATTTTAGCTAAATACTACTTATAAAGTGTAACAGAAAGTATTTGATATTTGCTTTTATTTTATTTTATTTCCTTTTTGGAAGCAATATTTATAGTTTTAGTTTTTTATTTGATTTTCATATCTTTTATTTCAGATTACGAAAATGTTTTTTTTCATAGTTTTAGTTTTTATTAAGGCTGATAACCCTGTTTGAGGCTGAGAGCTTTGGTTTGGTATAACTAGACCTGGTATCTGAATGATGCTAAACCTGGATTAACTTTGGCCAGACAGAGCATGTCGCGGGCACCTGGCGGCCAGGCATGCAAACAGTGATTTTAAGTACTTGGTCAACTGTCATAATCTTCAGGGTTGATCTAGTTAATCTCAGGTTTCAGTACATACGCTAAGCTAAGAGGAATGCACATGGACACATTAAAGACCCAGACACAAATTACACATGAAAGTAATATACATGTGTTTGTTAGATGGTGTCACACAAGGGACTTTGACAAAGCAGCTGGACAAGAAGAGAAGGGCATGATGTGAGGTGTGATAGTATATTTGTTTCGTAAGGGCAAACAGCTTGTTTTTGCATGCACAAAAGAGCAAAGTGTCATTAAACTGGTTGGAAAAGACTAATATCAATTGGCTCCAGTGGGATCCTGCATACGGACAGACAATCTTCAGTGTCACAGCACGCTCCCGCACAGCAGAAGAAATACAGAAATGAAATCCCTGCTTGGTTACGAAATACACACGGCAGCAAATATCCTCAAGGCAGAACTGAGAGATTCACTTCCTCACTTTCATACTGCGCCTGAAAAACAAGTGTCATGTTCTAAATCACAGCTATCAGCGGTTTCATTGTACATTGGGTGTGGAGACACTGGTTCTGAAATGCCAGAGGAACACAGTGATCTTGGAAACAGTGCTTCTGGAGTGTGCTTGTGCATTGTATTACAGTTGTGAAAAAACTTAACAACAAAAGGTCGCTGGCTTACATCCCAATGGAAGACCAAACTATACTGTATACCCTGGAATGTTACACCCTGTGTTCTGTAGGTTAAGTGCTTATGTATAGATGCAATGTAGTTAAGTCCAAAAGTGCTTGCTTTGAGAGTATAATGCTTGTTTTAGTCATGTTCTAGTGGATCGATGAAACATAACGAGGTAAAACTTGCATGGGCTTGTCTTGTTTAAGAAGCTCAATATTGTAATGTAATACTTACTTTAACCTTCTTATAGCTGAAGTCAAATGTAACTGTGTGAAACTTGTATGGGCTTGCCTTGTTTCAGAAGCTCAGAATTGCAATGCAAAGAATCAGGGGTTTATCTGTTCCTGGGATAAGGAGATTGACTTCATTTTCCAAACAGCAGGCACTCAACCATACTTTTGCCAATTCACAGAACTACAGGCACTTTTATGGAATTAAAATGCATGTATTCAGCTGTTTCCTTAAGAACTGATAAAAATTCTATCTTCAGAATGCAGATTACGGGGGTGGGACGGGGGTACAGTGGTTAGCACTGTTGCCTCACAACTGCGGGACCAGCATTCGTGTCTCCACCTGGGTTCTTCCTGTGTTGTTGTGAGGTTTCCTCTGGGTACTTTGCTTTCCCCCAAGGTCCAAAAACATGCTGAGGCTAATTGGAGTTACCAAGTCGTTCTTAGGTATGCTTGTGTGAGTGTGCACTGCAATAGGTTGTGCCCCATCCTGGGTTATGCCCTATCTTATGCCCATGGCCTCCAGGATCCAGAATAGGACCCCCCAGTGACCCAGAATAGGACAATTGGTTACTGAAAATGGATAGACAAAATGCAAGCCATGTTTGCATCTAGCCAATACCAAAGGGATTTCAAGCATCACACAAATTACTGAATGAGATTCGCTGTTCGTATGAAATCAGTGTGAAGTTGTAGATTGTTATGGTCCCATTCAGATTCCACAACACTGCAATATTCATCTTTCTGGTCACGGGAACGAAAGATGCTAGGTCAAACTTAAACTAGTTATAAACCTTCCCCCATGGCTTGGAGTAGTTTGCCCCCTGCCAATATAAATCTGACAACAGGATTTCTTAAAGGAGTAGCTGCCAGCATGTTGTGTTAATTCCGCTTCCTTTACTGTGCCTCCTTACACACAGCTCTGACATTACTGTTACATGAAAGTAAGCTGCAATTATATCAGCAAAACCCAAATTACCACAAGTAAATGATAAACTCGGCTGGCTGTTTTGGTCAGGAATGACGAAGGAAGACAGAATACAAGTACCACTCCAGTGGACTTGCCAGGGATTTATTTACAAAACAGAACATAAAGGGAGAAACAGGAAACAAGGGGACTGCAAGGGGTAAAAAACTAAACTGAGGTAGGAGCAGCATCAGGAACACCAAGGGTAGGTAGGAATATAGGGAGCTACAATAATTAACACAGTGTAACTTTAATTAATAATCACACAGCAACACAGGGAAACAGCCACAATTAACCACTTAGGAACAGAACAAGAACAGGCACTTAAATACAGCACTTAACAAGACACGACGCAGGATAGGTGAGAACCATAACCATGTCAATCACTAAGGGCATGGGGCAACAAGGTACAGGTGGAGTAAATTGCAATTAACAAACACTAGTGACTAGGAAACAGTAACAACATAGAGGGGCATCAACACTAGAAGAAATCAAGAAAAGGAACACAAGTAAAACAGAGCATAAACAAGGCATGGGCAGGACAACCAGAAACAAGACACAGGGTCTCATAGGGACACATTTCCTAATATGCGTACTTGACTGTACTTGACCATGTTCTCAAGTACCCTTTTTATGTCATCTTCCATTGTTGAAGACCAGTTCCAATACTCAAGTACACAAGGATGGTAAAAATCCACGGATGTCGTTCTTGCCCCGGCCCAAATAACAGGGATACATAGGTTGCATCCTCGCCAAACAAGACCAATCCCATGATTCATTGCTCCCCAATGAATGGGCGGCGAATTGGCAAGACCGGTCTTACTAAGGCCACAAGCATCATCTTTGCATTCTTGGCACTGAGAAACACCCATAATATAACCAAATAGACACCAGTGGATAAAATAATACCAAGATATATCATAAAGGTGAGGCAGACCTCAGGCCAGGTCCTGTCAGCTTTTGAGTCACATACTCAACCCATCGAGATACACTGCAGTTTGGGGAGCACACTAGGGGAATATCAAACAGGATGGTCAGCGGGAACTGCTGGCCAAACGGGGAAAAGACACATGGGACAGAGCCAGATGGACACCGACCCTGACTCTGGGAAACAAGGGGGAGACCACCTCTGAGGAGATAAAGTTCAGGGTTCTGTCTACAGCACAATATAAATCCTGAACTGTGCCCCACTGGCTTGATGTGACTCAAGAGTTCATACAGCTGGAGAAGTCTAGATGCTTCTTATATCAGTAAGCTGATGATAGACGCTTTAATATAAAAAAAACTCTGTTATTTCGCTGTCAAGTTGAACAGACTGGTAAAGTAAAGCACCTCAAACTGCATCAGACTGTTGTGCCAGAGAAGCATTAGGGAACAGTAACAAGCTCTGGCTGGACTGCTCACACTCTGGTGTCAACCACAAGCAACACTTCCTCTGAGCTGCCTTCCCATTACGGCTAAACATGTACTAATGTCCATCATTGCTTCCCAATGCAGAATCACTGTGTCTGTCTACAATTATTTGTGGCTTCATTTGCAGGTTTCAATAAAAACCTTATACGATTATATGAGTATATTATTTGTTTTTATCATATGATGCTCGTTATTATTGTATACTGCAGCTGTTAAGGTACAGTCATGGCCAAAAGTTTTGGCAATGTTACATATTTTGTCTTTTGCAAGCTTAAGCATTTTTAGATTTTTTTTACATGTTTCTATGATATACTGAAGAAGAAGTTGCTCTTTCTTTGGGAGAAGTTGCTCTTGGAGGACGTTTTCATACCATCCTTTATTCATGGCAGTGTTTTTGGGCAGAACTGTGAGTGAGCCCACTCCCTTGGATGAGAAGCAACCCCAAACATGGATGGGCTCCGGATGCTTCACTGTTGGCACGACACAGGACTCATGGTAGGGTTCACCTTTCCTTCTCCAGATAGTCGATTTTCCAGGTGTTGGACAGGGGCTTCATCAGAGAAAATAACTGCACCAGTCTTCTGAAGTACAAGGACTGGACAGCAAAAGACTGGTGCAAAGATATTTTCTCTGATGAAGCCCCCTTCTGACTGTTTGGTACATCTGGAAAATAGACTGCCCAGAGAAGAAAAGGATGTTGAGATACTTACATGCTGCTTATGAATGCATTTTGAATGCATTATGAAGGTGGACTGGATGTTTTATGCACGTATAATGAATGCATTATGAAGGTGCAGTTAATGAAAAGCATCTCCTTTTATTGTTCTGTTCTGATGTTTTTCCTACGTGGAAACCCCACTTCCTAACTACCAATTATGTGTATGCTTTACAAAGCGTTACAGCATAAGAAGACTAAACTTTAATGGCAGAAATGGTTTGGACAACTAATGTCTGACTCACATTTGGTTAATGGATTTGTTATTTCTGCTCCAGTGCCAGAAACCTAAACCGTGTTGATCCCTTGGGCAATGTATCCAACCTGTATTGGGAACAAAGACTTTTGTAATCATGAGTAATTTTAAACATTACTTTTTAAAATAGTAATTAATACAGACGAAAAAATCCAGAAATGCATCAAGAGGACAAACACATGAACTTCAGGCTGTTTGCTTGACTGGTTTCAGGCTGGACACTGGAAGATTGCTCACTTCAGTCTGGTAATGTCACTGCATGCAAAAAGAAACCTACAGGTTTGAGTGCTTCATTCTCAAGGTGAAGGATTCTAGTGGTTATTGGGTGGGGTGCATTTTCTAGGTATAATTCAGGTCCACACAGCCTCTCAGAAGGCAAGATGAATATTACTAAATACAAAGGCTTAATGCGTGTGCCCATTCAGTGGCATTTCAGTCCTGGTGGGAGCGTGGCAATGCCTCGTTCCCCTCCAGCACTGCGCTCACTTAATGACTTAATGAGGCCAGTCACCTGACCTCAGCAGGAGAAACAGTTTCAGTTTGGGAGGGTCTGGATTAAGATTAAGATTAAGATTAAGATTAAGATTAAGATGCACTTTATTGAACCCAGGCGGAAATTTTGGTACAGCAGCAAGAACATGGTGTACAGATAAACAAACATATAATGCCAAACAGACAAGATACAAAGACAGCACAAATAATGCAAACAAGGTAAAGGTAGTGCCAACAGATTTAAGAAGTACACTGAACACAAAGAGCATATTCTGAAAAATAAAACAGAATAAGAAACAGGAGGAGTAGTGTGACTGTTCAGGCAACCGCGGGATTGCAGGTTCGAGCCTCGGCTCCTCCTGACCCCATCGAAGTGTCCTTGAGCAAGACACTGAACCCCGCATTGCTCCCGGTGCGCAGAATGGTGTCTTGCATGGCAGACTCTGCCACCAGTGTGTGAATGGGTGAATGTGAGGCAAAAATTGTAAAGTGCTTTGGAAAAAAGCACTATGCAAATGCAATCCATTTGCAATTTATTTAAAGGTAATAATAATTTAAAAGTAATAAATTAGCTATGTTATATGCGCAAATATTGAACATGTACCACCAAAATTTCACTAAAATGAACAGATATCACCAGACTTTCGTTATAATGAAGAGATATCAGTTCACTTTTACTATAGAAACTGATTCAATGTGACAATGTTTCACTTTCACTGAACGGCTGTTTTACGTTGTGTTCCACGACCCTGAACAAAAGAGCAAATCAGTGCAGTTCAGGCTAGACCATTGTGTATTTTTTCCTGGATTTTTCTTGAATTGTGTCAAACCTTAAAGAATCAGCTCACTGCATCATTCCAGTCAGTTTATGTGTTTCTTTGCAAATGGGATATAAGCCCAATGGCTTGAAAAAATGGGTTTATATCAGTTATAAATTGTTAATATATAGTGGTACCGTCATGAAGTTCATATTTTAAACAACATCAATCTGCATCTAAACCCACACACACACACACACATATATATATATACACATTGAATATATAAAAACCATTTGGGATACTTAAACATCAGTGTTGTACTCCTTTCCCTATATTTCATTTCCACCCCTGCAGATCACTGGAATCAAGCTGAGTGCAACAGAAAAGGCAGTGTGAATTCTCATATACTCCCTGACCCATCAATGTGTCGCTTGTAGCCACATAGGAAGGTACATATAACAGCAATTCCCCAGGGAACAAACCGGATACTAGCATTAGCGTGACGTCTCAGATGGAGTTTTTCCTCCATCCACTTTCTTGAAATTGATTTACAGTGCTGTGGCAAAGGAAGTAGATGCTGTTTCATTTCTAAGGGTTTATATTTCAGGGCACAAAGAGCAATCATCAGGTCCCCAGCAGCCTTTACGATTAGGCAAATCTAGCCTCAGACAAGACTGTGAGTATCACGTATCACTATTTCATTATTCATTTAACGAAATGTCAGCCAAAATGCAAAAGCTATGTGGGAAAAATAAGTGTGCTTTCATATGGAATTAAGAAGCCAATTAACAGCCAGACAACTGCTAAAGATGGTTTTTCAAGCTACTGAATGTACTTATTGTACTTACTTTTTCACACCTGGCTTCTGCATGTTAACTTATTGATGTTTATTGATTGTTGCTTGAGGTTATACTTAATTTTAGGACCTGTTAAAGACCGGGGGTGAGTTTCTCGAAGACTTCTTAACGCTACATTGTTCGTTAGTTCTATCTTTTAACACAGAACTTATGAACGACGTAGTGTTAAGAAGGCTTCGGGAAACTCACCCCAGATCCTTTTTGGTATGTACTGAAATATAAAATTATATAGCTGAAAGAGGCAGTACTGCTTCCATTTAATCTTTACTTTTGCCAGTGGGACTTCTATTATTATTTGGATAGGAGACGCTTGCATTCATAATGACCAAATTAAATGCAAATCATTTTGCCAGATCTCATAATGATGGTAAAATTACCCTCTACTTGGACACGTAGCAGTTAACATTAGTACATTTGTTATAATTTGTTGTAATTAGCTGTTTGTGAAGTCTGAATTGAATATGCTGTCATATTAATTTGTTTTTTCATAACTTGAAATGAAAGAATTAAAATACACCCACAACATTGCAACATATATGTGAGGCTCTGGATGGATCGCAGTGAATGAGTTGCCTTTAACTTTTAAAAAATATTTTTGCCAGAAAATTATTTTAGGGGTGTTTCTTTGTTAAATAGAACGAACAGTCTACGCAAAACCAGAAATTCAAGCAATAGTTGAAATTCCATGTAAATATAACCACACCAAAGAGGATGTTCTCTTTCCCATTAGGGATTGTGAAAGGATAACCCATCTTTTGTTGCTCTTAGATAACGTTTCCTCCTGCACGATTTCAACCAATGGGAAATGCTCGGCAGCCGGCGGGAGACAGCTGGTCTGCACTCTGTGCCAGCCACCACTCTCCCGTCTGCCTGAGGATGCCCTTGTTCCTGGTCACACAGGAAAGGGTCTCTCTGGCTCAGCGGTGGGGCATGTAAGGGAGTCCAGCGCTGACTTTGAACCCTGCCATCTGAATCCCCACCATGGCGCCAGCAGCCCCTACTTAATGTCCTATTGTTTGTTTCAAGCTCTAGAATGGGGCCCATGAGGAACCGTAACGTTCCACTCTGGAACATGAATTGGCTCAGGTCAGTTCCTTGATTGCACCCTGGCCACTAAACAGGGTACTTTAGGTCAGTTTGGGTCAATTTCATAGAATATTCATCTGTAAATACAGAACCTTTTTTTTTCTTACAACTGCTTTTCTTACATGGGTCATTGTAGATTCCTGGAGCCTATCCCAGGCTGCATGGGTTGGATGGATTGTCAGTCCATACACTGTCAGAAATAAAGTACCAATTTATACCTTTGAAGGTATAATTACTTGTCGCTGGAGCTGTACACTCAAGGGTCTGTCAATAGAATAGAATAGAATAGAATAGAAAGCCTTTATTGTCATTATACTGGAGCACGGATGCTACTTGTACAACAAAATTGCAGTGGCTACTTCTAAAGTGCAGACATATACAGACATTACGTTTGCAGTGCAAACAGCGTTCTGCAGTAGACAGTAGTACAACAGACAAAGTAAGTTGATGCAATAACACATAGTGTTGAGTATTGTATTATACTATATTAGTATATAGTATATTATTATAAAAAATTATTGCACATTATCTGTCCTTATGTGGAGGTGGCGTGTGTTGTATGTGTGTGTTCAGTGCAGTGATGGCTTGTGGGAAAAAGCTGACTCTGTGCCTGTTGGTCCTGGTCCTAATGGCCCTGTAGCGCCTTCCAGAAGGCAACAGGGGAAACAGGTGATGAGCAGGGTGAGTGCTGTCTCTGATGATTCCCTCAGCTCCGCTGAGGCTGTGGGATGCATAAATGTCCGTTAGTGAGCGGAGGGGGCAGCCGATCATTTCCTGTGCCGTCTTGACCAATCTCTGCAGTCTCCACCGGTCTGCAGTTCTGCAGTGGGAAAACCATACTGTGATACAGTATGTTGGGATGCTCTCAATGGTGGAGCGGTAGAAGGTCACCAGCAGCTTCTCACTGATGTTGTTCTTCCTGAGCACTCTCAGGAAAAGCAGACGCTGCTGTGCTTTCTTGATGGCAACTGTGGTGTTTTCAGTCCAGGAGAGGTCAGAAGAGATCTTGGTGCCCAGGAAGGTAAAGGTGTGGACCCTCTCCATGCAGTCGCCCTTGATGTAGAGGGGAAGTGGATCTGCCCTGTTTTTCCTGAAGTCCAGGATGATCTCCTTTGTCTTGGTGGTGTTCAGAGCTAGGTTGTTTGCTGAGCACCACTCAGACAGTTCCTGGACCACCATCGTGTCGTCAGCAAAGCTTTTGAAATGGCAAAGGTGACACACTTTGACAGTTTTACATCAATATGCAGATCATCTAATCATAACTAACAGTTTCTGCTGGGTTTGGCATTCTCAAAACCCACTGTCATGTCATTTCAGTAAAAAAAGAAAACAGTCCTGCTTGCTTGCCATCACTGTCCATCTACCACCTGATCAACATCCCTGTTAAATACATGCACATGAAACATTGTTACTGTGGGCCAGCCAATCACCCCCCCCCCCCCATCAATTACTTTTACATACAGTGACTTACAGATATAATATGGCATGCGGGATATGGACAGGGTGAGTGGAGAAGGCGGGATGGGAAGGATACGTCTAGGAGCCGACATGCCACAGCCTGTCTGTGTGCCGCGTGGGTGCGTCCCTCCCGCATACCTGGGAGAGCCTGGTTTCCCACAGGAAGCGACCTGTGTCACCACCACGCCTAGGGAGCAGAAACACGAGATGGGGGCTGGAAACCAAGAGGCCATCAGAAGTTCGACACCCTTTTTAATTTCCGACGATCGCTTTCACAATGGAAAACAGGAAATTGAGTTTCCAGGACTGTGTGTAAAGGCGTTATGGACAGACTAAGAGGACTGACAATTTGGGCCAGCATTTAACCTTAGGAAGGCCTCCGTCTTGTTTGTCGACTTTGATGGGCGTCTTCCTACTGATCTGGCCAAACACAAGCCCTATTTTGATGATCCTCTTACGTGTTGTTTTCCTTCATATTGAGACTGGGCCATTCATACTCAGCTTGAAAGTACATTTTGTGCATTTGTCCAACAACAACAACAGGGACCCTCCGATTTCATCTGTGTGGATTCCAGTGGCCCTGACATACAACACAGAGCAGCATCACGGGAATGTTCACAATTTATCTCCCACGAGATTCAAAGCTTCCTTTGTAAAGGACAACTGTCCAAATGTTTTCAGCAGGCCCACTGTGTTTGTGGGTGTCTTGGGAATGCTCAATAGCATGAGTTTTTTGTGGGAGATGAGTGACTAATGACCTTTTTACCCCTAGAATGTTCTTCACTGTCGCTCCAGAGCCCACAGCCTGCCCTGGCTAACCTTGGGCTTGGAAAGTGTTCAGCCACTTGTCATCAGTCTGCTGTCAATGGCTCAGGCGCTGCCGTGGAGGAACGTGGAATAAAAACCGCACTGCGGCTCCTGAAGGGTATGCTCAAGGTTATATCCTGAATCCGGATGGAACTAATTATTCTGCTGTATTAAATGGTAGTCCATAGTGAGAGTCATTCTTTATAACAAAGAACCACTGTTTCCCATATTTGTGGATGGTAATGAAAGACTTGCTCTTATCGCCTTGATAGGTGATGTATCATTCAGCCGTGTCCTTCATTTTGTCCCTAATAGACATGCTTTCATGTTTCAGAAGCTCTTTCCTCCCTTGTTGAATGACAGCTTATTTGATCACAGATAGAACTTGATCTTTTACATGTCAGACATAAATGTTTCTGTAATTATATAAAAATGTCCCTTGTAATAATGCAAATATCTAGATAAGATTGAACAAACTAGCAGCTTGCTTTTTCAGAGGATTGACAGCATAATGCATATAAATGTAAGGTATTTGTTTCAAGGTTTAGTAGGGGATGCTGGTCATAATGTGACTGTGAAAAGACATGCACAACTTTTAATTTTTGACCTTTATGAGGCAGCAAATTTTACTTAAAGACATGTGCCTGAGGCTGTGAAGTCCCTCCAAGAAGGATCCAAATCTCTGATCACTTCAGGAATGATGTGTTACTGCATTAATGGAAAAGTGTCTAAAACAATCAGCTTTAGACTTTATAAAAGCACTACCACAATAAAGTAAATAAAGCAGCCCTTTTAGTTGCCTTGTCACGGTACAGAGGGTCATCATGTAAGATATACTGTAATTCAGGAATTACGCTCAACAACGTTCAAATAACTGAGTGTTAATTGTAGAGGAATGGTTGATGGAACAATGGAGAACGGCGGCAGTGACCAAATGGTCTTGCACTCTGCAGTGTGTGGGCTGACTAATCAGTCTCTTGGGGGCTTGCTCTGACTCAGCTGAAAGTTAAACTTTAATTTCCCCATTGGGGCAGCTCATTGAGAACCGGCTTGAGCTGGTCCCCAGGGGCAGGCGTTTCTCAAAGGCTACTTTTCCTTTCTTCTCAGTGTCAGATCCTCATTCTTGCCATCCCTATGGTCACAATTGCAAATAGAGTGCTCACAGTAAGTCTTGGGACGCTTGCCTACTTCAGTAAAAAATGTAGATTTATTGGTTTCATAACAAAAGTTACTTGACAAGCAATGTTTAATACATCAGCACATATCTTATGCAGATATCATTCTTTTTATTAAGTGTCGAAATCTTTTGGCCCATTCAGTTCAGTTCTTACTATTTTGTGATTAATTGCAATTGTGGTCACTGGCTCCCAAAGTGATACTAAACACAAATATTTAATGTTTTATGTAATTACAAAGGTGTTACTAATCTTGATTGTTACTGATCTTTTTAGCTCAGAAAACAGCTCTTTTAGAACTATAATTTGGGTTTAAATATATCACTACATGAAATTGACATTCTACTTAAGTCTACTAGTTGTTTCTAATGTTTTTGTAAAGAAATTAGTAATGATTTTATTGTAAAACCAATAAATCTGTCATATTTTTACTGACTTAAAAACAAGCGTGCCAAGATTTTCTCTGAGCACTGTATGTGTTGATGAGCAGAGTAATGAAGACAATTTCCCATCCCTAGAGAAAAAATGAGAGAGACAGAAGGGGTGGAAAGCCTTGGCACATGAAGCTCAACGGTAGACAAAGTATTCGTTTAACGTTCCCCTGCTGAACAATGGAGTTACTGGAAAATGAGGGTTTGAGGAATTTGCCCCAATGGTGCAGTATACAGCTCAGTAGGATAGGAATCTGTGATTGAAGGTCATAGGTTCAAATCCCATAGCTGGCAAAGTAAGCATATAAGCTTAATGTGCTTAACCTCAACTGCTCCAGAGGCACTGGGTGATGGATGGCCCTATGCTCAGAGCCTACAAACTTGTTTGTGCCTGAGTGTCTTGCTAATAGTAATGTGGGACCAAAATGTCTATAGTGAACTGTTTTGCCTTAATGTTTCTGGTGTGCTTGGGTGTTGAAATGTATTAAATTTATGACCACAACAGTGTGCAAGTGCAACTACTTGTGGTTGGATACCAGCGTGAATGCTTATCTGGGAACCTACTTGAGTGTGAGAGCCCTTCCGTTGTCCTGCCTGTGTCTCTGCTGCCTGAGGAGGTGAAGAGGTGATCTCCAATGTAGTCCTTAAGGTTTTGGGGGCTGAGGCACACCAGGAACATTCCTGACAGGGCCAGATGGAGCTGGCTGGAAACTGTCAGTGAAATGTGATAGAGAGGGCTCACCGATCTCAGCCTCAAGCTGATAATGCAGGTACCACTGACTTGACAGACCCTCCCACAAATAAAAACATCTATCATTTTTGTCTTCTGCAAGACTACTTACTGGCCCATTGACCTGGTTTCAGCTGGGTTCTGTGGAACACAACGTGAGCATCGCAAAGTTTATTTGCACCTGTGAAAGGTACGATTTCTTGTACCTTTTCCCCTTTCAAAATATTTACAGCAGCCTGAATCAACATAAACATGCTCTGTGTTTCTGGTTGAAACTGACACTTCCAGAGATCTCATTCGTCTTCACGTTTCCCAGAGAGATTGTTTTCTGGTGTTTTACAACCTTGAGAATGTTTTCCAGAAATAATAATAAGGGTGACTGGGAAAGTTTATACTCCCGTTGCTCTTGACTACCAGTGGTCTGAACTGCCACGCCGTCCACAAACATGCCAGGTGTGTGACCCCTCGAAAACTGGTTTGAGCCGGCTGCCTTTCTTCACCCACGGAGCCAGGGGATTGGGATAAAGGTGAGACTGGTCACATGACACCATGACCTCAGCATGCTTCCTGCTCAAATATGGTCAACGGAAGGCTTTGAAATACAGAGGGACACTGTGCTCCACACATACATTACTAAAGGTACATAATAATCAAACCCAAGCTGCTTTATCTCTCAACCTCTTAAAGGGCATTCAGCTCTATAAAGGACCATCAGTCTATCTGAATACCAACAGCTGGGTTTACTAAGTTTAAATCAGTGTTGGTCCTGGGGCGGGGGGGGGCAGCAAATAACCAGCTGCACCTGTGTCTCCCTCCATGAAAATCTTGGGCCCGACTGTTATTGACACTGGCTCAAACTATTTGCATTTTGACACCTACCTTATTTGAACTCGGTGACAACTTTGGGGTCAATGCGCAGAAAGCTAGCCCGAATTGGACCTTGCTGGTATGTCATTCCGTACGGGCTGTGCTGTGCCTTGTGTTGCCTGGGACAGGCTTACTGTGAACCTGCACTAAGTAAGCTGTTACAGAGTGCTCACAGATGTATGACTGTATGGTTTCACTGCCATCGCTTTGTTTAATGTCATGTTAATAAATGCCACTGGTGAGAGGTCCTGCATGTACAAAGCCAGTTTATTACAGCCTGTTTTTGCGTAGGTTTTTTCGAAACTGGTCTACTTTACTTAAATTATCTTTACTGAATTAGCTAAAGGTGTAGAATCATCAATTGATTGTTCAGTTCCTTAGCAGATGCTTATATCCAGACAATTTAGCAATTAAAATCACACTGCTATGTGTTTTGGCATAATGTTTATTGATCCCAGTGGGGAAATTGTCCTTTCGTCAGTCTCATCATGCTATCCATGAGACACACAGACACACCTATACAGATGTACCCCTGTATTCCCAGTACCCCCGGAGCTGGCAATTAGGGGCTTTGCTCAGGGGCCCAATGACAGCATCATTCTGCCAGTCCCAGCATTTAAACCAGTGACCTTTTCATTACAAGGCCTAACCCACTAAGCCACCCAGCACCCTCCAGTTGTAGCCAAGTAGCCTATGTTTTCTATGAAGCAGGACAGTAAGGCCCTTAATTAAATGTTTTATCACCCTTTTTTATCAGCACTTTTCATCACCTTTATATACCTACATCTTTTTATACTCTTCACTACAAATATGCGGTTGTGACTGAGCTTTAATAGAAAGTGACAGATTTTCGTACAGTCATTAAAGAACATCGTGTTAGTTATTTAAATAATTATATCGGTGTCCGATCCTACTTTGTTCTGCACTAATTCGATTTCTTAAATTGTATTTTAATACTCAAATCCGCACTGTAATCGCCCTTAACAAAACACAGCGGAATCTAACTTCGGAAACGCAGGATGAGTGAACCCGGAACTCCAACAAAGACATTTTAATAAGATAAAATGTATTAACTACAGTAAACTTACGACAGTATATCGTCATCTAATTTCCCCGACACAAAAAATAATAAATGAGGCTAATATTCTGTTCGCGTATTATTATTTCGAATATCACTGTGTAGAATAGTGTGGATGCAAGACGGTACATGTTTAAAAAAAATGCAGAATTCATGTTTTTATTTATGTAACAGCAAAGAATTTATTACACCTATAAGGTGCAGTTTTAGCCTCAACATTTAAACAAATGTATAGCGGCTTAGCAAATTCATCTCAAGTTCCCCAGTCCGAGTCCGTCTCCGCATGAAGCGGCAGCAAAAACACCTGTATTAAAGTCCGTCCAAAGATAATCGACTGGGGCTTCAGCCCCGATGATTGCTCTCCAATGCAAGGTTTAAAACTGTCTTTCGTTGCTTTGCAGTAGCAGAAGTAGTCCGCCGTTTCGTGAAGTAACAATAACTTCATGGCGACTTGCGCAAAGCAGTGTTCCTTTTTGCGCCCCTGGGGGATTTCCCCGTCTATGCTGGAGCCGCACCTCCGCGCCGGGTCTGCGCACATTCACGAAGGCAAGATGAAGCGAAAAGCTCCACCGGGGCTCATCATCGCTCAGCGCAGTTTCACGCTTTGCCTAGACAAGCCGGCAATCTGCAGGAGCTTGTCCTTCTTCCTCTGCTTGAGAGCCATTAAGGCTTTGGATATCTCCTCGGGATCTTGTCCGTAAGAGAAGATGCTCCTGACGCGCTCCTCAGCTTTCATGTCCCCCGTCTTTTGGAAGAGCTTCATCAGCACGTCCTGGTTGACGTTCTCAAAGATGTTGGCGGCGGCTTTCTTGCGGCGGGTCGTGTCGAACCAGTTTCCGTGGACCGAGGGGCATACCCGACGGTGGTCCGCTGACGCGCAGGCAGACATGGTCGCCTCTGGGTGTACTTGTGATTTTCAGGCTCCAGCTTAAACTGAGAATAAGCAGTTGCTGCCGTCCACCTGTGACTGTCCCTGATCTGGTGTGCCTCTCTTATATAATTGTTACCAGCAACGTCGGTGACATCAGTGTCTCGGAAGACCTCCCCCAGAGACGCCCCTATCCGCTAATCCCTGCCCCGGGCTCCCCGGTGGGGCGGCTGAGGTCACTCCATTGACGCTTGCAGTCAAATCTGGGCGGTTGATGCAATGGCTGAGTAATGATTTAACTTTTTTCCATTCCATTCGATGAAACCACGCTTCCTTGATCAACTCAGTTTAATTCATTAGAGGAATGTGGGAAAATCCACAAAGAAAAACTTTTTTAAAGTTTAATTCATCAGAAGGTGGGGACATCCGACGGAACATGTCTGTTTCATTATTATTTGGTCGAAGACTATTGTTTAATCGACTTTTTAACTTATATTTGTTTTTAAATTATTATAATCGATGTGTATATACTTAACT
This sequence comes from Mormyrops attenuatus, assembly GCA_026777985.1. Taxonomy (NCBI): domain Eukaryota; kingdom Metazoa; phylum Chordata; class Actinopteri; order Osteoglossiformes; family Mormyridae; genus Mormyrops; species Mormyrops attenuatus. The sequence continues at coordinate 8,186,088 of JAODKC010000117.1, read as the reverse complement.
TTCTCTTCTAAATGTTTTTTGTATAGAATATACCTTACCTAAGGACCTGCCAGAAAATGTCGCATATGAATGTTATGAACTACTTTGATGGAAGTTGCTGCTCTCTAACAGTTCGTTCATAAATTAATTTTAATAACCACAAGCCCAGTCTGGGCCTTCTTGATTCAGAGCTTGTCCCAGAACATGCAGGGTGTAAAATGGAGATTCAGATTCATAACCCTGGAATCCACCCGTGTAACATTTTAAATGAAACGTAAGGTCCTGTTTTTGCATTTCACACATGGTATGCTCACATATACTCAGGAACATACAGCTGCTGTTGCTTGTTTCCTAATATATCTATGCAGGATGCCGTTTGATGGCCCCTGGAAAGAAATGTTTGGCTGAATTTCGGGAATTGAACTTTGGTTGGTAATTAGATGGGCAGTAATTGTCACTGGACATTATTCAGGGATAACCACACCACATGTCCATGTATGGTCCTGCAGCCGCGCTTCTCTTTGACCCAGGATGATTTCCTGTAAATGCAAATGTGTCCCTGAACAGTTCCCCTGCTTAGCGACCACACTGATATGATCTAGTCTGTAGAGCTCTGGTGGTTGCAGCTGTCACCTACCAGGACAGCCCACTGAGCCCAGGAAGCCGTACTGCGGCAATAGGGATTAAATCTATTTCACTCGGAATTCAGGAAGACCTACAGTACCGTGCAAAAGTCTTAGGCACTCAAAGAAAATGCATAAAGTCATTTTTCTGGGTATTAAGCGTATGTTTGCTTTAGAAAAAAAATAACACAATTTAACATTAGAACATATGTAAATTGACAGTAACAAAAAATGAACAAAAACGAATAAGGATTTATTCTGCAAAAAGTTACTAGTATCTAGTTGGATGGCTAGATGAACACAGCTCCAGTTCCCAAACTTCTCCTCAGGGGCACCTCATCCATTCCATGTATTTGTTAAATTTCACAACCACCTCACTTTAAGTAATTAATTAAATTTGTTAAGTAATTCAATGAGGTGTTAATTATCCAAAAACTGTATGCAAGTGGTCGATTAAAATACAAGAGTATACTGGATGGATGCTGCTAATACTGAGTGACTTTTGAAAGGTTCTGAAATGGCTAAGCTTTGACACTTTGACAGACGCCATAGTTTTACACCTACATGAAGATTATTTAAACATTATTATTTAAACACTTCTTGAGCTTGCCTAAGACTTATGCACAGTACCGGTAGTGGTACTTCTTCATTGTACTGTAGTATAAGCCAACAGTACAGTATAGAAAGCTGCAATTTAAAAAATTATGTGGTCATATTCAGTGTGACATAATACAGAGGAAAATCCAAGTATGATCAAATTTGCACTATATAGCGAAAAGCATGTGGACACCAGTTTCTTCCGCAGCAATATCATTCCAAAACTGCAGGTATTATTATGAAACTGGAAAGGCTTTCCATTAGATGTTGGCACATTGCCAGAGGGTGATGGCGCTGGGTGATAAGGTCCCTTTCTGTGACTTTGTGTGGCCTATTTTCATCAAGAGCTTACATTAATGGGCGACTGCATGTTTCACCAGAAAACAACATAGCGAAAACCCATGGGCGTGGGGTCTCCATGGAGCAACACCCCACATGACCTGGCAAGTCAGAAATCCACCCTGCCTGCCTCCTATACAATATATGCTCATGCACACTCTTGGTTAACAGAAACCTATGATGATGTTAAACATTTAGACGTCACGCAATGACAAGTCAGTAAATTATGTGTGACCGTGACGGACAGACACAGCACACAGGCCGCACACCTCCCAAGCGTTTCACTTATGTTTGACCAGAGCTGCTCAAACAGGGCAGACATGTGGCAAATGTACGTGTTGTAAAGATGACATTCTGTGATGGTGCCAAGTTGAAAGTCACTAATCTTTTGTATATGGCCACTAATTCTGTTGCAAACAATTGTTACTAGAGATTGTATGGATGATTGCTTAGTTTTACACCAGTGTCAACGTCGGGCACATCTTAATTAGCCAATTTGTCTAATTAATAGGGGTGGCCACATATATTTGGCCATACAGTGTATTTTATTAATAGCCAGTTTAATATCTCATACAAATTTTACTGTGGTTCCTGGCATGGAGTTTGTGTTTTGGTTTTGCTGTGCAGCACACATGTTGTCAGGTATTTTCCATCTTCCAACCATCTACCCTGGTCGGGGTCACTAATTATACTATCCGCATGTCTTTAGATGGAACCCACCAAACATAGACTAAACATGAAAATTTCACACAAAGTTGACCCCCTGACCCTGGAGGTGTGCAGCAGCAGTGTTGCCCGAGAGCCAGCGTGGCACACGAGCTTTCCTGCGGCGTGACTGAGGCCGCACTCAGACACCGGCTTCCTCTGATGGGTGTCACTAAAGCTTCAGTGTGCTTGTTAGCATTCAGTTCACATCACAATCACTTGCAAGGAGGCTACACACTGGTGTGAGGCACCAGTTCCAAATAATGTTTACCTCTTTCATGAATCCTTGCCTAGATCTCCGTCCCACACTAGAAGTCCCTGCTTTTTGTACATGACAGAGCCCCATATGATGAGTCAATAAATACCCTCCTTAACCTTGTTGTTTGACAGTGCTCATTAACTGAGAAGACAGTGACGTTACTGCGACTGCTGCCTCCCAGTCCACATTTCACTTTGCAGCTCTTTGTGTTTGCAGTGACAGGTATCACACAGTTTCAGTCTCGCTAGCCTTTCCGTTTCTTCTCCTGGCCGTACTTTCCAGACTCATGAAATTCCCAACTGCTGGGTACATTTTCCAACATCAGTATGACCTTTTCTGTTTTCCTAGTAGCCGATAACTTAGGGGAAACTGAAAAAAAGAAAACTGCAGCAGTAACACTATTTCAACATCAGTGTCACAACACAGGAATGCATTTTTGGTGATCTGAACATATCAGCTGACATCAGCAAAGCAGAAATTCATCTAAATGACTTTATTTTAGACTGCATAAACATCTCTCTCCATGTGCTTTTGATACAGATATTTTTGTGGGATTTTTTTTGTGGGAAAATCCAGAAGAGTCCTTTTGAAGCATCAGTTCCTTTCAAAAACACATCTCATGGAGAATGAAACTAGCTAAATATTATTTTTATGTGGAATTCTGCTTTGAGACAAACAAGTCAGCTTGTCGAACACTTCCTTTGTCAAATCAGCTATGTAAGAGCGGGAGTTTTTGAATACGCTTTGCTAGATCACCAATGTAAAAGAATGCACACAGCCATCATGTGTAAGACACAGGAAAACATCCGGCATTTTGTTATATATCAACGCAGTACTTAAACTGAGCTGCTGGTCATGTACACGGCATGAGAAAAAATGACACCACTTGCAAGAAAGTGTTTTGTTTTTTGTTAGTGTTCACCTGTTTCTGAATTTGGTGTGAACAACGGTGACAAAAGAGTAAAAGCTATTCCCCTCAAAGCTATACATAAGGTGTGTGACCTGTTTGTGTGCTATGGTCACATGTGATTTACGGACTCGCCGTCTGAAACGTCTTTTTAACCAGAGCATGTGTGCCCATTTATTCTCGCTGGGCGGAGAGGTGATGTAGGCAGAGATTGTGGGGCGTGGTTTTATGTACATCGCACTCATGGGTCATAGCTCTGTTATATTCCATGTAAACATGCAGTCACCAGCTGATATCAGCTCTAAAAATAACTGTGTGCAAGGTGATCATTAGGAACGTAGCCACAGACAGTCAACGTATAAACAAGATCTTTAATAGGATAACATAGCATTTAGCAGGATCCTACTACAATCCCACTATAATTCACCAAGGATGTGGAGCTCAATGGCTAAATGGGGTGCTTACACAGGTGGGCAGAATGTCCTGCATGGCAATGGGCAAGGAATGTTTTGGCTCAGATGTGTGTAAAATCACCCATGCCTAGCATGCTGTCGTGACAGGTGTGAGTGTGGGACAGTGGAAAGGTTTATTTGGGACATGCTGTTTTTGTTTGTTATTCTATGGAGGCCTGCAGTCAAACACACAGACTCACACACACACACACACACGATTCAATTAATTTCTATGGGCTTAGCGTCGGATGAATTACCTAGTCTGAATGGTATGGCTTTTACATCACGCATTGTGTCAGACTGAATGAGGCAATTCTGTCACTGAGTGACATAACAAAGAACCCTCTAATCAACTACCCCCTGTACGGCCCTACGCTGCTTTTCAGCTTGGCCAGTGGTTTCTGAACATGGTGTGTCTGAAAACAGCCAGGGTCAGAGTCCTGACTCTGCCTGAGCACATTAAACTCAATTAAACATGTCTGCGTTTTAATTAAAAATATGGAATTGCGTTAATCAGCTGGGCTGGCCGAACAGCAAGGCAGCCTCCACACACACACACACACACACACACACACGTGGTTTGTGAGGAGTATCGTGGAGAAGCCCTAGAGTGTGTCTATGATTCATGTTGAAATGAGGCGCGGCACAGACGGCATGGGGAGGGGAAGCAGCCGTCGGGGACTCTGCTAAGGAGGCATGTCAGACAGGAAGTGACCTATAACAGGGGAATAAAAGACTAAAAACATAGTGGGTTCATGAGTAGCTAACAGTTTGAAAGCATGTAAGGAAACTCATCCCCAGAGCGTAGCCTGGGCCCACTTACTGCCAGCTCATTAGCGGGAGGGTGGTCATTCTTTGGGCATAGCAGGGGTCAGTGCACCCACAGTCCATTTAGATGGAGGGGGGGTGGTGTTGAACAGAGCCGAGAACCTTTCACTGGTGTCCTTATAGTCAGTGAAGTTCAGCCAGTTCGTTTTTTCCTGCTGCCTTCTGGTCAGGATGTGGTCACTTTGTTTCCATTTCATTCCATGTGATGTGATATGTGATGTACTTCAGTAATTTGAACAGTTTCTTGTCTTCTTATAACGTTATTGGTGGATAATATGTTCAGTGCTTTGAGCTGAGTATCCTGGGAAAATAGCTGGGGTCCAGAGGTCCCCTACCCACATAACTTGGCTGGCCTGATCGGCTAATGTCCCGGCTGGACACTGGGTCACCTCAGGCTGCCATGTGGGCTGAGACTGGTTCCAAAGTTCCCAAACACATTTCTCTTTAATTTTTTGTTCCTTCTTTAGTAAGACTCAGTAAACCACAGCCGGGTACACCAAGAACTAGCTATCAACACTTTGCAGCATGGCTTTTGCCATGTGTGTCTGTTGCCACTATCATTGTCACAGTGTTTAATGATACTGTGAAGGTGTGATGGATCAGTGTGGTCTGTGACACTCTATCACGCTGTGCGCAGTATGCAGTTTTGCTGACAGTCCCTACTGTGTCCTTGGATATTGTCTGTCACAGTCACATTGACATGCACCACAGAGTGTTATAAGGTCAGTTGCTGGAAGAGCTTACCTCACTGCCACACATTTCCCCAGGAGTTGGAGTTGTGTGCTTCAGCTGTGTGAAACACCGCCCCCCCCCCACCTCCTCTTCAGGCTGGTGTCATGCTAGCTGTGAAATCTCCAGGCTCTGCCTGTGTGAACCTAGCACCATCTGCTGGTCGGAATGCAGTAACATGTTATTTGTCACTGGGGGTCAAAAAGACAAAAATACAAACAATCAGACATTTACAAGGAGCCGTCCAACAGCAAAAAGGAAAGGTAATACTGCAATGTATTTAAACACAACTGAGCTGATTAAGCTTTTGATGTACCAAGGATTGTCAGCTGCTTCTGCAAGTATGATTTTATATGAGTTTCTTCAGTGAAATGATCACCAGATGTCTTAGATGAAGACATTTTAAAGAAGTCTTTCCTTGACCCATTTTGAGTGACGCAGTGGGGAGGCTTTATTTAACACTGATAGCAGTGAGACATCAGATTAGTCAATGGCACAATGCACATACCCAATTCAGGGCGCTAGTTTTCCTGTTTCCAGGGCAAATACACCAAAACAAGATGTGTTGTCATGGGAACTATAGTATGATGGTTTGCCACATGACTTTTCTGTGCTAAAATGAGACATACTCGTGTGTCGTTTCCTGGAGTATGGACCGCAGGCTGTGATCAGAAGTTTCACATAATTAGCAGTGAATGCTCTGCTATTATGTGATCACTATGTATTTGGTCAAAGCAGAGGACATGAAGGTTTTCCCTATGCGCATTTAATACAAACAGGAACAGAACTGTTTCCTGGTGACATTAATGGCCAGAATTATTTGGAAAAAAATATTGCACTTTTTGGCTCAGTTATGTGGTTTCCTGTGGACTTTACAGGGCTCTAGACTAACCTTTTGCACAGGTTGCACTGTTTTTCTTAGGTGCACCAGCACAAAAGTTAGGTGCACCAAATTTTCGACCGCATCGCATTTAACACCGCAGTTTTACAGGTTAACTTTTTTTTTTTTTTTAAATCGCTGTCCATATAGGCAATATTGACTTGCAAATGATTAACTAACAATCTGGTCAACATAAAGTTCTTTATTTGAAGCACAGTTCTACAAGAAAGGTAACTTACTGAAAAAGTGTTGGTGCTTAAAGTGCTTCACTGAGCTGAAGTTTTGAATTTAAAACATCTCAAGATAAATTAAATAAAAAGAAAATCTAAATTAAAAGTGCAAGTGTTTTAAGGGCTTCAAACTGAACATCGCATGGCTCAGTGTCTTATGGATTATCCTCCATTGCAGTCACATGCCCCTCGGATGGCCGACTCCTGTCGTTTGGCCTTCTTGATCTTTGGCCTTGGCCAAACCAGCCAGGGAGGACTAGCATAATGTGTACAAGGTGCAGGATGTTCTGGGGAAAACACATTCAAGAGATTTATTTAAGCAATGTGTGTTAGATAGCAAAACTGACACAATCTTAAGAAAGAACATTAACAAAAACTGACCTTGAGCTCTTAGCAGTAGGGCTCTCTGGTCAACATGAGCTCCCAAAGGCTGAGGTGGGTCTTGTCTTTGAACATCCTGACAATTAACAGCTCCAAGCCTACAAACTCTTCTTTTGCAAGCTCAGTGTTTACACCATTTCTGAAAATTATGTGGGTTACCCAGCTAATCAGTGTTCACATGAACAAAATATCTACCACCAGCACACATAATACTGTAGTAATCCACCAGCTACCTTCTCAGGACTGTGGAGAAGTGATCCAAGAGAAATGCAAGGTCATCAACACCATGGTCCACTAAGTCCTCTTGGTTCTCTGGCCAGCTATCATGATTGAAAATGTTGAAGCATTTGACAGCCTTGGTTGTGTCAGACTCTCCCCTATTGTAAGAACAAATACATTTTAGTAAATGAGTAACAATATTTCTCATCTACATGTGTTTATAAGACAGGTGACTACACTCGCCTAGGAGGCTACTGAATCTTGCTTTCAGATGTTTACAGTGGATTTGATTGTTGCATCCATTACTTTTTTTAAGTTTAGTGGCAGCAACACCATCTCCTGCCAGCTTTGATGCCTCTCCTTTGAGAGTTATTGTCTGTGTGTTGCATAAACCATAAATAGATTGTGAGTTACATTATTAGAAATATTTGTACAAATATACTGTTCTCTGTTTAAATGGAAGACGGAACCATACATATACCTGGAATCTGTAGATTGCCATTTCACCCTCTTCCTGCTGCTGCCTCATTTGCAGCCTCATGTCAGTCAGGCTTGGGTCTCGCAACTATTGCCTCTGTGGTCACCAGCAGTTTTTCAAGGCTGCAAACTGCCTGTTTAGATATAACCGTGCAGTATTATTAACACAGCTGAAGATGACCACAAACACAATTCAAATTACACATCCCACTTCATCTCCCTTACCTGTGGTAGGATGATCTCATTCCTCCGAAGTAGGAGGCTAAACTCACTAATGCCACTGACCACATCTGCAACAAAATGGCAAAAGGCCACAAAATGGCATCTTCCATTGATTTCTTAACCTGTATCATACAACAATGAAAATTAGTCACATAGAACGCTGATGAACTAAATTCCTAAAAAAATCAATAACAATGGCATAAGTGGCTCTAATGAAAGGAATATTCTGAAAGAATGCACTGACCTTTGTTGCTCGGCCTGCAATGTCTGCATTGGCAGAGGAGCGTGCCAAATGGTCCATATGGCAGCAGTGAACTGTCCTGGTTTAAGAAGGGTCTCCAGGGCCCTTGAAATATGTGGGACATACATTTAGGGGGCAGTATATTTATCGCGGCATGTAATGTGTTTTATGGATGCATTGTGCTTTTTCAGCGTTTCAATTTGAAATGTATTAGAACCAGTCACAAATGCACTATTGCCGGCCATGGTCTTCCCACACTCTTTACAGCAAATGCAATGCATATTATCAGCTTTACCTTATCTTAGCCAGGGAAACTGGTCAAGCCACTCTTTTCGAAATGTATACACTTTCCCCGTTTTAATTTCAGTGGGCTCTTGCTCGGAGTCATTCGTATGTGGCTCATTATCTGATGCCGTCTCCAGACCAGGGCTTGACATAACCTGGGAGGTTGATGGCTCCATGTTAGAGCATTGGTTATGATTTTCGGACGGATCCTTCCTTAACTTAACATTCTTTACGAAAAAGTTGTCAATCATTCTTTTCATCTCATAATCCACGGCTACATCCACTCTGTTTATTTGACCGGTCTAGGCGACTCACCTCTCTCTGCCTGACTGCAGCACACGCACTTTCAAACGTACAGGAATTTCTGGACCACGGCCAATCAGAGGGGGGGGCCGCCCTTCACTGTCTCTGATTGGTTTTGACCACGGTATGGGCCTAATCTTTGTTTGTTGTTTGAACCACAGGGAGACTTTCAGAGACTATTTTTTCCCCCGAACGGCTGGTCGCACTGGTGCAACCTCAGATTTGTTTTAGTCACACCATTGAGAAACTAGGTTGCACATGCGACATCTAGAGCCCCACTTTACATATCAGGGCGGATTGTAGTGATGGACAAAATGGGCTCAGCGAGAACACGGGAAATAAATGGTTAGTGACTCATCACTGGGGAGGAAAAAGTGGCCTTGAAGAGAAACGGGGGGAGCCACCATGCTGAAGACATGCTGTCATCCCCAGAGAGCCCCTGCTGTTATTTATTTTATATATGTATCTGCAAAAGCTCCCCAACTAAACAGCGTAATAAATGACAAAACCTCAAATAACTTCTATGTCTGTGTATCTAAACTATAAAATCACGAGTCGAGGTATGTAAATGTGGTTTTTCTAAAAAAGTATGAAAATATCGAAACAAAAACATTTTAAAATGTTATACTTGAAAAGGTGTTAAACAAAATAAAGGTAAAAGTAGGGTCCTGTAAACTGTGGACCTGTGATTATTAGGATGCGGGCCTGAAATTCGCATGGAAGCTTGTCTGTCACCGTAATGGTGATTATTAGGATGCGGGCCTGAAATTCGCATGGAAGCTTGTCTGTCGCCGTAATGGTGATTATTAGGATGCGGGCCTGAGGTTCGCATGGAAGCTTGTCTGTCACCGTAATGGTGATTATTAGGATGCGGGCCTGAAATTCGCATGGAAGCTTGTCTGTCGCCGTAATGGTGATTATTAGGATGCGGGCCTGAGGTTCGCATGGAAGCTTGTCTGTCACCGTAATGGTGATTATTAGGATGCGGGCCTGAGGTTCGCATGGAAGCTTTTCAGTCGGCATAATGGTGATTATTATTCAGGATCTTAAATGTCACCTAGGAACTGAGGTACAAGGCTTGTGAAGGCGATGGAAAACAGCGTAATGAAACAGCGAAGTGAAGTATTTCTGATCTTTACTTCTCATTAGCCAGGAATCTTCTGTTAAAGTCTTAAACAGCAAAGCTTATCACAAGTTTGGACATTTCACTGCTCATTTATTTTTAGAGACGTGGACAAACTGACAGAGAAACACAAATAAACCTAGATAAAAAATGATACACTTGGCAGCGGTGAAGGAAGTTGACATGACAGAGATGTAAATGAGATTATTGGAGGGCCCTGATGTAATGGGCAAACACGAAAACACAGATAAGTGATATAGCTATGTATTTCTTAAAGGTGTGAAATACTCATAACATACTGTTCCTGGAATTGTGAGGGAAATCTGGGAATGTCCCCCACACCTTTCAAAAATCAATTTATTGCTCAGTGTCTGTTGCTATTCAGCCAGCTCCTCCTGGTAAGGGTCTATAAACAAAGCCTATTTTGGAGGATGAATTTTTAGTTACAGGACTGAAAGAGTAGCTTGAAAGCCCTTATAAATATGTATCCATATTGTATGCACTCTCACCATCTTGTCTCAGTTATTGTATTGGCAGACTTTAATCATTTGTTTGTGTCTCCTGGTGACGACCTTCATTAGTCAGACCATGGACAGTCCCACATGTCTGGGAAAGCCAAAGAGGGCAGTAACTGAGGCTGGGTGAGAGCAAAGAATTATGGGTTCAAGGTTGGGTGGAACACGGATGGACCCAGAAATCTACTGTGCCAAGGTGAGCAACCTCTGGTTTGAAAGTTCACTCTGGCCTTAGAAATAAGACACAGATGGATAAAATAAATGCCCCCGATCTCACAAAAACTGGAATAGAGGACATTCTGTGCAGCAGAGCCCAGAATCAAGTGGAAATTGGATGAAAAACACTGAAGCAAAACTGAAGCAGCGGGAGCTTGCCAAGCTTTTTTGGGACTTAAAGGGAAACAATGTCATTATCTTGCGTGTGTAAAATGTTGCAATCCTGGCTATAACTGCCACCCATCCTGTATTTTACAGCATTGTACCATATTGAAAAATAAAATAAATTGAACCAATGCTAGACGCAATTTGTCCTGAATTTCATGTTTTCCTAAAATGGAAACCTTAATCATGGCGCACAATGTTCATAGAACCAAAGTGCTCTTCATTTTACATTGATGAAATGTGCGGCTGCGTGTGGTTCCCTGTGACAGTGAACAAATACAATGAAGTATTTCATAAAAGTTAGAAAAGGGTTTTGAATGAGGAGGAGCTACACCACACAGACCAACCACATGGCAGAAATTGATGTTTGTCTTGCTTTTATGATTGTTTTTAGACCGAATTTAGATTATAGGTTCTGGCTACTAAATAGTGACTAAACGCAAAGCAGGCCTCATTCACGTTCTGTAAACCCATCAAACTGAAAATGCATGCGCAATGTTAGCAGTTGAGGATGTGACCTTGTTTCTACTAAATCAGATCAAGCTGTAGGACAACGATCCGCAAATCAAACCATTTATTAGAGCTGAGCCGTGGAATTTCTTTGAAGTAATCGCGTATGTTACCGTGTGTGATTGCATCTGCCAAATATAAACATGTAACTAATCATGTAGGGTGGTAGGTATTTATATTTTGAATTTGGTTCTACGTTTATTCATTTAGCATTTAATTCTGTCCAAAGACTGGAACAAGTGAAGCAGGTAGTACATTACTAGCATACAGAGGTCAAGGAGACAACTAAGCGTGAATGCAGTAAGGCTGAGCTTCCACTGAATAACTAGTTACAAGTGGAAGTTAGCACTGGATCAAGAGCTATAAATATGTTACAAACATAGCAACAATAAATAAGGGAGTTATTCAAATCAAAGGCAAAAGGAACATTCCGGATACGCAAGAGAGTAGATATGGCCTATGAGATAACGATAGACCAGGTCAGTGGTTGTATGGCTAGATGAAGTGTTTCTGAGGAGCTTCTTGAAGGTTCTGATGTTGGGATTTGAACAAAAACATAGTAGCTCTACAGTACATTGTCGCTTATAGAGTTCGGGTTTGGTATAACTAGTATGTGGGAATCAGATGTTAAACTGGCAAATTAGGTGTGTCTTACAAGGAAAGCGGATTACAATATTTGCCTCTTTCAGAGTTCCATTAATTACAGATGACTGTGAGAGAAAACAGAAAAACAAAGCTGTTACTGACAGGACCTGTGCCAGAGCTAACAAATGGAAAATGGAATTCCGGCAAAGTGTAATTGTTCTGTACTGGTCACTGCACCTTATTGTAGGAGTTAAGGAGTCATATCAACAATATACATTGTGAAACAAAGCAAGGCTTTCGTAAGCATGTAAATATTATTGATTCTGATAAAAATCTCTTCAGGGCTGGATTGGTACTGAGTTTCAGCTGGGGAACAGTACAGGGGCATGCTGATGATAAAATTTGTCATCGGGATGGAGGGGGATCAACCACACAGTCCGTAATAAATTTTACTTTGGTCCGGCATTCCCAACCGTTGTCAGCAGCTCACACCTCCTCGTGCACCTCCTGGGAATACTCCTGATCCCTGATCAGCCACTCTGTTATATATTCACGTTGTACAAGCCAGTGCATGAAATGTCTCTGCTCTCCATTTCTCTCCCAAAAATACACACACGATAACAAACAGGGTTCACATTTACACTCCACTGCACTCTCCTGCATTTGAAGAAACCTTTGCTGTGTAGATTCCCTGTTAAAGCATCATTATTCCTGTTGGAAGATTCAAGATTTACAGAAACTATTCAGGCGTAATTAATAATCAACATTATCCTTAAAAGGATATTTGATCCTGATCTTCGCCGGTCTCTGTAGAGAATTTAGGCCTCAGTTTACCCAATTCCTGCATTCACTGGATGTTGCCACAGTCACTGTGGGTGAAGCACAGGCTAGTTTGTGTTTCCTGTGTAAGGAACAGTACATATGGGAATTATCTCAAAGGCAGAGAGAGGGACATTAGCTTTCACTGTCATTTTATTCACCTTATTTTTCACCTACTTGTACATTCAGATACACTCACACATGGCACCACCTGCTTTTCTGGGACCTTGGTGAGGTGTTCGAGTCTCCTGTTCCACTGAACCACCCAACCTTCGCCTTAATTACTGAAAAAAATACAATATACATTATTGACACTGATAAAGACAAGTGGATTGTGATTCACACTATATACACACTGAGGTGAAAGAGAGAGAGACAATAAGGAAACAGAATGAGGAAAAAACGCCATCCATACTGGAGCAGGGCAGCTCTCCCTCCCTCTCTCTCCTTATATAAAGAAGCTGGCTGTTGTGCGTCTCACATATATACTCCGAAAAGGAATGGAGTTTGGGATCCTGTCGCCTTTGACCTTCTTGCTGAGCAGTCTAGCCTGGCCTTCAGGTGGGTACCTGTCTCCACTGCTGCATGACACACGGTCTGCAATCAGCTTAGTGCATCACAGACTAAAGCACTGCACCTCTGAGGAAGTCACTGATAAAAGTGCTTAACACTGATACATTCAGGAAAAATCTGTGCAATAGAGGGTGTGACCATACGTGGTTCATATGGAAATAAATATTCACTTGTATTATAATGCTAATCCTTACAGCAAATGCCTATTACCAGGCATTACCGTAATACTGTGTACTAAGTAAAATTAGAATTAACACAAAAGTTTCTCAAATTAACCAAAAAGTTGACTATAGTGTAAGAACTTACTATATAGTAAATAAAGCATTGAGAATTCCAGAATAAACAAATGCAGTATTAAGGACTTACGGCACAGCAGAGTGACCTAACGCAGTCACTGTGAAAGATTTCAGCAGCCTAATGTAAACACACAGATTCAGAGAGCGGGGGCTGCCGAGCGTGTAACGGCTTGGATTAGGACCAGAGAGGATTCCGGTTCATGTCCGAGGACAGACTATGCTATTGTGTCCCAAACAAATGTAATTGGATGGATTTTTTAGCTAATAGTTAACTGTATGAATGAGTGATGCTGGAATCCATGTTAATGATTGTTAAATAAGTTCATTTTAGTAGGCTCTCATCCGCAGAGGGACACCATCCCTTCCTGGGAAGGAAGGGGGATTACGAGGTGGTCCGGCCAGTCAGACTGCATATCATGCACAGGAGAAACACCGAGGTAAAGTGTTCCTCAGCTGGCTCAAGACTCAGTCTCAGTCACATCTATGAGCCCCTGAGAAAGGCCCTTAACCCCGAGCCCCCCTGGGTGCCGCAAGGTGGCTGCCCATTTGCTGTGACCCCCCGTTCATCTGTATGGTGATCAAGATGGGGCAAAGCAAAAAGAGAATTTCCCCACAGCGATTAACAAAGTATTACCATTCTGCTCGACCACAGGTACATGATAGCAAGATACTGAAATAAGCTCCCAGAATGAACATGTGTTTTTCATCACTTTGAGAGATGAATTTGATTACAGTGATGTGTTGAGCCAGTGTGCACCATGTGTGTACTGACATCACCATCATTCAATGCATCAAGGTTTATTCTGTAAGTATTACTATACTTTTAGATGAAAAGAACTGAAACATCTAAAAACAAGCAGGTTTACATGTTTATAAAGGTAACTGAAGAGATGTCAGGTTATGCCAGACATTGGGACAGGATATGGACCCCAGCGTTTCTCCTGCTGACTGCTCACTCCTCATCTTCAGATAGTGTGGCCTGATGTGGTTTGGTACAGGCTAACCATGGCTGGGAGACACATGGAACTTCACCTGGAGAGAAACCAGTAAGTCCGACCCTCGTTCCCAGCATGCCATGTTGGGTTGCTGCTAACCTGGACATGTCCCAGTGTGATGCTGCTGTTGTACCCTTAGTTGTGTGGTGTTATTTGAGCAGCTTGAAGATCTGGATTAACACTAAACAATGATGTTCTCTCAGGGGCCTGCTTGCACCAGACTACAGTGAAACACACTACACCAAGAATGGAAGTAGGGTCACGTCTTCCCCGGGGGACCTGGTCAGTTACCATGGTAACAGTATACTAGCAACACGCTCAAACAGTTTCTTCTCCATTCACTGATTGCCGATCTGCCCTGACTCAGGATCTCTGCTACTACTCTGGGACGGCTGGCGGCGGTAATGAGTCCTCAGCGAGCATCAGGATCTGCCATGGCCTGAGGTCAGAAGACAGAAACACAAACAAAAGCTGCTGAAATAGAGCAGAGACCGAATGCAAAGACCTGATCACAATGCCTGGGAGATGCCCTGCAGGCCAGCAGGTCTCACCTGACCTCTTACTGTTGATCTCAGGGGCTACATTAAGACTGCAGCAGAGACCTACCTGATAGAGCCACTATCAGACAGCGACACTGGGGACCACGCCCTGTTCAAGTACGAGGACCTGGTTACAGAGCCCAGGGTGTGTGGAGTGTCCAACAGCACGCTGGAGTCTGCAATTCCATTCATTCGCACCAGGGGGAGCTCAGGAGCCTCAGTAAGTCAAAACAATGCCCAGTTCAAACAACAAAGCTATTAAAAAGCAAGAGAAAGCATGTCTCCAGAGATGTGTTACCCTTGGGTTCGGACTGATTAGCCCGACTGGGAGTAGTTCCCGGCCTAGTGTGTTAATCACAGGTTAATAACTGATAAAATGAAAGATGATGTTTGTGAGAGCTACACCCCAGTGAAAGTGCTCACGTGTGTAACGGCTCACGTGTGTGTCGTAGCAATTGTGGCTGATTGCCATTTGGTGGACCTGCACTTCAAATGGAGGCTCTTAAAATAACAGACCCACACAAGTATATCAAAGTATGAACTCAAGCAAGAATTTTTTTTGGCTACTTATTTAACAAGCTGTTGTTTTTTAATCCCCATTCAGCTGTAATGAGACGTCAGCCGCCACACTAATTATGCAGCTGCTTTGAGTTCTCTGGTTCACTTTCACCTTCCAGGAAAACAGGCTCAGGCTAACCCTTTCCCCCGTGCCAGAGGCCTCGTCCACCTCACTGCAGGAGAAGTACATTCAGCTGTACTTGGTTGTGGACCACAGAGAGGTGAGCAATGATAATGATCAAGGACACAGCAAACCTTCAGAAGCGCCCAGATCACAGCAACACTCATTACAGCAGAGAACGAGACCATTAATAAATCAGTATCCGGATCTTTAATTATGATGTTGAAATATTTATATGTTAAAGTGCTGTTTGTTCGCTGACCCCCATTAACTCAGTCCCTTGTTCTTATGAGTACCTTGATCTCATTCAGCTCAGCCGCTTGCCTTTGTTACAGTATCTCAAAATGAACAGTGACCTGGGAGAAGTGAGAAGGCGCATTTTTGACATTGTCATCTTTGTTAACATGGTGAGTCTTACAGAGTCATGCCCCTGCGGTTTCTTCTAAGAGCCCCATGCTTTCATTTTATTTCTGTAGTATGTGCTTTTATCTGGAGAGGGCACAGAGAATATCCACTGTTCATTTAGAGATACCACCCAACAGTCGAAAGGAGCCTTCCTGTTCTACACACCATCCAAAAGACTCTACCCAGAACCTCGACACTGAATTACTTTACGACTGAAGAACAAATTTCCCAAACTTGCCCAATCCATGGGATGTGTTGTGAAAATGTATAGGAAGTTTTTTTGTCAAATTTTTATTGAAAGACAATGGAAGAACAATATGAAGAAGCATTAACATAAAACATAACAAGCATCCCCCGCCACACGCTGCTCCCCCCCCCCCCACCTCCAAAGACAGCACCCTAAAAAAAGTAAGAAAAACAAATATCCATCAACGGAAGAATTCACCAGCACACCCCGCTTTGGAGAGAACACAGCTAAAGGCTGAGGAAAAAATAATGATAATAGTAGAAATTTAATTAACAAAAGGTCTTCGTTGGATGCAAGTTTTGGAAATTTTCAGTCTTCTGTGTAGTTCTTTGGAAAGATCTAATCCAAAGTCCACTTCTTTATCTGAAATGCCACCTTGCTGTAGTTACGTGGTACAGATGATAGATATGCTATTACTGTCTCAGTATAAGAATAGGCACCATTCCACGTCCCCAGGTCTACAAGCCCCTTCACACACATATCATTCTCGTGGGCCTCGAGGTCTGGACGGACCAGGACAAGATCCGGGTGTCGACCAGTGCTGGGGAGACACTGGGCAGCTTCACAAAGTGGAGAAACGATGTCCTGGTGAATGTGAGGACTCACGACAACGCACAACTGATAACGTAGGTTCAGATCTTTGTGGAACGATGACAGGGTTATGCATTCAACCTGCACAGAAAATAGTTCCAAAATAGTCTCTCCGTAGCACATAGTGCAGTGTGTACTAATATTATATTAATGTTTCCTGGTTAGAACTAGAACCAGAGCCTTTTTATCCAGTCTGTCACTTATTCACTCAGTTGTCCCTTTTATTCAAAGCTAACAAATTGCAATGTATAGTAATACTTTTTATAGTCTGAAGTCTTTTATCAGTTTATACACTGTGTACTTCAGAGTTCAGCTTAAAGTATGTCATGAGGGCACCAACAGTGCCGTTGGGACACAAACCTACACCCTTTCCTGGGTAGCTATCTCCTGCCTTCTCTTTCAGAGCCATGGATTTTGAGGGTGGCACGGCGGGTTTGGCTTATGTGGGCACCATTTGTCAACCCCAGTCTACAGGGTTGGTGCAGGTACCGTGGGTCCTACTGCCAAGATAAAGATCTAACACCAACAAACTTCTAAATTTGTCATGATGTCTCCTGTCTCACTTGTTTAATGTAATGTTATGACTGTTATCTAGAGAAAATATTTAATGTCCCTCCAGGACAGCAGGCCCAACGTCATTAGTACCGGAGTCACACTGGCCCACGAGATGGGACACAACCTGGGCATGAGTCATGACACTGAAGACTGCACCTGTGTAGTGGACACCTGCATCATGTCTGCTGTGCTCAGGTAGAAGTTCATCGTTTGGGAGGGGAGGGGTAATGGTGATATTAATAATGAGGAATACAAGAATTAACGCTCTTTTGTGTTTCATGCTGTATTTGTGATCTGTAACATTTATTAAGTATCACTGCAAAAATATCCCATATCATATTTGCTAAATTAGATGCATTAAATACATTCATCTTCCAGCTGTTTATCCAGTTTATGGCCATGGTATAAATGATGTATGATTTGAATCACATTACATGTATTAATCCATGATTAACACACACACCCCTGTTTACTCATGTAGCAGCGTGCTTTCAAATTACAATCTGTCTGCGATTCCTGCAGTGCACAATCTGTCTGCAGGGCAGTGCTTGGAATTGAATGAGAGTGGCACGTGTTGAATGCAGACACGCCTTGACCGTATACAATGACAAATCAAACATGGCCAGTGGTAGCAGAAAAAAAACAAAAGGTTCAAAGGTTTGACTTTATCTGTTTGTTTAGCATCTGGATTTAACCAGAACGGCTTGATGTTGCAGATTAGATACATTTACACAGCTGTGTATTCGCTACTATGTGACTCCAGCTAACTGTACAATTCAAAGACACGTGACCGATATCCAGCATGTAAATCTTAGAAAATCACGCCAGAGCAATCAGTGCTGGTGAGTGCTTCTGGGGCTGGATGGATCTGCACTGGGTTGACACAGATACATGTGGTGTGATTTTAGTTACAACCCCCCGAGGTTCTTCAGTAGTTGCAGCCAGAAGAGGTACGAGCTTTTCCAGGAATCTAGGAATCTCAGCTGCATTCTGGATAGGCCTGTGGCGGCGGTCCAGGTGTGTGGGAATGGTCTCCTGGAGGTGGGAGAGGAGTGCGACTGTGGCACTGAGGAGGTAGGACTCCCTCTGAACAAACTGCCTTCATCCTCAGAACAGGGGCTTCTTCTGACACATACAAGGGTTTTGAGATGTGTTTCTACATCAGATCTTGACTGAATGGTCTCACCGATTCCAAAGTGACCGAACACAGTGAAGACAAACAATAAGATGCAAGTGATGGGCAAGCAGATGCACAAACTGTCCAATGGAAATGCAGCTGACCATGGCACTGGACATTTGCACGGAGGAACTGATTAATCACGTACATGATGTATGACCATCTTGTTTCTGGTGGGTGGGGCCAACAGGAATGCACTGACCTATGCTGCAATGCTGCCACCTGCAGGCTGGCGGAAGGTGTGCAGTGTGTGTCCGGGGACTGCTGCGAGAACTGCAAGGTGCACCTTTTGAAAATGCCTGACATGCACATATATACATGCTTAGATACAATCTCACCCTAAACAAACTGACCATTACACTTATATCTTTCATACCCATTTGCTGTGAATTACACACACAGAACAAAGGATGAATCTCAATACCAAGAATGCAAAGACTGTACTGCTAACTTACCTCCCAAGAACTTAGGGATAGGGATATGGGATAGGACTCATTCGGTGAGGATGCAATCGGGGTGGGGCAAGAAAAACAACTGGGGATTTTTACCATCCTCTGGACTTCTGTTCTTGAGTATTGGAACTGGTCTTTGGCAATGGAAGATGATGTAAAATGGGTACATGAGAACACAAGGATGCATATTGAGAAACACTCAAAAACACATAGACAGCTCCTTATTCTGGGTTTAGCACTCAAATTTTGGCAAAATTCTCATTTTCAGTAGCAGTTTCTTTCTTCTTAACAGTTAAAAGCAGCCTTATGTCTCCAGTAATACCAAACACTTCCCAGAGAACGTGCTTCGCTGTTTTGGTGCATTAGTGACCTCTAGTGGTTCCCACATGAGCACTATGAAATACAGCTGTTCTTTTTAAAATCCAATCCTGCTTTTCATTATTTATAAGGCAGCAGCTGCATTCATCCAAAGCGACCATGTTATCCATTTATACTGCTGAGTATTTAGCAGTGCAATTCAGGTTAAGTGACTGAAATGCACCAGCAGACCTCTCCTGGGATGTAAACCTGTAATTGTTTGGATGTAACACTAATTTGCTAACCACTGCACCACCTGCTGCTTAATCAGATCCCAATGCACCTGGTCTCTGGTCCTCGACCAATCACGTCTCAGAATGGGATTTTCCGATTGTTTGACCACAATTCCCCACTGCTGCCCTGTCCTTATTCCCTTATTCCCTGCCTTGCACCCGTAGCTTCCACGATAGGCTCCGGACCCCCGTGACCCTGCATAGGACGGGTACTGTATGGAAAATGGATAGATGGTATTCCCCACTGCTGATCCGTATCCCAGGATCTTGGAATGACTCAGCATTGAGCTGGAAGTTTTATTGTGGTGCTGCTGGGAGTTTTAACATTCAGAATTACAGAATTGGGTTGAATTGGACATGTCAGTGGCCTGGGGTATTCGAGGCTAAAGCCCTGAATGAATTCAAATGAGCCCCAAATGATTTGTTTAGCTCAGATGTTTTCAAGGGGGCCCATTGTACTTTTCCAGTTTTTATCTTTCCTTTAGTGTCTTGTATAGCTTTATGCGCATGTAAACAGTCTTAAGACCCAAAGTACATGCCAAAGGGAGTAACTCTCACCACAGGAACCACTCTTCTTTAACCTGTCTGAAATGCCTCATTGGAATTCCAGCCCTTACTTCCGTGACATGGTGAGGTCACCTTGTAACACAATCTGTATTGGCTGCCTAACTACGAGGATCTGTCTACAGACTGCAAGACAGGGGCAGAACGTGAAGGCAAGCCGACCAATCAGAGCACACCGGGCTAATTGGCTCTAACAGCGTTTCAGAGAGTCATAGATAGCGTGTCTGTACTGCTGTTATTTTCGTGGTTCCCCTTTCTTGGAAAATCCCAGTAACGGGCTCTCCTGCCTGTCAGATTGCGGCAGCCACACGGGAGTGCCGTGCGCGGCAGGATGACTGTGATCTCCCCGAGTTCTGCACAGGCAGAGATGCCAGCTGCCCCGAGGACGTATTCACTGCAAATGGCCTCCCTTGTGGTGATGGACAGGGCTACTGCTATGATGGACAGTGCCCTCTGCGCTCGCAGCAGTGCATCCGCATGTGGGGGGAAAGTGAGTGACAGTGTCAATATTTACCCCCAGACATGCATGCTGAAGAAGCTCTATTGGCCCTGAATGGTAGCAATTACTGTACATGTCAGTGTTTTCCAGTTTGGTCCTCGGGGCCCCACAGTCGGTCCATGTTTTTGCTCTTTCTGAGTTCCCTACCAGACAGTCTACATTTTTGCTCCCTTCAAGGTCTGTGGCGGAGTGGCGGCTCTGAGGCTAGGGATCTGTACCAACAACTGGAAGGTTGCTGGTTCAAATCCCATGAATACCTGGAATGATTCTACTCTGTTGAGCCCTTGATCAAGGCCCTTAACACAAAAACTTGGGGGTTTGTAGCAGGATTGGCACTCCAGCCACCAGAAAAAAAAACTCATACTGGTCCATTTGGATTAGTGTGGTGCTGAGGTATCACTTGCCACATGGCTGCACTCAGGCCCTTATCCCTGAGGTGGTTTGTTGTGAGGCAATGCACTGTAATGAGCACATGCTCCTTATCTCAAGGTCTGTGGGTCCCCAAGTACCAGACTGGGAGACACTGGTATATGTGATGTCAGTATCTCTAAATCAGAGGTGTATGCCTCATTGGAATTCCAGCCAATGTATCAGAGTATCAGGTGTATCAGAGGTCTAGTGTTAATTGTAGCAGATGCAGGTCCACAGTTGCATAAAAGCCCTCAGAGAAATCATGTGACTAGGACAAGTCCACCTGCTCATGTAACCAGGTGCCTGTTGAACGTTTATTTCCAGTGGCAGAGGTGGCCGCTGACTCCTGCTATGCCCTGAACACCCACGGTGTCTTGTCTGGGTTCTGCTGGCGCGTTGGCCCAGATGACTACATCAAATGCAATGAATCGTACGTCAGGCCTCAACCCAAGAATCCCTCCAGTCCGGTCTCACCTACAGTCTCCGCCTCTCGGCCTCAAAGTATCACCCCTTACTCCAGCTCCCCCCTGCAGGGATGTGCTGTGCGGTAAACTGTTCTGCGCCAATGGCAGTGACACCCCCAGCTATGGCCAACCAATGCAGGTGGGTCAGTGCAAAGCCACCTTCTATGGCGACCCCTCCCAGGACCGTGGCCAGGTGGACGTTGGGTCCAAGTGTGGTGAAGGGCGGGTAAGACCAAATGACAAATGGGGGGGGGGGAGTGCTCAAAGATCCAGCAGATCATCAAAAATCAATGTTTAAATTACTCCAGGGGTTCAATTTACACGATCCACACATTTACACAGTCAACTGTTAGGAACCAGATCCTCCAGCCCTGGACAGTTTCTGTATAATTTCTGACCGGTAAATTCATTTACTGATTTAAATGATTCATAATGAATAATGTTTGTGAATGTATATGAGGGGTCATGTGTGGCTCAGCATGATAGGACTTGTGCCCCTGATTACTATTGGGAGATACATCACGCTATGTTTGGTGTCTCTGGTCCACCCCTAGGTCTGCTGGAGTAATCAATGTGTAGATCTGGAGGTGGCGTACATGAACACCCAGTGCTCTGCAAACTGCCCAGGCCATGCAGTGAGTTGGGAGGGGGGTGGGGGGGCTCAAAGTCAGCAATCACAAACCATCACCTGTGAGATGCCCGCTCAGATCTCACCGTTATACCTAACAGCTACTAAGAAAACATTACATTATAAGAAGGGCTTGAGGGCTATTTCCATCCATGCATGTATCCATCAGACCTATTTTCCTACTGGGGGGCTTGGGGCATCTGAAAAGGGGAGCTTGTGTCCTCCTAACAGAAAGTGTGACATTAAGTACAGTTTTAAAGCTGTTTTATGAAGGCGCTGACTGTCCTAATCACATGACACACCAGTGTGTTGTCCCCTAACTGAGTTTCCACATCATCTCCATGTCCCGCAGGTGTGCAACCACAAGTCAGAGTGTCAATGTGAACCGGGCTGGCTCCCCCCCACCTGCAGCAGCCAGAACGCCCAGATGGGGGCACAAGACCAGTCACACGGTCAGTGCCAAATACATC
The DNA here is from genome assembly GCA_026777985.1 of Mormyrops attenuatus. Taxonomy (NCBI): domain Eukaryota; kingdom Metazoa; phylum Chordata; class Actinopteri; order Osteoglossiformes; family Mormyridae; genus Mormyrops; species Mormyrops attenuatus. Next base: position 8,163,364 of record JAODKC010000117.1, on the reverse strand, counting down.
CTACGAGTCGTCAGAAGAGACGTTTCCGTTATTTCCAGCGAGATTGCTTGACGCCACATGGTATGTGAGGTGTCACAGAACTGAGAGCACAAAGCTGTCACACCCCACCTAAATACAGCTACACCCACAGTTGTGTACTGCATTTAATTTGTAAATAGTGTTATAGTAAAAGTGTTATAATGTCATTCAATGTAAGGTATGAACGTGTCACATCAGCATAATCCATTAAACAACAGAACAAAATGTCTACTGCAGAATAAAATTAATGTGAAAAAAGTATATAGTGCGTATAATTTTTAGGGAACGAAAGTGTAGCATTGATGAAATTGATACTATACTATAGGTCAGGGATCCCAGTCTGCACCACAGTTGGCAGGTTTCCCTGCTCAGACACACCTTATTCAGCTCACCAGCAGGGAAATCTGCAAACTGTGGTGCAGACTAGCCCTCCAGGATTGGAATGGGGAGATCCTGCCATAGAATCCATCCTACATGGTATTACAGCAGATTGCTAGCTGCTTGAGTGAAGGATCAGATTATTAAATACAAGCCAGTGTGGGGATTAACATCACAGTTTGTTAACATGAACGGGTTCATTCCTTACCTTAATGCCTTATGCCAGGGGTGTCAAACTGCAGTCCTGGGGGGCCGGAGCCCTCTGTAATTTAGTTCTTTCCCTGTTCCACCACAAATGATTCAGCTCAACAGCTATGTGGTAATTAGCACAAGAAGTTGAATCAG
>JAODKC010000117.1:8101660-8116681 GCA_026777985.1 Mormyrops attenuatus | reverse complement strand
GTGATGTAAACAATTTAGACTTGAACACACAAAAAACGGTGGAAATGATCACTGACTTCCGGAAAAATCCCCCAGCACCACCTTCTTTGGTCATAAGGAACAGTACTGTTAGCAGAGCTACAACCGTCAAATTTCTGGGCACCACCGTCCAACAAGACCTCAAATGGGACACAAATATCACCTCCATCACTAAGAAGGCCCAACAGCGCCTACAGTATACTTCTTGCGTCAGTTAAAGAAATTTAAGCTGTCGCAGAAGCTCATGGCTAAGTTCTATACGGCTGCAGTAGAATCAATTATTACGTCCTCCATCTGTGTCTGGTTTGGCTCTGCAACATCGCATTCTAAGAGAAGACTACAGTGTATAGTGTGATGTGCGGAGAAGATCATTGGCTGTCAGTTCCCCCCTCTAGAAGCACTGTACTCATCTCGGATGAAGAACAGAGCCAAAACAATTATGTCTGACCCTCTGCATCCTGGCCACTCTCTTTCCCAGCATCTTCCATCCCAGCAAAAGCAAAGAATAAGAGCCCTGAGCACAAGGACAAATCGTCAGCTAAACAGCTTCTTCCCCCAGGCCATCACCCTTCGAAATAAGGACCCATGAAAAACTGTCAAAATGGAGCCACACACTGTTCATTATGTTTCATTATCATATTTTTACTAATTGAATTAATCTGCACGGTACCTAAGCTCTTTCACACACTACATCCATCCATTATCTATTTATTTATTTCCTTATTTATATTGTCCGCATGCTTGACTCAGCATATTGCACCTGTATAAAAAAAATGTAAAAGGAAATCCTTGTACCTTTACCTTTGGATGTTTATTTGTATGTGTGTTTTGTTTATGTGATGATACCACCCGCACCAAAAGAAATTCCTTGTACTTGTATTTGTATTTGTATTTGTATTTGTATTTGTATTTGTATTTGTACTTGTATTTGTATTTGTACTTGTATTTGTATTTGTATTTGTACTTGTATTTGTATTTGTATTTGTACTTGTATTTGGTGAATAAAAAAGATTCTGATTCTGATGGCCCACTACAGGTTCTGCAAGGACAACTCAGCCCAGGTCTCGCAGCTCCACAAGGGACAGGAGGAGGCCAAGCAGCTTCTCAGCACTGTCCAGATGGCACTTAATAAAGCCAAGAACCTCGGCTTCATGAATGTGCCTGGGCCGAGTCATTTGAACCTCATTCACTGCCACATAGGCCATCTGGCTGTCACATGTCACATCGTCTGATGTGTTTTTCTCCCTAATTTTTAGGACACGGCATCAGTGGAAATATGGCTGGATATGTAAGTTGCTTAAAGCGTTGTCGTGTTGCTTTCGTGTTACCTTAATGTGAGATGTTGTGCTCTATCAAAGGTCTGTCATCCTCCTTAGATCAGAAACCTATACTAGTAGGAATTCCCCTCTTCCCAGTAGGGGGCACTTCAGGCCAAGACACTTCCTCATGAAGATCTCAGAGAAGGGGAAGAGTCTGCAGGAGCTCCTGGAAGGCAGGAGCAGAGCGGCCGTGGCTGGGGTGGGGAGGACGGCTTGGAGAGCTGCAAGGCAGAGAGCTGCTTAGAGACTAGCTTTGACTCATCATGCATGGGGCCTGTGAGTAAGCAGAAATATACTACCCAGAGCTCTGTCCCTGCATCCAGCCCAACCCCTAGACCCAACATCGCTCCTAGGCCAAGTTCCACCCCCAGGGGGATCTCTACTCCCTGGCCAAGCTATGTGACTAGGTCCAGCTCTGCCCCCAACCCAAGCTCTGGCCCTGACCATGCCCCACACTCGTTCAGTGCTACTGTTCTGACCAGGGTGAAAACATGCCACAGCCACAAATAGGGTCATTCCCTGGGTGGCCAGCATGGAGCCTCAGACTGCAGGGCCTCCGAATTCTTCAAGCAGATGCTATATCAGTGGTTAAGCTTTATTCCTTTCCTGCACTCTCACACACTGGGGGCGCTCCTTACCCTTTATCTTTCATTTACCATTAAAACGTCTTTTGACGTAGGTCTGTGCCTCCGAGTTCTTTCCTCGCACATGTTGAAGCACTCTTTATCTCTGCAGATATTGTGTGTAATAGGTGAGCTACCCTAACCAGTGATTCCCTCTGAAAGGCCACGGGCCTGGGGCAGGGGGGGGGGGGGGGGCATAGATTGGGCCTCCACACCAGCACCCCTCATATGCTTCAAAACATCACACATGCAAAATGGAAGCACACACACAGGTGAGAGTGAAGCGTAGGGTCAGACATCTGTCTGGTACAGTTGGGGTTAAGGGACTTGCAGAATGGCCCCACAGAGATATTATCTCTGTCAGCCAGCATATTTGAGCCGGAGACCTTCCGTTTGTGGTGTGAAGCAACAGTGCTATCCACTGCCACCATGCCACACCAAATTGAGTGACTCATTAAAATATGAGTATGCTATACAACTTTACATTACTGCTTTGCTCTTCATCAGGGGGTTTCCAGCTCCAGTCCCGGAGAGCCCCAGCCCTGCACATTTTGGGTTTCCTCTCATTTAACACACCTGATTCTACTTCTCTGCAAATTACCCCCCATTTCTTCAGTTGAATCAGATGTGGAGGAACAGGGAGAACTAAGCTGTGCAGGGCTGGGGTTCTTCAGGACTGTAGCTGGAGACCCCTGCTCTACGTTATATGTGCAATACAAATATGACAAAAAAGGCAGAACATCATTGTAGCTGGAATGGACACCTGTCAACTTATTTCTTTTCAATCTTGTGGCCCCGCAATGCCAGATCCAATTGAGCACAAAATTAAACCACATTAATTGTTCACTAACCAACAAGGAACACTGGCAACAAAAGGAGTTTATCTTGCCTAACAGCTGAACTCAAGTTCTGAATGTGTAAAGGTCTAGCATCGAGAATATGCACTGCCTCACTGGGTGGGTACAAAAACACATCAGGGCCCACAACTATCTAATGAACTCCTAAACAGAAAGTGATGAGAAATGCATTTAAGTCTGTTAGCCTAGTAAAGCAGAAAATGTTTAGTTTCACAGAGTGTCTGTCACGCCCACCTCATGAAAACCGCACAGACAGCTGAGGATAATTGGAAAGAACAGTATTTAAGCCTTCGATCAGCAGTCAGCATTATCTGCTATACATTTACTGAGCGTTTTACGTCTTTGTTTCTCCCAGTTACGGTCGGTCTTCCTTGCCCTCCCCCAGCCTCCCGTGCCTCCTGCCTGCTCCCCTTCCCTTCCACCCTTCCCAAGAAGTCAATTGTATATTCCCTGGTGTTGTCTGTCAGTGTCTTTGGATGGATCTCCCAACTTATCGATCCCTGGCTTTCGGACTCACGACCTATCTCCTGGATTTTGGCTCGGCATTCGGCGAAAGGATGGGACGGCTCTCAGTATCGACCTGGTTACGGCTTTCGACTTCCCCTGTTGTCTTTCGGAATAAACTTGGTTGCCCCGAATCCTCTGTCTGTGTATTGTGTAGCGCAACAGAATACCTCACCTTCTACATGGATCCTCAAAACCTTCAGGATCAACTCCAGCAGGCGCAGATCACCCGCTTGACAGATGCAGTCAGGACTCTCCAACTATCAGGTGCTGCAGCAGTTCCACTGCATTCTTCTCCCCCGCGTCCTTCCGTACCAGTGGCCCTGCCTAACAGGTATGATGGAAATCACGAACACTGCCGGGCTTTTTTAATGCAGTGCGGGCTTTATATAGAGCATCACGCTGACGAGGATCGGGTGCATTTTGTGATGTCCCTGCTCTGTGGGAAATCCCTCACTTGGGCTACTGCTCTTTGGGCAGAGAACAGTCCCCTTTTCTTTGCTCCTTTCTTCAAATGAATTCCAAAGTGCATTTAAAGAAGTGTTTGATCATCTGGCAGTGGGGCGGAACATCGGTGAGCAATACCTGGACTTATGTCAGGGGAGTCAGTCGGCTGCCGAACTCTCGCTTGAATCTAGGACGCTGGCAGCAGACCTGAATTGGACTAATGACTGTCTTCAAACTATTTACCGTCGCGCTCTCCGTCCAGAACTAAGGGCGGAATTGGCATGTCGAGGAGCAACACGGACATTCGATGAGTATGTCCGATTATCGATTACCCTCGACACCATCGTACGGGGACAACGCCACACTCCCTTCTGCACAGAGAGAGGAGAAGGGAGCGCCATACCGCACCCCGCAGATCCAGAGCCGATGGTGTTAGGACGCGCACCTCTTACACCAGAGGAGTGAGAGAGACGGCAACGGGAAAGATTATGCATATATTGTGGTGAAGTAGGACACTTCATGCGCCTCTACCCGATGCGCCTCGCCCGGAGCCAACCAGAAGAAACGCAGGTAAGAACCATACTCCCTCATAATCTCATCAAAGTGCAACTGGTAATGCCGATAACTTTTAGTAGGGAAGCAGAGAGTGTAAGGGGCCTAGGTTTACTGGATTCTGGTGCTGCGGGGAATTTTGTGGATGCTTCCTTCGCCCAACACCATCGGATTCCCTTGGAAGAGTTGCACCAGCCACTGATGGTGTGAGGGGTGGATGGAAGACCCCTTTCGTCAGGATTAGTCACACACCGTACGGTGCTGCTGACCCTTAAATAGGGGTCCTCCATATGGAAATCATCCAATTGATTGTGATTTCGTCTCTGAGGGATAAGGTTATCCTAGGATTCCCATGGTTGCGGCATCATAACCCTAGGATCGACTGGAAAATAGGAGAGATACAGTCTTGGTCCCGTGAATGTTTCTGCGAATGCCTTCTTTCAGTAAGATCCGGGCTTATGGTCTCCCACCTCATCGTCCATCAGACTGTGCCATCGAGCTCATGGAGGGAGCAAAACCTCCTCGTGGATGCTTGTTTTCTCTTTCGTGACCAGAAGAAGAAGCCATGAGAACATATATCCAAGAGGCCCTCAAGCAAGGTATCATCCGTCCTTCCACCTTACCTTTTGCTTCAGGATTTTTTTTTGTCTCTAAGAAGGATGGAGGCCTGTGACCCTGCATAGATTATCAAGCACTCAATGGAATCACCCAGAGAAGGCCAGAGCCCCTTCCCCCAATTCCCTCTGCCTTAGAACAGCTCAGAATGGCCCGCCTATTTACTAAATTGGATCTGCGGAGTGAATATAAACTGATCAGGATTAAGGTGGGGGACGAGTGGAGGACTGCATTCATCACCACCACGGGACAATATGAATATCTCGTGATGCCTTACAGGCTTGCTAATAGTCCCTCTGTGTCCAATCGTTTATCAATGAGGTGTTACATGACATGCTATTCTGATTTGTGATTGCATATATGGGTGACATTCTAATTTATTCAGAAACGGAGGATCAGCACATCCACCATGTAAAAGAAGTACTGCAGAGGCTGAGAGAGAATCAACTCTACGTGAAGGGAGAAAAGTGTAAGTTCCACTGCACCGCTATTAAGTTTCTAGGTTATGTCATTTCACCAGGAGGGGTGGCTATGGACCAAGGAAAAGTCGCTGCTGTTTGGGAGTGGCCACGACCAAAGACTATTAAAGAACTGCAATGGTTCCTTGGCTTCGTGAATTTCTACCAGAGGTTTATAAAGGGGTTCAGTGCGGTGGCAGCCCTTTACCTACCTTGTGAGGAAAGGAAAAGTGACACTTCAATGATCACCAGGTGCACTCCTCGCTTTCGAGGACCTGAAGCAGCGATTTCTTTCAGCCCCTATTCTAAAACAAACCCTCATCTTCCCTTACAGGTGGAAGTAGATGCCTCCTAACTGGGGATTGGAGCGGTCCTGACCAAAAAGATCCCGCAACCGGTAAGATCCATCCTTGTGCATTTATGTCAAAAAAGCTCACGGAGGCTGAACATAATTACGATGTGGGTAATCGGGAGCTCTTGGCCATAAAGAGGGCATTGGAGGAATGGAGACATTGGCTAAAAGGTGCTCTGTATCCCTTCCAAGTCCTCACCAATCACCGTAACCTGCAGTACCTGAGAGAGGCTAAGCGTCTGAATGCCCGTCAGGCTCCCTGGGCTCTCTTTTTTACCCATTTCGATTTTCAGGTCTCTTATCTCCCAGGCTCCAAGAATGTGAAGGCTGATGCACTTTCTCGCTGTTTCATTTTCCACATGGAACCCCGATCCAGCGTCCTGCATTCTGTATTGTGTAGTGCAACAGTGTCCTTTCATTAACAGTGATGCTGTCCTTCCACAAAACTTTGTATGCCATTTTTTTGAACTCCATGCTTTTTTGATTCATGTGAAAATGATTGTTATGATGATATATTGACAGTAAAAACACATTTTATGTGACATAAAACTGTGTTTTTCCCCGGTTCTCCAGTTTCCCCCCACAGTCCAAAAACTGGCTAAGGTGAACTGGAGTTACCAAGTTGTCTGTTGGTGTGAATGTGTGTGTGAATGGTGTGTGAGTGTACCCTCCAATGAGTTGACAACCCATCCTGGGTTATTCCCTTCCTTGTGCCCGTAGTTTCTGGGATAGATTCCAGACTCCCATGACCCTGGATAGGATAAGCAGGTATGGATGGATGGATGGATGAAAAAATGCTTTTGACAGTACACTCTATGTGGCAGAATGTACTATCGGAGCAATTTTAATTTACGTAGCACCAACAAAACCAGAATTCAAAGGGGGTGCATTTCCCGACAGGTACCCTGCCATAAATAGCACCCCCCCGCATCTGTGTCTCAGATGATCATATCATCATTTTTTTGATAAAACATACAGTGGACCTAAAGTTGTTATCTGAGCAAGCTTCACAGATTCAATTTCATTGCAGCTAAATTTGCATACCCTTATGCATGAAGTTGCACACACACCCTGCCCCCCAAAATGTTCCTGTTACTTTATCTTCTCCTAAGATGCTTTTCATAAAGCCACCCAATAGACCATCATCAATAAACAGTGACAACTCTGTAAGGTACTAATAACACAGTTAGTGAGCCAATTTCTTAAATATTGTACACATAAGCTGCCATAAAATGCACCCCCACATGCTGCACGTGATATGGCAATTCATTAATTATTATGGGATTCGTTAAATGTGTTGGTTGCTAACAGCATTTCCTGATGGAATCAAATGAGAGAATGGAAATGGATTTCCTGGCAGGTAAGCCATCATGAAGACAAACATCTTTTTTGTTTAGGTATTTCAGAACACTGTACCAGAACATTCTCTTCATTGTGGAGAAAAATAAATGACTAAATCTGCATAAGAAATCATACTGTGTAATCTTCTTTGGTTAACAAAGCCAAGGACTTCCTTCTTCATAAACTAGTAAACTAATCACGAGACATATATATAAACAACCTATGTTCTTTTTCGGGGCTCTTCGTCTACATGTCATCGCATAGTTTATCAGTTTTATATCGGTTAAATGCAGCTTTCGTGATGTGAATGTGATAAACGTCTTCTAAACGTGTAAACGCAATGTAATATTTCTATTGCACATGTAGATGGACGGAACTACTTCTTTCCCCCCCTTCGAATCGAAGTAAAGAGCTGTGCGCGCTCCCGACAGGGGGTGCATTACACGGCAGGGGTGCAGAATTCGGCCCCACACCTGCAATGGGTGCTGCCCATGTTAAGCGGAAAACGAAGGAGAGGCAAGATGCAATGATCGGCTACTAACTTGTCTATTATAATTAAAAGAAGCATTACAGTCTAGTCTTTCGTCCTAACATGATTATTCAGTTTTATTTGATGCCTGGTACGCAGGCTTGCAGTCACAGCTCAACTGCAGGCAAATCTTTTAATCCGTGGAAGGATTAAACCGGGACTGAGGGATACTTTTGTGTTTAGTAGGCTAGTACTAATTCTGCTGAGGTTCCCGCCGTTGTGCCCCCCAATATATCAAGGTGCTGTCTAAAATCACACCTTGAGTGGCGCTGTCAGTGAGTGTCAGTCGCTGTCAGACCTTTGGGGGTCATACGGCTGAGTGGCTGAAGCGTGCGGATGGATTGCATTTGTTTTTCCGGAGAAGCGCCTCATCACGCAGATACCACCCTGGGGCTTTACTGCTGGCCCGGAGTTTTTTGCACCATCGCCGCGGCTTCGCCGCCGTGATGTTCACGATCCCGACAGTCCAGTCCCCTTCGGAACACGGACACGAACTAATCTACGGGGACCCCATTGTCATCGCATTCGCGATCGTGGACCCCACGAAAAACCAGTCACGCGTGGAGCAGCAGATCGACTCCAGTCTGGCAGAAAATGTTTTTATCGCTGTGGCGTTGTCGATCATCATTCTGGTCACTGTGGTGGGAAACAGCTTGGTGATCACTGCTGTCTGCGTCGTCAAGAAACTTCGGCAGCCCTCAAACTATCTTCTGGTGTCGCTGGCCGTGGCGGATCTCTCGGTGGCTCTGGGCGTCATGCCCTTTGCGATATTGACGGACCTAACAGGAGGAAAGTGGATTTTTGGTGAGCTTTTCTGCAACATTTTCATCGGCATGGATGTCATGTGCTGCACCGCGTCCATACTTACCTTGTGTGTGATCAGCATCGACAGGTATGTCCAATACATCTAAAGTGCTAGTTTCAGAGGGCAAGACCTTTATCCATACCATATCCTTTAAATGCATCCTTAACTGTGACAGTAGAAGAGAATAATCCTCATTTTCATCAGTTTCCGGAGTACAAACGACATCTTGTTTGAATCTTCATTGATAATTTTTGCATTATATATTTGTAGGCATATTCAGCGAAAGCAAGAGATTTAATTGAATTTAGCAACCTTAACGTTGCCGACATGAAGAAACTTGTAAAGTTAAAATTGTGGATATTTTATCTGTTATTTACAGAGCGGCTTGGGGCATGAGAATTACGCTACAACGCTTGTGGAAAACCTTTGTATATTTTTATCATGATACATTTGTATATTTTATCATAATAATTATTTTCTCAGATAACGGATCCGTGTATTTGGTATGCCTGCAAATTTCATGATTGTCTATGTTAAGCAGGCGACCTTGTCCGGTGGCTGCTCAGCTATGGCGTAAAGTGTTAATTAGGTCTTTGCGTGCATGCGTCTTTCGCTTGTAACGCTACCGCTTGCAGACCGACTTGAACAATTCTCAGTAACTAATAAAATGTAGATAAAACAGAAAAAAAATCATTGCAGTGATGTATCTATGCAGTTCACAAGGTTGGAGACTTTAGGACTGTGAATAGTCCTATGCAACTCACTGTCAGGACACCAGAATACCGACTAATCCCACCTAGATAGAATAAAGTGATGGACGCTTGTCCAGGCTTTACATTAGCTGTACGATTCTGGTGCATTTCACACAGTCTGTTCTTGCCGTGCATGAAATTATGACAAATTTAACTGATAAACAGATAAACTATCAACATTTATTTTTTAATAATTTTTTTAGGTTGTTTTTCTCTGTAGCTGTCTTATTCTGTCCTGTGGAATGTGTTTTTGTTATGGAAGCTGGAAGTCCAAGCCAAGTTTACTATTGTGGGACAATAAAGTGAATCTTGAATCTTCAATATTAAGAAGCTCAGGATTCAAATCAGGCTTATCCTGTATAACAGTATATAAGGTATTTAACAGCCTTGTTCTGTATAACAGCATAATATGTTCCTACAGAAGATACTAGATGGGGTCTAGTTGGAGATGAGACATAAAAAAGAGCCAGTTCAGGGGCTGAACTTCATGTATTTAGATCAAGCACAAATGGCAACCGAAACAGAGTGTGGCTACTGTTTGATTACTTCCTAGAAACTAAACAAAACAGAACATACAAGCTATTTATAAATAAGGTGCAGGTACACTGAGTTCACATTTCAGTTTCCTTACCCACCATCAACACCTAGGGCCTCAGTTTTGTTTCAGTCATTGAGCCTGAAATCTTAAAGGAAGAGGTTCCCAGAATCATAAAAGCAGACATAGGGGTTTAAGTTCACTGCATTATTTTCTTGGTGGGTAAATTTGACTTTAAATAATTCAAGATGGATTTTTTTCATGCAGTACATGGAAAGCCAGTGATCTTGAAAGCACTAGATGTCACGGTAACGTGGTTGACGCACCTCTTCAGTGTGGCATGGAAGACGGGTAGAGTAGCTCTGAATGTTTATGTGAATGTTCCAGTAGATCAAGTTCTAGTCTTAACGACTCACAATGTTTCCTGGTAAAAAGAAGACTTAAAAGCGTTGTCAAACTCTTTTCCAAAGGAAGGTCATCGTGACTTTTCCCTTGTTTGGGCTAAGGTTAGGACTCTGCGCTTTTGTCTGCAATATTCCAAGGATCTTCTGTAATTCAAATTTTCACCGCTCAGGGCTGTGTTCTGGAGTTCCTTCCGCCTTCTCTCAGCTTAGGACTTCACAATATGTTGTTAGAAATCTCATAATAGTTATTATGTCATATTTGGTATTTTTTGTATTGTAATGTTGCACTGTCCAGTTAATTGTATGTAGTCTGTAGATAAGGCATTCAAGTAAAGAATTTAATTGTACTTTGTACACTGTAATTTGTATTTATGACAGTAAAACTTTGAATTTTTAAACCCATCCAACAAGCTGGAAAAGGCTTCAAATTCTATGAATCATCATACATACAGAATAACAAAGGTAAAAAACTGAAGCAAGCTAAGACTAACAGCATTGTAGCTGCATAACAATCGAAGAAGCCACAAGTCAGTGATTTATGAAATGAAAGCCCATTCTCATTAAAACCATGGTTGATTACCATACTTTGAAAAATTTGAGTTAAATACTGTTCAGCATTAACCAAAGTTGATAACCGTGCCCCAGACACAGGTGCACTGGTGCAGCATGCATCGTGGGTTTGGCTTATATCACTGACAATATGGCGGAAGGCAGTTATAGCGCTCTGAGCCATAGATGGCAACCAAGATGTGGGAGACTCCTGGAACTTCTGGAAGAGCTGGGATGTACAATGAAATGTTTGCTCCGTGTCAGATGGTTAAAAACTGAACCAATTCCAAATAATAGACTCTCGTCTCCTGTCGACGCCTCAGCTGGTTCCGACATTCCACTCGTCTTTTTTTATTCTTCCTTAACCTTATTAGCCCATACGTAGCTAAAGTGGCACGATGTCGCCACGTGTTAATTGGGCAGTTGTGCCTTTTACCATACACCTTGCATGAAGGCAGCGGCGCATATATATGCTGATTTAGCAAATATATTTTACTTTTAAATTTGCTACTACATATATGTAACTTGGTTGTTTTCGTGTAATAGGTACAATTACACAAAATCTGTTTATTATGAATTTGTTATTTTGCTGTCATGACACGGCATCAGCGTATGTTTTCTGGAAAATTCACGCAAAGATGAACTGGTTTCATATACTATACAAGGACAAGTCTTCAGACTACAGCTGAAGCTTTGAAGAAAATAAAATGCTTTATTTTTTATAATTAGGCTGTTGTATAATTTTTCTCGCGGTATTAACGGTAGACCTATAGTGCAAATCCACATCATGGCGCACAATCACACCAGTAATGACTGGTACTGGTGTACTCCCCACCCCTACTGTGGACTCTGCACGGCTGTGTGAGGATTCATGGGAATATGTCTACATGTGGTTTATAGGCTTGGATGGAACTTTAACTAAAAGAAATCGTGATGTTTGCTAAGTGTTTAGAAATGTATTGGCGAAGAAGAGATTATAAACATGGGGAAAATTAGTTCATTACTTCTATTTGGGTTTTATTAATGTGTACAACTTGCAAAAATGTTTATGCAATGCTAGATGCCTCAAATAAATACTTCTTGACTTATTACACAAGGTTTACAGCACATGGTTCACATAGCTTACTGGAAGAATAACTAGACATGGCTGGTGTCATAATTGTCGAGTGAGACACCACCCAAATACAGCAGCTTTGTAGAAGACAAGGACTATTTGAGGGAACATGCGAGATTTTACATATAATGACAGAGCCCGAGCTGGGGAACACAGTGAGGGCAGGCACATATTTACACTGAACAGGATTTACAGACAAAAGGCAGGTGTGGATTGTCAAAACATGTGGGCTGGGAATAAGATGATTACGGGATGGCCAGCGACCTCTGAGAGTTTCTCTGAGCTGAAGCGTGCCCTCCAGGCATGGGAGGCAGAGCCACGATTGGGACAGAACACACGAGAATCGACGTGGTACATAGGACCAGGGAAGCAAGGCAGGACCTGACGATCAAAAAGAGACGAGACAACAGCAAAACCGGGGGGACCTAAACAGATTGGACAAGGACTGAAAGACAAAGGGAAAACAAAACACGAGACATCAGCAAGACTTGGGGAGCAGAAAAGGACAAGGATAGGCTCTGGAACCAAAGGGGAAGCAGGACAGACAGATTAGACACAAAATACCAGGACAGGGTCAACATACAGAGGACAGGACCGGAAGACGAAAATCACATGGAGTATGGGATGGATAGATCAAGGAAACACTACTAGGATAGTATACGCAGACATGGAGGTCGGATACAAAAGGTCCTGGGGCACAGAAGAGTATCGGGGAAAGCAAGTAGGCATTACCGTAGGGCAAGACAGGTTCTTGGGTAACCCTTCGAGCCACTGAGACCTGGGAACCAGTTGGGCAAGGTCAGCTGTTGCTCCACCCGGGGCAGTGAGATCTGCAGGTTGAAACCACCTGGCAACTGCTTATGGACTGGGGAAAGGGACAGTGCTAGATGGGTGAGGGTTCTAGCACCACGGATGGTGCCTATGACCCCGACATCCCTTCTGGGACATGGATACCAGTTAATGTCCCCTCCTCCATTGCCTACAGGTGGTTTATGTTTATGAAACAGATGCTGGAAGTGCAGAATTTTGTGCTGTAATACCCTGACTGCAGGGGTGAGAGCAGCAAATTGATAAAGAAGGCCACAGTGGTCCACAGCTGAAAGATAATCAAGCTACCCAGCAGCAGCCTATTTCAGAACCTCAGCCTGCAGAAAGAAGGAAATGAACTGCTAGTTGTGCTTTCTCTTTGAAACAGACCCTTCTAGACTCCTCGGACTCAATCCTGGAGCCAGACATGCAGTTTTAATTTTTTGTACTTGTAATTTTTGGTAGAATAGAATAGAATACCTTTTTGTCACTGCACACAACAGGTAAAACTAAATGAAAAATCAGTAAAGCACCTTGTACCTTCACAGTGATGCTATTTAGAATTATAGCTGTGAATGTGACTGATAAATTCATCTTCAGACATACTGTATCACCAGCAGCAATCCAGGGAAGATGTAAAGGTTTTGTATGTGGGACACAAAGACAAGAGTGAATGGACGGAGCCTAAACAAGGCACAGGAGTGATAGCTGTATGTGTTGAAGCTCTGTTTCACAGACCTGTGGCAGTACAGTTAGAGCAGTGAACACCTGGAGGCATAAATCCTTCTAGTTTTACACCTGCGGTTTAGACTGAAGAGGTGATCATCAGTAGTATTAGTAACAGCTAGATTGCAGTTGTTCATCCCATAATGAAAGCAAATGCATATTGTAGTGGCATCTTCCGCTATCCATATCTTTCCTGGTTTTTTTGTAAATACAGTTAATTTTGGTTCATTAGATGTTCTGTAATAAACTTGTCTTCCTGTTTGGACTGTTGGTGTTATTGAAAAAAATTATTTGTCTTTTCTCCTTTTTTGTTCTTCATTTGAATGATTAGTGATATCACTGACATTAGTATTTGCACATGCTAAACCTCATCACAGGTACATATACCTGTCAGTCACCAGCTTCCAGCATTGTAGCACGTGTCACGTATAGGGAAAGATGGAAATGAAGGCAGGCATGGGAAAAAGCAAAGGCAGCTTTATTTAAACAAAACACAAGTAGGGCAAAAGGAAAAGGACCACAAGGGGTCAATGGGGTAGGGTGAATTGGAAGAGAAGAGAGGGCACAGGGCAAACTAGGGAGCGCAGGCAGGCAGCAATATCACACACGTAACAATACAATGACTGGACTGGGGAGCTCAGGATGAGACACTATATACGCCACAGATGAGGGAGCAGACGAGAGGCACCTGGGGATCATCCACACAAGGGCTGAAACGAGAGTCAGGGTTAAACAAGGAGCAGGTGTGGCTCGTTAGCGCCACACCACAGGGAACACAGGGGAAGATGGTATGCCGGGCGTGGCAGCATGCTGCTCTGGATTCGCATATGCCTTGGGCCAATGAAAATAGCCCATGGCAATTAAGATGTAGTTGCTACAAATGGGCATAGCGAAGGAAGAGCTCCAACAGGCAACAATAAGACGCAGGTAAATGAAAGAGTGACCAGTGCCACCTGTTGGCTTCGGCAGGGACTGATCCTGACAGAAGTAGTAGTTGACCTCTGTGGTCAGAAATGGTCCCTGCAGTGGACATGTTGCTGGAAATGCTTGTGTGCAAAGCTTCTCGAATCAGCCGTAGTATGACACGAATTAACAATTAAAATATAACTACAAATATATGACACATAAGGCATTTGACAAATCTATGTATGTACAAAAGTTTATGGAGTTGTGCAATAACAATGTAGTGTTAATGTGCAGTAGAGCATCATGTGCAATATGTGGTAAATGGCTGAGTGCTGGTGCCCATTGTTAATTGTCAGAGATCAGCAGTCTGATGTCCTGGTGGAAGAAACTGTCCCTCAGTCTGCTGGTCCGGGACAGAATGCTGAACTTCGGCAGACATCCAATGACCGTTGCCTCTCTCCCAACTATGGCCACACAGTTCCCACCATTCTAGTGGAGCCCTTCAAGAATCCACCTCTAGCCTAGGATCACAAGAATCCACATCCTAACACCCAGTTTACTCGTTATATATTTGTTTCAAATAAAATTTGCCTCTATGGGATGTTCACTTGTGACATCTATACCATGCATGTGCAAAAGGCAGTCAAAGGAAATCTTTAAAGATATTAGTCTGGGTTAGAGCTGGGCAATATATCGATTTTATCGATTAATTCGAATTTATTGTTCAGGACGATGTGTTTTTATGAAAATCGATTTTATTACTTATTTTACACGCGAGCGCCAAAAGCAGAACTAATGCGACGCACCG
>JAODKC010000117.1:8082966-8093140 GCA_026777985.1 Mormyrops attenuatus | reverse complement strand
GCAGTGAACCCTCTGTATTTGCTTCCATGCAGTCTTCTCTTTATGGTAGACTTGGATATTGATACGCCTACCCCCTGAAGAGTGTTATTCACTTGGTTGGCTGTTACAAAGGGGTTTTTCTTAACCATGGAAATGATTCTGTGATCATCCACCACTGTTGTCGTCCGTGGATGTCCAGGCCTTTTTGCGTTGCTGAGTTCACCAATGCTTTCTTTCTCTCTGAGGATGTACCAAACTGTGGATTTTGTCACTCCTAATGTTGTGGCAATTTCTCGAATAGTTTTTTTCTGGTTTCGCAGCCTAAGGATGGCCTGTTTCACCTGCATACTGAGTTCCTTTGAACGCATGTTGTATGTTCACACCTCAATCTTCCAAATGCAAACAAGACACCTCAAATTAACTCCAGGCCCTTTATCTGCTTAATTGATAATGAAAGAACGAAGGAATTGCCCATACCTGTCCATGAAATAGCTTTTAAGTGAATTACTTTTGGCCCCTTTAAAAAGAGGGTGGCACATGCTAATGAGCTGAAACTCCTAAACCCTTCATCCAATTTGCATGTGGATACCCTAAAATGAAATCTGAGAGTCTACACTTTATGCCCCCCTTCACAGATTCCCCATTTCCCCCTCAGCAGATGCACTCATGCTAAAGCATAATGACCCCCCCCCCCCCCATGCCCAACCTCCCTCGTCTAGCCTTTGATTGTCACACACCCTCATCTTTCCTCACACGCAATGGGTGGCAGGTCTGTACCGTTTCACACACATCCCGCTTTTTCCTGGCCTTCCAGGAGCTGCGTTCCCTATCCCTTTTCTTAACAGTCATATTTTCAGCAGCTCTGGATCATTGTGACCTGGAAAAATGGCAAACTTGAAGCCAAGGCGGGTGTCACAGACAGAGGCTCTGGGTGTGCGTGAGACTCAGGTCCCAGATTCATCAGCTTCCTCTGGGTCTTTGTGTGTGTTTCCATGTCCATGAACCCAGAGAGAGAGAGCAGCCCCATGGGTCATGTTTTCTGCTGTGTGGTTCCTGATTTAGGCTCCAAATTGCCATAACCCAGATTAGTGTTTAATTTGAGCTTACTTGAGGGGGGTGGCATGAATGTAGCCGCACCAGAGTCGTGAAAAGCCCTGTTTGGTTACCTCACAGCAGTGGCATGTGAGACAAAGATTCAGTCTGTATCCATGGCTGCAGATCACAGAGACACAGGAGCCAATGCTGAGTGAGTCACCCCGTTTCTTGGAGACACATGAACGATTTGATTAGCAATTAGTAAACTGCCACTCGTAGCCATTTCATTTTCAGTCTCCTATCTCATATCTCCTGTTTGTGTGTGTGGGTTTGTACAAGAGGCCTGTTCAACTCGGGCAGGATTAACTGCAGTCGTTGTGCCTGTCTGTGTTTGTATGACTTCCTAACCCCCCCCCCCACAAGATGTAAAGGACCTGCCACCATCGGATGTTTGGGGGTGAACAGAGAATGCCTTACTGTCCCAGAAATAGGTGCATTGGAGTGACTAGCAGTTTATGGGTCCAATTCCCTTTTGGGATACTGCAGTTGAGGCAATTCCTCTGAGTGTGTCAGGTGGTATAGAACATGCAAGGCCATTTTATGTCCGTTTCATATCCTGTTAGTCAAACCCAGCTGCCCTAAGCTGTCTCAGGACTGAGGTCACAAAGGAGGAAAACAAAACATACCACAAAATTTTCATGAAATATCCATTAATAAAGGGGCTTTGTCGATTCCCTTGAGGGATTATGTTGTTCACACCAACTCGTACAATTACATTATATATGGTGACATCACGCAGGGTCACACTATTCTGATTTCAAACATGACTGGGTACCGGAGCTGGCCAACAGGGGGTGCTGGGGCGCCATCCTCCCTAGTAGAAAGTGTTTTTGATTTTAATAAACAATAATTACTTATTTTAATTATGTGTGTTTATAATGACCAATAAATCAATTTATTTATCCTGGGCTGGCTCATGGCCCCAATAGGCACTGAGAGAGCTGCAATAGTATCTTCGCCTTGTGCCGCATTCGCCTTGTGCTGTCATCTTGGTGCAACCATATTCAGTACACTGCCTACGGCGATGTGAAAAAACGTTACATAAAATGTTATATAAAAGCAAAATAAAATGAAATCAAATATAAAGTGAGAAAGGATATTACTGAATATGACCCACACACTGTACATTATGAGCACATCGTCAATCACTGGTTTTCCAAATGTTGTGGGTAACACTGAAGCAAATGAAAGCAACTAAAGGTAATTTACTGATCGATTTATTTTATCCCTGTATGTGTGGCTGTACTTAAGCTGAAGGGACTATCTCAATTCTTTCTTTCTGCTTTCCTTTCTTGATGTCTGCGATGTTGCTGTGTCCCAAGTTCACTGCAGATACCCAGTTACATTGTTAACCAAGTTAATTTTGACTAATATAAATTAAGCAGTAAAGGTGAAGTGAAATGGCATATTTAAATGACTTTTGAATGCCCACAACTTCCTGTACACTTCATGTGTGGGTAGAGCTTAGACCTTAAAAATGAAAACCTGGTCTTACTGTAGGTAAAAGAGATTTTACGTGGAACAGGGAGGGAACGGACTGCTTTAAAAAAGAGGTTTATGTGACTATGGTGCAGTCATGCACTAAACCGTCACCATGTAAAAACAGGTCTATAAATTCTCTGTGCTTTACTCCTTGTTCCTAAATACCTGCCCTTAGAGTGATTGGCATCTTGACATGGTGAAACACTGCCTCCATGTGTTCACATTACAGAACAGCATGCACCTGTAGCTTGGTATCTACAGACTTTCATCTGTCACTGAAGGGTGAAGAGAAAGAAAATTTAAAGAAATATGTAGCTAAAGGGATGGACATGTCTGCAGACTGGGTAGAAAAGCTGAATGTTCCTGGGGGATTTATTAATGGATGGTATACATAAAAGAGCCTTGAGTTTGTCTGAGTTTGCCTGAGTTTCCTGAGCTGGGGAAAGTGAGCCAGCAATCTCCAATGTGGGTTTAACTCCCAGGCAGTGCTGTGCAGACTGCTGGAAGAGCACGAGTGTCAGGATAAGTCCCTGCTCTGTCCTGTTCTGTCTGTCCTTTCCCTATTTGGCCAGCAGGTCTCATTGGCTATCCCAATAAAGTCTGGCTGCAGATCCACTGTGAGGCACATTCGCTGGCAGACAGGAAGTCCACTGGGAGACAGAAAATGACCTCACTCTAGATCCAACGAAGCGTACGGAAAAGTCCGCTGGTGGGTTCCAAAACAATACTACACTCGCAAGCGGTGGCCGCACATATCCACCATTTAATCGCAATTTCTGTAATGTTGGGCAAGACACTGGCAACGGAAAGTGGAATGTAAGTACAGTTTGGGGTTAATTGTGTAAGTTTTTTGTTCGCTATGCTTAGAAGTCCAATGGTTTTTGTTCACTATGTTGGAAGTGTAGGAATGTTTTGAGTCGCTAGTGTTTGGCTGCTACAAAACACAATTCGTGTTTAGGTTGTTACTGTTTTTTTTTAATAGTTTATTTTACTATCATGTGCGGATTGCTCTGGTCGATTGAATAGTGTTGTTATAACACTCCCACAGACAGTATATACAGTAAGTGTAAGTTAGCCTGACTCAAATTGCCAACTGTTTTGTTTAATCACATTCAATTAATCTCCCTCATCCGCGATTCAGAAGGATAAGCAGTTTGGGAAATGGATGGCGGGGATAATCTCCTTCATTCAAATGACCATAAGAGCAAGGTGAGAGCAAGTTTGGGGTCACAGCACTGGGTCAGCCAGCATGCAGTGCCCCCAAAGCCCTGCTCAGGTGCCCGATGGTGGCATCAGGGATTCAAAACAGCAACCTTCCAATCACGGGCCCCGAGGTCTAACCTACTGAGTCACATGCGGCCCCACAATAAAATATAATGATACACATTCAGAATCAAAAAAATTACATGTGCTACTGGACTGTTATTTTAATATTATTATTAACAGTATTATTTGAAAGAGAATCAAAACTTTTACAAAAGTTTACTTTTAGCCGAACAGTGATTTGTTACCATGAAACAGTAAACATACGAGGCTCTTGTCTGCATGTGGACTGTATTATATAATGAAATCAGTCAAATCTGCTGTGATGTGTTTAAACATAAAACATAAAATCATCATCAAATGGCAAGATAATAGGTGAATATGTCCCCATGTTGTAATCAGAAAATGCTAAAATCTTAGTTTAGGTACCTTGCGAATGAAGAAAAAATGCAAATTATGTAAAGTGTAAGATATATCAATGATTTGATTTAATATTCCATTGTTGACGCCAGTATTTGGATTGAGTGGGCTGCTATATTTGGTGGAAATGCTGTTCTGCATATAAGGGAATCTGTGCGATCCAAGACCAGAGTGTAAATCTCCCAAGCATGTGTTTCCTGTCTCCAATGAGACAGTTGAATATTTCTCAATATGCAATACTGACCGCAAAGTGTTATATCTGTCTGTCTGTCACTAACAGTCATCAGTTGATTTGTGTCTTGTATTTTTGCATTTTATTTTGTATAATTTTACTGTCATTCTTTTATTTTTATTCCTCATTTGATTCTTTTGTTTTGCTTCAATTCTACAAGTAATGTAGCTTTGTTGTATGGTAACATAAGGATTCACTTTATTAAATGTACTGTCCCCTGTCTTTATAATCCCAAAGGACCAACCAATACCAGTAATGGAGGCCGTCAGACGAAATGCCGCACTGGGCCGCCGGCATCCGACTCCCTGACTATGTCTGCTGCCACTGGATCTGCTCCCATCCCCGTGGCAACCAGCAGGGGTCAGCAGGGTACAGGATGCCATAAAAATACGACACGAGTCCTGTCAGGAAGAAGAGGGAAATCTAAAAGACAGAAGGGGCCGTTTACAAAGAATTTATAGAAGCTACTATGCTCCAGTAACACCAAATTAGGGAACCCCTTTGTCTCCACCCAGGTAGGCGACAAGATCCCGTGCAAAGATCTCGCCCAGAGTCACAACGAGATTGCTAACATCCTGCGTCGCACCCCATCAATGTCACAGCCTGAGCCCTGCTCACCAGCATTCTGGTCCACCTCCTTCTTATTTCTGTCACCAGTCCCATCTTCTTTTGTTTCATCTCCTTCTCCATCTGTTTTTAGGGACTTTCCTCCTTCGTCCCCCCCCGTTTATGTCCCCTTCTGTTGTTTTTGAAACAATGGAAAGATGTGATTGGTTGAATAACTACTATATAAGTAACTACTATAACATATCCTATGAGGCCAGGTGCTTTGATTATTACTGGTGTTAACAGTATTGGGACAAAAGTTTGAGCGCGGTTAACATCTGCAAGCAGCAGAGGAATCAAAACTCCGAGGTTTATTATGCGTATGGTGATAATGAGGGTACCCCTGCGGCCAAGAGGCATAGAACTGAGGAAGATGAGGTCATATTTCCTAGTGATGCACTGGACCAGCTGATTGCCATCCCTGGGGTTTTGGAGATAGTTGTGAGATGGGCTATCTGTCTGATGTAAATAGCTACATTTTCCTATTTCCTGCAACTAACTAATTAGGTGAGAGACCTCATTAGTACTTAGGAAAAGACAAGATAGGATAAGTTAAGATAAGGCTTAGATAAAATTGTATAACATAAGATAATATAGGATAAGATTAAATCAAATAATTTTTTTTAAAAATGTGATACATGAAGTTAAAACTAATATGATAATCTATATATTATTTTCAACAATGTAATGTCAAATCACAATAAGGTTACAAAAAAGTGTCTTTGTTTGGTGTAAACCAAGAGTACTTCACAATTGCTGTTTGAAAATGAGAAGGGTTACCACACACAAAAGAACACAAGAGTTTGTGCTGAATAAAAGCACATGTAACACTTTGGGATAAAAGTTTTTTAGATAGGTGAAATATTTAAAAATGTCAAGGCATGTCAGACTACCCCGAAAGTGGCTGAGAGGCCTCAGACTCCAGAGGGTTAATAAACCTGGTTGCCTGCAATTACCTGTTGTGGTCCTGCTTTACGATACACCAAGCCTGGGTTTGTTGTTTCAGGGGATAATTCCTCCTCTGCCTGTGTGTGTGTAACATGGATAATAAATATTTCCACTTGCCACTGTGTCAGAGCTGTATATGTGTGTGCATATTTTGGTTTAGTGTTCTGTAACTTTAATATATTGGGGTGGTTGCCTTTAAGAAAACGACATACCTTGTGTTTTCCTCAGTTTGGAACAAGCGGTAGGTCGTGGTTATATTTTTAGAGAATTGTTTACTTTTTTTGACAGTGTCGTTATATTAAAGTATATGTACATGGACGAGTTTAAATATGGACAAAGTTTTGTGAGGTTGAACAACTGTATATCCATTCCATCTGTTCTGTGAACCTCTGTGAAACTGACATGTTGCTAGACAAGTAGCCAGCCACCAAGTTGTGTGTGTGGTAAAGCGAGTGTTTTTGTACTTCCAGAAAAGTGCTGTGATTGCAGTGTTCATCTTTTAACAGGTACATATTTACACTATAATTGATGTTGTTATACTTGCTGAACTTGGAACTGCCCGCGTAAGCGAACAGTGCTGTGATTGCAGTGTTCATCTTTTAACAGAATAAACCAACTCAGTCTTGAGTTGCAGTGCATTCAATTAACACAACGCAAGATCACGCTGGTTACACAAGGACAATATTTACTGTGATTTTGATGAAATTCTCAGGCCTGTTTGTGAGATGCAACAGGCCAACTTTTGACTTACCGTATTGATGGATGCTGATCTACAGTTTTCAGTATTTTGATTTTTCATGTATTTATTAGCATACAGTGAATAACATGTCTACAAACCAGTGTAAGAACTGCCATTTCTGTCACTGTAACTATATGTATCTTGCACACTGACCTTCAAGCAAAAAGGATAGAGCACAGTGAGTGTATTTAATTTATTCATCAAATGTGTATTTTGTGAAGAATGAGCTGCATGAATTGCTAGATTGTGTGGGGTATTTTGTCACAAAGTGCTGTTCTGGTGAACGCAGTGCCACGTTTTGAGCAAGGTTTGTTCACTTCTGAGAACTATTTGTGGATTTTGCTTATAGTTTTGAGAAAATGAGGCAAAGAAATGCATAGAATCTATGGAAAACTTCCAAACTTGAAATGGGTAGGATAACTGTTAGCTGATTGTCATGCTGTATGACTTGGGCAGAGTGTAAAACGCCTCATTTAGGGCTGATGAAGACATTCTCGGTCGAGTCCCGGACGCTCTTCAGGAAACGGAAGGCATCTGTGCCACCTGTGCCCTTTTCCTCCCTGGGGGTGGGGTCGCCCTTCTGTGCATTCTTACTGGGTGCAGACACATAGCTGGTTACAGCCTGCAGGTGGTAGCATCGCAGGTCCACCAGGGCCTCAACACACTTGTCGTAGGTGTCGATGAGATCCTGCTCGCCACAAGACTGCACGTACGAGCGCAAGGGAGTCCGACTCTCGAGGACCTCGATCAGCTGCTGGTGGGCTGGGGGCATGTACCTGCGGATATCCTTCAGGTAGCTGTCAGCTGTGAAGAAGCCAGAACCATGAGACAGGAACGTTAGAGCTGTGGCTGAGATACATTTAGGTTGTAATGTGTATTTAAATAGTATATTAAATGTACTGGACCTTATAAAAGTCAGCCTTTTTTTGTCTAGATATTTTATACCTGTCAACACTTTGCTAAAAAAAATAAGAGGAGGGGCTTCCGTAACTCGGCAGGCTCACCTGAGGTTTCCACTTGTTTGACACCCAATAGAGCATCAAAACATTGGATGCTGGAGCTTTGAGCAGCACTGCCTCCCCTCAACTGCAAAGGCTCTGTAGAGACCCCCTCATAGCATAGCCCCTCGGGTAGGGTGGGGTTGTCCATCCACCTGTGGCCACAAAGCAACAGAATCAGGATTATGGTTAATACACCTGCTGTCAGGTGATGCAGACACTCCCATGGGGACAGATCCTACCTCCATCCCTGTGCATGCAGCCTGTTCCACCAGCAGGGAGACCAGGAAGAAGCCCCTGCATGATTCTCCCCCAGGAAACTTGAATATTGTGTCCATATTCCTTTTGGCCCATAGAAAAACAAATAGTTCAACTCAAATCCTTTTCTCACATCCATTGTACTAAGAAATGATTCTATCACTGCACATACTAAGACGTCAATCTTTTAAACTAAACGGCTTTATCCAGTTCACATGGCTTGTAATTCATGTCCTCATACCACTTATACTGAAGGATTTTTTGTTCACACAGACACACGTGTTCAAAAATAGTTAATGTTTTCAAACATACCCAATTTCGAACGGGCTGGTGAGCGGCAGAGGTCAAAGGGTTTCATGACATAAGAAGAGCAGAGATGGAACATTAGTAACTATAAACTTTCTGGGATTCTGCTTTTTGAATTCTGAGCGCAGGCATGTAACACAACATAGCAAAAAATAATACAGCAACAAATAATAGCATTTAAGAATATGGTAATCCTTACATTCCTTTCATCTCTAGTAAAACATTCACGATGGCACTAATGACAAACATAATGGCTCTGAAGTATGATGAGATTATGAAGGGGGTTGGGGGAGGAACCAGGGATTGAGAGAGAGGAAAGTTGAGATATGGGGGGAATGAACAAACAGACCCTGTAGGATCCCTCAGCTTCCAGTTAGCCAGCACACAGTCTGCATAGACCAGGATGGGTGGCATGTCCAAGGCCTCCGACACTCTGCAGTACGGCTCAGCCAGCTGCCTGGGGAGCGTCTGCAGGCAGCAAACAGCACCAGCATGCGTAAGTCGTCTCTTTCACTTTCATTTTTACTCTTGTTTAAAAAAGTCACATAGATAAGAGTATGACAGAAGAAGGTCTATTCTTATCTTTCAAAGGATCAAAAGTTGGGTGGCAATTGAAATGCAGAGAGGGTGCGGCGATTTAACTCCCAAAATATGCACACTGCAAGTGTAAGTAATTTAATTGTAAACCATGACTCGCCGACATCTTTTACAATTTCCTCTGTTACGATCGTATTCATCATTCAATCATTTGGTTTTGTATGTCATGTGAAGTGTACCTAGCGTTTTTCAGAACTGTACTATAAGCCCGGCAAAGCTCTTCATTCCGTCTCAAAGTGTAATCAAACAAAAACAGAAAAAGTCCCCTTCCCCGCTTGATCTCGGTTATCAACCGAATCGATGGATCCCCTCAATGGCAATTCGTTTCAGACAGGGAATTCAATAACGTCTACAATGGCAGAGACGTACAGGCGGATTCGAGAGAGCTGATAGGAATTAACCAGAGTTGAAATCTCACTGCCTGTAGAACATCTCAACTGTCTCTCTTTCCAAAAAGCCACGCATGTTTGATGTTCTTTACTATTGGCATGTCTGTTAAACCCTTTTGCTGTGTCTGTAGCATGTTTCCAGTTGCTAAAACCCAAAGTTGTGAACGCGGAGTCGCTCCCTCCATATTTTCGACATGGAAAACAAAACGCAGTCTGCTTCTAACAGAATATTCCAGCCAATCTTGCCCTTTGTACCAAGTGGATAAGAATGACCTAAGACAATCATTTTTGAACTGCTGTTTCTTCGGGAATTGCTTAAGAAATGGCTGAGCTGGCCTGTCGTTGCCAATGTCTCCTGGCTGAATGCTGAGAAGGATTGTCAGTAAGCGATAGTGTCTGTTCAACCAAAGTCGTTTTCTCTGTCAGCATTCCTATGTTGTCCTGACTGGCTGTTTTGTCAGTGCCGGTTGATCCACAATCCTCTATTGTTCGTTTTTTCCCCAACCATTTTCTGATATCCATTTTGTCCGTTTTCTATGTTAGTTTGCTCCCGCTCACCCAATTGACCAATCTAGTGCCTGGATTTGAAAATCCAGTCTAGAACGTACCGACACATATGTAACATGTAGACTTTATTTATTAGCTAACTATAGTGGTCTAACTTATATATTAGTCTTTTAAAATGAAAATAAATTATGTTAAAAAAAGTTCAATTAGGGCTTATTTTAACAGAGGGGGCGGTATTATCCCTCTGAGGGGGCGACGCCCCCGTTCGGGCGACCCCCCCCGCGGGGGGGGGGCGGGGGGGCGGCCCGCGGGGGCGGGGGGGGGGGGGGGGGTGGGGGGGGGACGCGAATGGTGT
>JAODKC010000117.1:8062275-8074905 GCA_026777985.1 Mormyrops attenuatus | reverse complement strand
GAATTAAGTTTATGATATTTGAAGAAATGTGTGATCATGCCCCAGTCAGTGAAAGTGTGTTTCCTACCCCTAGTGCTTAGAGGGTTAACAGGTCAACAGAAGAATCTCCTGATGTTCTATGGATTGGCAAACAGCCCCTCTATTTTCCAGGGATTCATGAGTCAGGTCCTGGCAGATATCCTGAACAAGTTTGTCATTGTGTATATTGATGACATACTTGTGTATTCCTCATCTTTCAAATAACATGTGCACCACACCTGCCAGATACTACATGTTCGCAAAAATCACCAGTTTGTCAAAGGGGAGAAATGTGAATTCCATTGGACGTTACTCAAGTTCCTGCATTATCTGATACTGCCCGGAGGTATGGGGATGGATGACAAGGAGGTAAAGGCAGTTCAGGACTGGCCCGGACCTCAAACCATGAAAGAACTCCAGTGATTCCTTGGTTTTACAAATTTCTACAGAAGGTGCCAGGGTCTGCACCCATCTGTCTCAGCCTTTCGTGTTACCTCCTCATTTGGCCAGCAGATGTCGCTGGCCATCCTGTCCTCCCCGTTGTTCAAGTCCTTAGTGTGTTTCCCCAGCTCCCCAGACTGCTGCAAGGCTCGATGGGCTGAGCGTGTACCTGTAAACCTCTCAGTCGTATGTTTGAGTCCACTCACCTCTGATTTTGTATTTTGCAGATTTTGTTCCGCAGTGTTTCATTTGTATCAGTTTTTCTAGTTTTTGTGTTTTGGGGCTTGCACTCTGTTTTGGTTTTTTGATTTGTGTTCTTGGTTGTGTTTTACCTGTCTTTCCTCGTGTTTGGATTCTCTTCCCTAATTACTGAGTTCCTTGATTTAATTATTTGTTTTACCTGTTGCCCATTTTGCCAGTCCTTGTTCATTGTTCTGTTCTGTTACTAGTTGTCATGTGTCCTGTGTTGATTAGTTAATTGTTTTCATGTCACCCTGCTCCTGCTTTGTTACCCGAATCAGTTTGTGTATTTATGTTCCTGCCTTAGTTCAGTTCCTGAGTTGGTCATTGCATTGGAAGATTAGGTGTTATTCTGTGTTGTATTATGAGTTAGTGCTATGTTCCCTTGCCTGTTCTTGCTCCGTGTGTTCCCTTATTTCTGGACCTTGTTTCCTTGTCATTTGTTCTAATTAGTCGTTTTCCCCATTTTGCTTTTTGACCCCTAGTGGTCCTTTCCTTTGTAGTTTCACCAAGTGTCTTTAGTTTCCGTAATAAACACCCTTTGTCTCTCAGAGCCGCTAGTGGATTGTTACCTCCCCTTTTCTCTTCCTGCACCACGCCTCACCTGCGTAACAGACGGTTTATCAAAGGCTTTAGTACAGCTGCCTCACCCCGCACCACACAGTGCTTCTCTGTGAATTCCAGACCTGGTTGAACTGGGACCCGGGAAGTAGCTTTCCAGCATCTGATGAACCCCTTTAGTTCAGCACCCATCCTGTGACAACCCAACCTGGATCTCCCTTTCGTGGAGGTGGACACTTCTGAGGTAGGGGTCAGGGCCATTCTTTCCCAAAGCCATCTCCAGGAAGCTGAGCCTCGTGGAACGTAACTATGACATCAGGAAATATGAGTTGCTGGCTATTAAACTGGCCCTAGAGGAATGGAGGCACTGGCTGGAGGGTGCCATACATCCCTTTGAAGTACTGACTGACCACTGTAACTTGGAGTATCTGAAGTCCACCAAGTCACTGAATCCTGACAAGCCAGATGGTCCCATTTTTTCACCTATTTTGATTTTAAGGTGTCTAATGTGCTCAAGGTGAAGAACATAAAAGCCAATGCCCTCTCCTGACAATTAGCCCAGCCGCTTGAAAGTGAAGACCCCTTCTAGATCCTGTCAACTTCCTGCATCCAGTGACTTGAGACATGGTTGGCGGGAAGAGGTGGAGCAGTTTGTGCTGTTCTGTCTGTTGTGTGTCCAGCATAAACTAGACAAAAAATCAGCTGGTTATCACCAAGATCCTGGCCCTTACTTGTTGCTGGATTGTCGGCTGTCGTCAAGGGATGTAGAAGTCAAGACTGGCTGCTGCTGTTTTTCTTCTGCATGCTTGTACTCCGCTGTTCGCTGTGGTTTTGGCTTCTGCACGTTTCTACCTATATGTTTGTTTCCATTTTTAATGCTCTTGGTATTGTGCTGATTTCACTGAGCTGGGATTTGTTAAACTGCATTTGAATCTGATTATTCTTTAATTCACATGTCCTGAGTAGTAAGCCTTAGTGGCTGAAGCCATGTGTCCAATTCTATCTTTGCTGCCAGTTGCCTGTTAGCTGGGCTGTGAGTCTTTGGGGGGGAGGGGGGCACCACTGAATTGTAGTGCAGAGTAATGCCCAGAATATCTAGCTACTCCCCTGGATGTACACCATGGTACAGAAGCTTTGATCTGTTGCCATCTTCCTGAAGTGATTCCCACCACTGAACTGATACAAGATTTGCTTGAATTTCACAGTAAAGATATGTTTAACCGATACACGAGTCAAGGTTATTTCCCGGCTATAAACACACCTACACACACACACACCTTGCCAACAAGGTATTGTATCCCTGTTCTTTTAAAGTGCTGTGTTTTCCCATAAACCCAACATCACCAGATTCCATCGGTCTGTATTATCTGCAAATTAACTCAAGAAGCAGGAGACATTTTCTACAGAATATTAACCAAAGAAGCTGATAATTTTTAACCACACGACTGCACCACTGTACTTTAAATTTATTATTCACTCATATTTTATTGCTATTTTGTAGCATTAGTGGAGAACACATACAGAGTTTCATTGTGCAGGAAGTATGACAAAGATATTCTACTCTATTCTACTGTATTATTTCGGATTCTTATTTCATATTTGGTTTTATTACCACCATTATAAAAATATTAAGTATATTTGTATTTCACTGTAGACTATTTAGCAATACATGTTAGGTTAGATACCTTGCTCTACTTGATGAGGGCCATTGTAAGCACTCTGACAATTGTGCTATATTACCAGGAGTGAAGCCCATTCTTCTGTACTATAACCAAATGATTGCGCAACTGCACTTTAAGTTATTCTTCACATTTTATGTTTTATTTTTATTTTACTTTTGTGTATTTTCACATTTTACTTTCTTGTTTTACTTTTAATCCACAAGTGACCCCAAGTGGCAATACAGTGCCCTCCAGAATTATTGGCACCTTTGATAAAAATGAATAAAAAAGGTTATAAAGAATATGTGCGTATGGTCATTTAGTTTAAACTCACATTGAATTGAAGTAAAATAATGTTTAAATATCTTCATGATGGTAAACCTAAATTACGCCTGTCAAAGCGTCAGCTTAGCCATTTCAAAGCCTCACCCAAAGTCACCTCAGTATTTGCAGCAACCATTCAACACACCCATGCATTTTTACTTTATGTTTGATTTAGATATGAAAGTGGAGATCAAGTTGACTGTATTTAACCAGAAGGTGGTTACGTGATTTTTGTTTACCCTTGCTCAGAGCGAGAGATAGCACATCTGAAAACCACTGCATTCACCTTAAGTTGTGTCAACTTATTGACATACGGCGGGGAAAATAAGTATTGACCACATCAACATTTTTCTCAGTACTGTAAATATATTTCTAATGGGGTTATTGACATGAAATTTACACCAGATGTCGGTAACAACAAAAGTAGTCACACATAAAAAGAAATCAAAACAAATAAAAACATAAATTAAGTTATGTGTAATAAAGTGAAATGACACAGGGAAGAAGTACTGAATACATGAAGAAAAGGAGGTGCAAAAATGCATGGAAAGCCAAGAAACCAGGTGAAATCTGTCAATATTTAGAAAGCAAGTCTGCCGCTATCACATTAATATCAGCTGGCCTATAAAAAGGTCTCTTATTACCAAGATGTCACACAAGAAGCATCTCATGATGGGGAAAAGCAAAGAACTCTCTCAAGACCAAATTTAAGGAGTTTAACTATTCTCTCCTTTACCATGGCCCTAGGGCCTAGGCTGTAGCCTAGGATAGCTTATGCCTTACTCCATCCCCGAGGCTAAGGTTAGTCTTGAATTTTTGCATCCATTTGTTTAATCGTGTTCTCTCCACATCAGTTTAGAATTTGTCTACCACACTAGAGGGATAATATCAAAGATATGGGAGCTATAATGTTAGTTTTCCTTCTTGGTGCCATTTTCTTCTTCTGTGACACTACTTCGTACTGCTTGGCAGTGAAAGAACGGGTATCTACCATTAGACTCCAGTGTGGAAATAAAAGCTGGGTAGCATTAAGTCTCAAAGGAGGAATAATCCATTACAGCCGGGATGGTGAGCACCTTTGTCTATCCTGAAAACTGTTGCTAAAAATGTAAATAAGACATGTTGATCAAATTTAAATATCATATTAATTAATTTTAAATTATCATATTAACTTCTGGAAATTATGTCTTCATGAGACCCCTAGATTCCGGGGGCCCCAGGTGGCTGCCTGCCCTTGACTTATGGTCAGCCCCCCCCCCCCACCCGGAAGCACAGGTAAAGCAGCAGGAGCAGTTCAGCTCTCATCAATGATTTCCAAACCATTCCCTTCACAGAGTACATGGATGAGCTTTCTGAGATAATGATGTCTGACTAGACTTATGGTGACCACCAAAGCAACATTATAATCACACCTTCATGTTGACGAATTTCTGCCAACTTTGTCTTTTCTTATAGTAACTAATGAATGACAAATTTTTTCTCCATAGGAGCCCACCCCTCTTAGGGTTTATCATTACACATCTGTTAGAACCAGCAGAGAGTTAGAAAGACAAAACAAAGATCTGACGATATAACCTTGGAAACCTTAATCTGATTCTGGGAAAAGGGATATTTCGTAGGCAAAGTTACAGTCAGCATACCAAGACTTTATCTCCCTGTTATGACTGCTTTAGTCACATTATATTTATGGAAAGCTGTTTGAGCATTTATTCTGATATCCATGATGTCAAGCTCGCTTTGCTGTACTAGTTCGGACTTTGGCCACACTAGTCAGACATTCTGGCGCACTAGTTCGCGACTACTTCATACTAGTACTACAAAAATGCTTACTAGTCAAGCTTTTTCATGAACTTGTTAACGTGTGGGCCTGAAATTTGCTGCACTAGTGAACGAGTAAGGCTTAAAATGCTCACCAGTAGCACTAGTATAGGCCAAAATGTCCACTAGTAGCATTAGTGAGGGTGGTTTGACCTAGTAAGGGGCAATTGTCCACTAGTGACACTAGTGAGAGTTTATTTGCCCTTACTAGTTACACTAGTGAAGGACAAAATGAACACTAGATAACTAGATGAAGTGTCTTTTGCCCTACTACTTACACTAGTGAGGCTAAAAGTGTTTACTTGTAGTACTAGTGAAAGCCAAAATGCTCACTAGTGGCACTAGTTGCGCAAAATTCTAATCAGGAGGTGGGAAAGGGGCAAACATTGAAGCTTCCTATTGGTTTTACAGAAAAAGCTCCACCCAGCCAAAATGTAACCCTATAAAGCCTTTTATGGTATAACAGAGCTAATTTGGCAGCTTGCTGTGACCAAAGCGTTATGTCTGATTAAATATTGATTCATTAGACCAAAATATATCTAAATGCAGCTTTAGACCTTACTATTGAGAGTGAATAAAATTGTCCTATATCATGCATGGGGTTCTTGAGTTGGTTAATGCCATAAGTGAGACACAAGAGTAATATTTTGTTTTATGTGCCCATTTTACTACACTCTCACTGAGTTTAGACCACTGATAAAGGAGTCTTTCTCCTTGTATACCTCAGTATGACGGACAAGGTTATATATTGGTTTGGTCAACACCCGAGGTTCAGGAAGACCCCGCGGCTCGAGCAATTGCTACCAGAACAAGGGATGTCCTGGAGGGGATGTCCCTGTCCGAAGACTCGCACTCTTTGAAGAGGTGCGAGAAAACTTACTGCAGCTAAGGAGCGGAGTGGCAATGATCAGGCAGGTACAGGTGGACAGTGGATTGCTTCTTTCTTTCCCATTCGAATGGCCTGAACTGTCCCCTGCTCCCGCAAAAACAGCACGTAAGAAGAAGAAGAAGAAGTGAAAGGATCGCAAAGGGAATGGCGTGCTGGAAGCCGCCACAGGAGCCCTCGCAATCCCCGTCATCTCCCCGGCAATGAACCAAGGGGATTCCCCCTGCTGCTTCGCCTGCACCTGAGGTTTGTCTCCCCACTGCTTTGCTCGCACCCGAGACCCCGGCTGGGAAGGTCTTTGCCCTTCAGGGTAATGGAGGATCCAGCAGTGCAGGACTCTTCAGAGGCTGCCCCGCGACATTTATCCCGACTTCCCCGCGTCGAGAGCTGGATAAGGTGGCAGAGAGCCTTAGGAAGCCGCTCAATTTGGGGAAGAAGAAGCAAGCTTCCTCGGCAGGAGACGCTGCTTCGCCCGAGGCAGCACCCGAGGTCTCTCCTGCCCCGTTCCCTGAGGTGGCGCCCGCACCCAAGGCACAACCCCCAGCTCCAGTCCCCGTGGTTCCTGCTCCCGAGGTTCCAGTTTCTGAATCCCCGGTTCCAGTTGTGTATTCCCGGTTCCAGTTCCCGTTGCCCCAAGTCCCGTTCCAGTTCCCCTTGGATTGTCGGAGGGGGAGGAGCTGGAGTGTTATCCATTTGGACTCACCCTGAGACCTTCCACAGGGACACCTTCCAGTGGGTCACCCCGACCACCACCCCATCACGACAGATCTCAGGGCCCACAGTGTCCCACAGAGGGAGAGGACACCTGTGCCAAGTTTGTGTCCCCCTGGCGCCTGCTCGATGGTCGCCTGCGGTTCCCCCAGCTCCACCTTGTCGGTCGCCTGCGCCTTTGCTGCCTTTGGTTTTGCCGTTGCCTGCCGCTGCTTCTGCTCCCTCCTTGCCCCATTCAGTGTCCCCTCCGCCTCCTGCCTTGCGGTCGGCTTTGGCCTCACGGTCGCCTGTGGCCCCTGCTGCTCCCACCTTCCTCCAGCCAGGGTTCCCTCTGGCTCCCTGGTTCCCCCTGCCCTTTGCCTCCTTGCACCCTGGTGTGGTTCCCCATATGGGTGGTTTTCCCATGTGTTTGGTTCCCCCTTGTTCCCACCTGGTCCCTGTTCTCCTTTGCTCGGTCTGTCCCCTGGTTGTGTCCCCCATGTTTCTTTCCTTGGGCTTCCCCCAGTCTGATGTTTCCCGTTTTGGTGCCCCTGTGTGTGTCTGTGTTTCCTGTGGTGTGTCAGTTGGTGTTGTGGTTGCTGTCTTTCTGCCTGTTCTGTGTGTCTGTGCTGTTTTCATTGCCCCATTAACTTGCGAAACACTATCGCCCACATCTACTTCATCTGATTCTAGAGAAAATTCTGAAGATGTGGTTTTTGCCACAAGTCTTTGCCTTTGACCCATGCAAAAGAATTTTCAACATATGCCTTCACTGAAGTTCATTTATTAGCAAACCATTCCTGATCCTCTTTCCTTTCTTCCTCATCCATCAAAAGAATTATGGAAGCATTGAGCTCCACTAATTCTTTGTGCAAATTGCATACATCAGTTTGCAAAAGATCTTGCACTCTATACATAAATTTTCCATGAGCTCATCAATTTCTTTCATCTTTATCGTTAGCTGGCCAAATTTCCTTTTCTAGTTCCAATTAGTCTACGCAGTTTTGCTTGTAACGCTTTTTCAATGGGCTGTGGCGCCCTCATGTGGCCAGAATCTGTGAGTATCTCTTCGTTTCCAGCACTTTCTGCCATCTTCATAAATCAATGCACAGCGCTATTCACTAGCAAATGTCCAATCAGTCGAACCTTTCAACAGCAAATGCTAATATCCTAATATAGTTCTAACTTCATAGATTATCAAAAGATGTAGATGGTGAAGAATTTCTGTAATTAACGAGACACCACGTCCGGACTGCCCAACTCAGCACATAGCAGGCAGCTAATGTTAGCAAGTTAGCTTCGGCTTGTTTCACCCAATTCCCGGGTTCCATTCAGATCCTTCCAGTGACGTGTAGTCTTCTGACTTTATGTAAGTGGCACTCCTTCTTCTTCTTTATGCCACTAACGGAGCAGGTGTTTAGCAGCTGGTTTGACGCGAGGAAAAAACATGTACTAATAAAATATATCAAGAGGAAGCTACACACGTTCTTGCAGGGGCTGCAGCCAGAGCGACCACGAGAGCATGTCCAGCTCGCTGCGCCTAGCACACTGCTGGAAGCGCTAGAACTGGCCGAGCGTGCAGAAGCTGTGCTCGGGAAGAGACGGTCTGCGACTGGCGAAAGACTGAAGGTTAGACAGGCGGAGCTGGACAGCGAGGATGACCAAGCATGCAGAGCAGCGGAGACATCGCGGCAGTGGTGGCCCAGGGCAGAGAGCGACAAGCGAGGAGCGGCGAGGCGTTGTTTCCGCTACAAGGAGGTCGGACACATCACGCGCTACTGCCCAGCTCCAGCTCCAGTCCCGTTCAACAATGTACCCGAGCAGCTGTTAAACTAGACTAAACTAAACATGTAAGCAGCACGGTGAGCTGCTTTACTGGTGCTGGACACAGCTGGCAGGGCAAAGGGACTGTTTGCAACTGTTGGTGCCTCGGAAGTCACGGGCGATGGTATTGACTCTGGTACACGGTACCGTGGGGGTGGGCCACTTTGGAGTTACCAAGACTTTGAATCGGTTATGGTCGCGGTTTTATTGGCCCGGGGTGCCACGCAGACGTGGAAGCGTTTGTGCACCGTTGTGATGCGTGCACGGCCAAGAAAGGACCCATTCAGCATTCTCGCACGCCGTTGCAGGAATATAGGGTGGGGGAGCCCATGGAACATATGGGGGCGGACATCTTGGGACCTTTTCTGTGATTGGACCGGGGTAACCGCTATGTCCGTGTAGCTATGGATTACTTTACAAAGTGGCCGGAGGCATTCGCAGTACCGGACCAGAGCGCCGTCACGATGGCACGGGTGCTGGTGGAGGAGGTGTTCTGTCGGTTTGGGGCACCGGTGGAGCTCCATAGCGACCAGGGGCGGAATTTTGAGGCTAAGCTGTCCCGTGAAGTGTGCGCGCGGAATGGTGTCCGCAATACGCGCACCACGCCACTTCACCCGCAGAGTGACGGACTGGTGGAGCGGTTTAACCACACCCTCGCTAGTCAGCTCGCCATTCTGACCAACAGCCGACAGCAGGACTGGGACCAACACCTGCCGCTGGTGCTCTGAGCTTACAGGACAGCCATGCAGGAGTCAACCCGATGTACACCAGCCACCCTGATGTTCAGACGGGAGTTGCGCACGCCAGTGGACTTAGTTTTCGGACCACCGCCTGAACCCATAGATTGCTATTAAGCCAGGGCTGGATTACTTTTTCCAATTGCGGGAATGTTTGCGGGTGGTGCACAAGGCTGCATGCCAGCCATTGGGGGAAGCGGGTGCGAAGCAGCACCGCGCTTAAGACATGCGGACAAAGGGCCGAAACTCTGGGGCTGGGGAAAGAGTGTGGGTGTTCTGCCCGTTGCGGAAGAAAGAACTGGCACCCAAACTTATGTCCCACAGGGTGGGCCCATGTGTGGTGATAGGACGGCTCTCAGACATAGTGTACCGGGTTCGGATGAAGGGGCGAGCTCGAGTGGTGGTGCTGCACCGGGACCGGCTGGCACCCTACCAGCCCCGGAATGCCATTCCGGCAGTGAATGAGGAGGAATGTGAGCCCACGCCCATGGAATCGGGGCGCCCACGGAGGGCGACACGCCGCCCCCGTCATCTGGCAGACTACGCAACCGGCTGAAAGTGCCTGAGGACAGTCACAGCCTAGGTGGGAGTGGCAGTGTGACGTTAGTGGGCCAGGGGCGGGGTTACCCGGCATGCAGTTCGGGATGAGGACTGCTGGGGAACCCACCGTCTTCGAGATGCTGGTACAGGAGAGTGGCTTGGGGGACATTTCAGCCACTAAGAACTAGAACTCTGTATAAAAAGCTGTAAAGTTTGGAGGTCTTACCCTTCGTTGAGTTCATCCACTGCCTGGCCTGAATTCTTCGCCGCAAATGCCACAATATAAAGTATTAAGGCAGGTGATGTGAACCATATAGGCCTATGTTGGATCCAACAACCCCCCAAAAAATGTAGAAGTCCTTAAAAGTTGAGATCTCAAAAAAAACGTAAGAGGTGTAAGTTGAGCAGCAAAAAGTGTGTTGCGTAGGGAAAAAAGATTCCGTGTTCCAATTCAAAACAGTTTACAAATGTCCAATCCTACCACTCCCTTGTCGGAAAAACCTGTCAGTCCTTTGAGAACAGAGGATAGGGTGGTAGTGATGACTGTTGGGGATCCGAAATGAGACGCTGCACTGAAAGGGGGTTAAAAAAAAACAGCCGGTATATCTTCAAAATCAAACTCTCCAAAATAAGTCACAACTTCTCAGGAAAGAAGAAAAAACAACCTCGCTGTGCCAACAAAGGATTTGAGCAGTTGTATTGTGTTATTAAATCTAAAATTAACCTAACCTTTGTTACGGACGCTCAAGATGGACACTGATGCAGGGTTCTGAGAAGCGGCTTTATTGCCGGACATGCCGTAGAAATAAAACCAGCACAGAATCAGGCTTCCAAATAATCTCAGCAGACCCTGAGATGAAACAGTGGCTGAGGACATGGCACAGAAAGCCGGGTGATCAGCGACAGAGTCCGGAGGGCGGAGACCAGGAGCAGAGTCGGTGAGCCAGGCATGGTTCGGCCAATCGGCGAGGGGATCCAGAGGGGGAAGGCAGAGATCGGAGTTGGAAATCCTGGCGTGGGTCGGGCGATTGGCGTCGGCAGTAAAACAGGGGACAGGCAAGGCTCGGGGTCTGGAACACGAAGCAAAGGTCGGTACACAGAAAAGCCGGTAACAGGAAAAACGCTCGACCTCAAGGCAGGCCATGAAAATCTCGCACAGATCAGAAAACCGAGTTGCACCAAACCGAGGGAAACTAGGAACAGCTGGGAGAGGAGTGACTGGTAAAACTGGACAAACTGGACAGGCACGAAGCCTCTGGGAAGTCCTATCACTCGGAATCCCCGGGGGGGCGTGGCTGATATGACGATGGGGATCCTCCAGCGCGATCTCTGACAAACTTTATCATCTCCTCTCTGTGTGGGGGCGGATCGAGTTATGATGAAAAAAAATTCGGAAGAGCGAAAAAAATGATGTCTTCCTCTTGGGGGATCCTAGGGGGTATCTGCCAATATCCCACTACTATCCCACACTAATGCAACATTAATTAACCCTTTGGGGACGACGGCATTGTCGGCGATGCCGTGTATCTTTCTCGTCTATTTCAGTTTATATCTCGCTGAAATCGTCATGTAGAATCATGAAAAAACACTAGCTAAATCTGTAATCTGTCTTCTTTTCAAAATGTCCATTGTCGTAAGTATTTAAAGTTTTTAAAATTAGGTTAAATCGGCAAAAAGTAAACCATGTAATCTTTCTTTGTTATACCTGCATGGGGGGCGTGTAGTTCCGCCTTCACGTGAAGATCGCTATTCACATTCTAAACAGCCGCACTTCCGCGTATTGAAATCGCATTCACATGGTAATTTGATAAACGACGCAGCGGTGAAACGAGATCCAGGTAA
Source organism: Mormyrops attenuatus (assembly GCA_026777985.1). Classification (NCBI taxonomy): domain Eukaryota; kingdom Metazoa; phylum Chordata; class Actinopteri; order Osteoglossiformes; family Mormyridae; genus Mormyrops; species Mormyrops attenuatus. Next base: position 8,063,323 of record JAODKC010000117.1, on the reverse strand, counting down.
ATCCCCATCAGCGCCATAAAAGGGGGGGGATGTGGCCAGGTGTGAATGGCTCATGCTTACACATGAGAGCTCCTAAATACTCAATGGAAGGAGAGCAGAAATAGTAGAATAATAGAAGAGTTAGCTTTTTCTTATTTATTTATCCAGCTGAATGTTGCAACTACACCATTTAGGCATCTTCATGTAGCAAAGACTTTGGTGATCAGATATCTGGGATCAAAACAAATTGCCACCATTGCTTACTATGTACTTTTATAATGTTTCTGCAAGTTATACATAGTAGAAGAGCCAGTGGTGAGAGAATATAAATCAGGTAAAAAATCCCTTAAAACACGTGGTTATCTTATGTAAACGTTCCTTTTTATGTACATACATTTATGTACTGTTTACATGACGCGAATCCCATTTGCAAAGTTTATTCCCTTTGGAACTGTCATGACCTGCTCAGCCGATCCTCCCATGTGCCACGCCCCCTCATCTACTTCGTGTGGAATACCCATGTGATCAGCTGTTTCGAGTTGCTGTCATTAGTCCTGTGTATTTAAGTCTGCGTCCCCTGGGGTCGAATGCATTGTCAGCGATGCAGCGTACTTTTCGCGTCTATGTTAGTTTATATCTTACTGAAATGTTCATGTAGAATCATGGAAAAAGTGCTGGCTAAATCCATAAAATGTCTCCTTTTTAAAAAATCTGTTGTCAGAAGTATTAAACTTTTTAAAATGAGGTTAAATCGGCAAAAAAGTAAACCATGTCACCTTTCTTTGTTTTACCTGCATCAGGGGCATGTAGTACCATGTGTGGTGGCCAGGCCCCGGGGGTGGATGAGATCCGCCTGGAGATCCTCAAGGCTCTGGATGTTGCAGGGCTGTCCTGGTTGACACGCATCTGCAGCATCGCGTGGACATAGGGAGCAGTGCCTCTGGATTGGCAGACCGGGGTGGTGGTCCCCCTCTTTAACCCTCTTTAACCCCCTTTCACTGACTGGGGCATGATCACACATTTCTTCAAATATCATAAACTTAATTCATGGCAAATAAATTATTTCTTA
>JAODKC010000117.1:8032962-8055764 GCA_026777985.1 Mormyrops attenuatus | reverse complement strand
GCATGCAGGGTGGGGGCATACCAGTACATCCTCTCTCTCTCTCTCTCTCTCTCTCACTCCTTCTCTCTCGCCCAGTGTGTGCCCTCCCCTTCCTTTCTCTCACTGTCTCTCTCTCTCTTATTATGGTCCATGCGCCACTTCCTCCCCTAGTAGCTCTGTAGCAGTTGAGATACGATGGCAGTGGGGGGAGGAGTGTGCGTGTGCGTGCGTGCGTGTGTGTGAAAACCAGCGGGAGGGAGGGAGGGAGAAAGATTGGCTGGGATTAAACCGCAAAGAAAAAGACAGATTAAAAAGCAGAGAGGGGTGTTGACAATTTCACTCGGTCTGAAGCAGCACACCACCTCGTGCTGCAGTGGGGACGGCGTGGAACGAGCTGGAAGGCAAGAATGCGGACAGACCACCGGGCACCAAGGTGCAGCCATCAGCACGAGGAAGGGGCTGGACCTGCCCTCTGAAACTACACACAATAAGGAGCAGCTATTGACAGTTGAGAGACAGGGTGGGGAGTGAGGCAGAAAAACCAGGCAGGTGATACCAGAGGACAGGCCCAGACACACTGCGCTGTTACCGTGCCAACCATTCCCACAGAATACCCACCTCTCTACCCCCATTGGCTCCCTCGCCCCACGGACAGGCATGTCAGCTAATAGGAACGGCTGCCTGGCAGACGCAGGGAGAGCCCTTCTTACGGCCGCTGCTATGACATCGGGTGCTCTGGCAGCCAATAGGTGAACAGGAGGTTGAGAAGGTCTACATATGGGGGCCACCTCTCTCGCTACACACCCCAGGGATGCACAGACCAGCCCGAGTGTGCCAGCTCACACCTGGTGACCCTGAGACACCCTTCAGCACCGAAAGCAATGGCCGGGGGAGGCTGACCGGGCACCACACCCCCTGCCCAGACTCCCTGGTGACCTGCCCACCACCCTTGACGGCACCCGTAAACATGGTGGCCTTGGCCCTCTCTGTTCACCCCTCAGCTGTCAGGGCAGAAGCCCCAACTGCCCCATCAATACTGCACCTACATCTCCTGCTCCACCTTATTTATTCCCCATATTTGACCACTTTATCAGATTCTCCCATTTTCAATACCCAGTCCGAACCTGACACCCAGTGTATCACTTGCTCTATTGACATACATGTCCAAATGCAAAAAAGTGGATTCCGACTGTCGATTGTTTTACTCGAATTAAATACTTTCCCAGGACCCTTAAAACACTTAGAAAGAGCTTTCCATTATGGGCAGGTTAATTTCTAAGTTCTTAATTGATACACGAACAAGAAAGGCCACCATAACAATACTATGGTTAGTAAAAATGTACTTCGCAGGTGTTTTTGCCGTAATTACATTTAAAGGAATAAGAAAGTCTTCTGTGATCCTAAGACTGAGGCACATAGCTAACGTGCCATTCTGGGATCCGCAACGCAAAGGTTTTATAAATTTTACGACAGAGACACCTAGCGGTAACAAATATTATTGCAAGCCAAACTAATCTGGATATCCAAACTTTCCAAACTTGTCTGGGTTTCCTAAATTATTCTTTTTAATTTAAAATATATTTTATAAACGAATATAACAGCTATATAAACAAGACGACGTGCTTTATAAAATGTCACAATAGCGTCTCTAATTCACAAGACTCGCCTGCAGGTTCAATATACTTGCTGTGAAGTGCGTCATATACAGCAGTAGTTTTCAACCTTATCTGCACCGCCACCCAATTTTTTCCATGCCAGCTCAGTCACGACCCCTTATCAAGTACAAGTTTAAATTAATGCTATGGTCAAGCACACAGTGTGCTCTGCAAATTACATCAATCAATGCCAATAGCATTAATCTGATTGGATGTGCCAGTGAATTTTAAATTAAGTATTTGTGGTTTGGCGTCTTGGATTGGTTGAGTGTTGACTAGTTTAAGGCTAAGGAACTGTAGAACTTAGTGATTAATTGTTATTTTTGACACACCACAGCACACGGTGCACAACAACAAAATGCGTTCTCTTCATTTAACCCATGGTCAGCTCAGTGGTGTCTTGTTGGGCAGGGATTCTAACCTGCAATCCTTGAATTATAAGTGCGTGTCCCAAACCATTAAGCCACCGCTGCACACCCAAACCGCTTTTGTAGAGGTTAATTCTAGGATTGGGGCTGGGAAATCTGATCGTTTATTAGCGTCGGAACTTTCTGGTTTTAAAATGCTTATACTCGCACATTACCTATTCTGCCTCACGACCCTATCAGAACGCAATCTGTCTAAGTATCTATGATCAACCTATGATCTGTCTATAATATATCTATATACCAATGTGTGATCTATCTATGATCTATCAATCTATGAATATTCTCTCAATGTATGATCTATCTATCTATCCATCTATGTATCTATCTACTTATCTATCAATCTATCTATTGATCTCTCTATCGATCAATGGATTTATCTATAGTCTATCGATCTATTATCTATGTTTCATCTATTTCTGAAGTATCTGTCTATGTACTGATATATCTTTCAATCTACTGTATGATCTATCCAGTGGACACCGCGTGTTTTTTCGGGGAAAACCAAGATTTCTGACCACTGTGTTAGGTTGTGTAGGAAGGCCACCAGTGTTGAGGTGGTGAAACTTATTTCGTGCATCCTTGCGACCAATTACCAGAACTTCTGTTTTTTCAGTGTTTAGCATAAGGAAACTTACCATTTAAGGGGCTTTGCGATTTAGTAATCTCACTATCTTCGGTTAATTCAATTATTAATTTAATGCTTTTGAAATTTTCAAAGTATATTTGAAGTAAATAATATAATGTAGTTGAGTACATTTTTAGCAAATTAAGGCAATTTCGTCATTTCCTACTTCGGCTGCTTTGACATTTTTAGTCAAGTTCAACCGGAGTTATAAATGTTTTTTAATATAGTTGCATGTTGATCTCCTCATGTCTTTCCACTGGGGGGCGCCTAACCTTTAATGAACCAATTCATTTTCGGTATATTAGCGGCGCTGCAGGTAAGATGCATGTTATTTACATATTATCAATTATCATCATAACGTCCTCAGGGGTGACAGGGCGCTGGAAAGTGCCTCTGACATCCGGACTCCACAGTGCAGGGGCCGCGCTGCGCTGATCATCTAGAACGCGCCGCGCAGGCACCGCCGTCCGGGTCACGTGGGGCGTCGGGCGCGCTCCTGTTGCCATGGCGAGTGGGGCAGCATTCGATGAAAAGGCAGCAGCGCTGGAAGCACCGCGGTACCGGACCTGGACCCTGGTATTAGAACCACACCAACACAGAATAGGCTGATTGCCACTGAACCGTGAGTAGTGTCCTTGCATGCCCAGGCTTCACACGCTATGTGTCATGTTTTTAGACATAAGATGTGTATGCCGTATGTAACTAGCGGGTCGGACTGCATCTAGATCCCCGTCTCCGGTTAATATCGGTATTTTCTTAACATATGGCTTCCCAAGATGCATTTTGCGGACTGTATGTTTCCCACTTTCACTTCTGACAAGTTATGAGGATTCGACGAAAGTCTGCCCCCCCCTCCGGTGCCCATTCGCTCTTACTGCAGGTCTACGTACGAAAACTACGGAAACTTGCGTCCGCAGTTAGTACTCTGAATTCTGCATTGATTTAATAAAAATTATTGATGTTAATGTGAGCTGTTGTGTGCACTGTATCTCTTCTTATTTATACTTATAGGAATTGTGCATCTTGTAGCTCCCAGATATCCACCCATCCGTTCGTGCAGTCATGCAACATATTCACAGTGTCAGCATCAAAGACTGGAATGCTTACCTTTGTGTCACAACGTGACCCCTATGCCTTAACCCCCCTCAGCGCATCAGGTCTCCTGCCGGCAGTGAGTAGGAGATGCAGAACGGGAGGCTGTACCCCCTAGTGCCCGTGAGCAGGGACAGGGTGGTCTCCAAGTTTCCTAAGGTATGAGGTCGCTGTGAAAACCATCCTTTCCGCACCCGTGTGCTGCAGTCAGCAGCAAATTTCAGGAGCCCCTTCGTTCTAAATGCCAGTATCCAGGGTACCTTGCGCCATTTTCACTTCTCATCTCTTCACTGAAGACCCTGCTCTGTAGGTTGACACCTTCACCACTCATGAAACACCAGCACTAAGATCTTCTACCTTTAGATTCGTGGTCTTTAAGAAATCAACTCACAGAATATTCGCCTTCTCCAGCAACTTGACCTGAAGAAACAGTGTCCATTCTCAAAGTTCGTGGCGAGGGACAGATTGTATCATTTAGTGACTTGTCTTACCTGAAGCTGCAGGAGTGAAGAGTGTAAAAACATTGTGTCTGTAACTGGCCATGAAATTAAGTTCTGGTAACAACTAGCTCTACTATTAGTGAAAGTTTTATGTAGACCCAAGGGAGAGAAATGCTACTGTTTTTGAAACACTGTGATTCTGTAATTATTGAATTAATCTCAAAGTAATTATTTGATGTGTGTTTAAGACAGAGGCTGATGTAAGTGAACAATTGAAAAGCTGGTCCTATAAAGTACGCAGGGTTTCCTTAAATATTTATTCTGTGTGTTTAACTAGCCAATAGTATTTTTCACACCTCATGTTTGCTTTGTTTTCCATCTCAGTGCAGCTGAATGACTGGATAGAGAGCTCTGCAAAAAGCTGAGAAGGGAAAAATGTACCTAAATGGTCTTTTCATTTTAATGTCACCATCTGTAAGTGGTGTGCGGCTTACTGGGTTCAGTATCTGTGTCTGTGCCCAGAAGGGTGTTGGTTTGAGTACCATGGCCAGCAGAATAAACATAATCTCTAGGCCCCACAATAGCTTTAAGGATTCTTGGTGACCATGCACTTGGGGGAGAGGAGGGTTTAATCAATTGTTCGCCTGGGTAGCACCTTAATGAGCTCCTGTGATTTCACTGAGGCAAGATCCCCCAGCGGTTGTCGCTTCTGTTTCTGCTGAGCGCAGAATAACGGCGGTACGGCGGATGCAGCGGGATGTGCAAAAGCAGCCTGTTCCGCCGGCCATATGTAGGCAGAATGAGAGCCTGTGTGGTGGTGCGTGATGCCGTGTGACCCTGTGTTGCAGTGCTACACTCCTCAGGCCTGCCTACAGATGAAGGATCACTGGCACTCCCAAGTAAAGAGTGCCTGTCAGGACCGTGCGGTCAGGAGTGCGGGGTGAGTGTCCCCCTTCTGCAGCAGCCTTTCCCTTACCTTCCATTACTGAGGAACATCAGGATAAAGACCATCCTAGCGTGGCCGCCTTCACACGGATTTGCAGGAATGTCAGGTGGACATTATGACGATGGAAATATTTATACAAATTGCAACCCTAAAATCTGTCCTCCTTCTGTCCCTGAAGGATGTCCATGTCTAAGGTGGTGGTGGTTGGGGACCTCCACGTGGGGAAGACATGTCTCATCAACAGGTAAGGTGTAGTGCAGCTACAGTGAGGCACACTGTCCTGCCAAGCAAACGGAGGACACGCATCTTCTGAGAAAGGGGCGTGGCCATCAGATATCACAGTATCCTGGGGGTTATTCCACAAAGCAGGATTTCTCAATTAGCTGGGTTAACTTAAGCTTGTCCAATAGGAATGATCCTTACCTAAACTCTTATTGGATGATGTTGACTTCTAGCTTCAGTTAACCCAGCTAACAGAGAAATCCTTCTTCGTGGAACACTCCCCCCCCCCCCCGGTTTACGGGAAATAAAATCATAACACATCCTAGAACCTAGCCATGACTCTGACAGAACTCTGGAATGATCAGACCCACATTTATAGTAGTGTAGTGTTAATTACAGTAAGACTAATTAATCAGAATGCCAGGAGCAGGCCAAACATACTTCATTTCCATTTAAATATTGTATTTGGATACTAGATGATATAAGTAGTTCTAAGTAGTTGTACTAGATCTGGTACTGCAGAGTAGATCACAGGTTCCTGGTTCACATTAAAATGTGCATGTTTCCACACTTGATGTCACAGTAATTTAATGGGTATGTTGAACACTCAGAGGAAGAGAGGTGCTGTACATCGTGCTATGATGATGTTTGTATGGTGAATGCTTTATTGAATAGTGAACTGCATATTGAATAGTGCTAAGTGAATAGGGTCACACGATCACTCCCCCCCACACCCCCGCAGGTTTTGCAAGGACATGTTTGACAGGGACTACAAGGCCACCATTGGGGTGGACTTCGAGATCGAGAAATTTGAGGTGGCTGGCGTGCCCTTTTCCCTCCAGATGTGAGTGGGCTTTTGAGGGTGAAGTGGGTGGGGTTCGGGGGCGAGGGTGGATCAGCTGGACTAACATTGCTGCTTGCCCTGCTCTTACATTTCTGTAGCTGGGACACGGCTGGCCAAGAGAAGTTCAAGTGCATTGCATCCGCCTATTACAGGGGTGCCCAGGGTAAGAATAACCCCCCCCCCCAACCATAATGATATACAGTAGCACATGGAGGGGTCACTTCATAATCAAAGTCTGTTTCTTTCAAATAGAAGTTACTAAGGGCTATTTCTCTTCTCAGTGATTATTACAGTCTTTGATATGGCAGACATTAAGACCTTGGAGCACACACGGTGAGTGGGTGGGATGCATGGTTTGCAATGAGATTCATTTGCAAAATATTCAGATCTAAACCCATTTAATGTGGACTGTTGACAGCTCTGCCTCTCCACCAAGTCTTTAACCCCGCCCCTCTCCCCACCCACAGCCAGTGGCTGGAGGAGGCGATGAAGGAAAACGAGCCTGGGATGTGTTTTGTGTTCCTGGTCGGGACCAAGCGTGACTTGCTGGTAGGAGCAGGCCTATGAACACATGACCGAATGCCCCGCTTTTTCTCCAAATAGCGTACACCCCACTGACCTCCCCCATGTCCTTCCTGTGATGTTTTGGTCTCCCCAGTCACCAGCTGAATGTCAGAGGACAGAGAAGGATGCTGTGAGGATGGCGGCAGACATGCAAGCCGAGTTCTGGTCCGTTTCTGCAAAAACAGGTCAGCTGGTGGGTCTGAGTCATGGGGGGGGCGGAGCTGAGTTGCGATCTATGTTCTGTGTGTTGAATTATCCAATCTCAGTTGTATGTGTTGAGGGTGATGGGTTTGTCTTAGTCTGGCCCTGTGCCGCCTTCTCAGGGGAGAACGTGCAGGAGCTCTTCTTTCGTGTGACAGCACTGGCATTCGAGGACTCCGTGCTGCAGGACCTGGAGAGAGCCGGCACCCCCAGCGGGATTGGGGCAGGAGGCCTCATCAGTAAGTGGGGAGAGGACTGACATACAAGTGGGTGGGACTGTAAAGGAGCGAGGAGGAGGAGGGAGAGCACCAATCAAAGTGAAAGCCAGACACTTTAATCACGGGACAGAGGGAGACAGACAGAAGAGAAACAGCTGGCGGTGGATGACATCAGACCAATTAGGAGTCTGCATTGGTAGGAGTACATGGGCTGTATTAGACACCTCCTGTGATACCATTTGTATGCTCGGTGATCATCGAAGCTCCCCTTTGGCATCTTCCAATGTCACCTTGGTTTTGGCAGGGATTGACGGCACCTCAGCAGAGGGACCCCAGTCTGATGCTAAGAGGACACTGTCCTGCTGCTGATTGGAGGCAGGGGATATCCAAATAATGGATCACCTTCAAGTGTGCTCAGAAGGGGCCCAAATCTCCAAAGGGACAAGCCGTCACAGAGCAGGACACAGAAGAGGTCCATTATACCCTCTGGCCACTAGGTGGCCTTGTGATCTGCCCGGCCAGCATATCCAGTCGCCATGGATCATGAATTGTTTTAACGCCCTCTTCAGTATTGCCTGCTATGCTGAAAAAGCCTTTGTATTGAAGATCGAATCTGTCCTTTTGCGAGACGTCGACTGCACTGCCGACAAAGTGCTCCTAAAGTACAGGCATATATTGTTATAGCGGTTTTCAGGATAATTAGCATTAAAAGTAATAGTTACTAGATAATAACTTGACTCTTCCTGAAACACATATTAGCCTGGCTGACTGGGCTTCTTATACAAATTGCTGTTGTCTTATGATCAATAAAGGTTATTTTACCAAACAAACACAGAAGCAATTTCATGTCTGTCATCATGTGTTTTTAAGCTATAGCTGGATTGGAACTAGTCCTACATTTTTTCCCCTTCTGTATCAAATGTTTCTAAACACGAGTCATCATTAACGATGAGCCCAATATTGTTAGTCAGATAAGGACTGATGAAACTGTTGAATTTTTGTAGTTTACTGTGGTGTGTTTGGCGCCATCTGGTGGTGGGTAATTGAAGTTTCCACAACAGTTTTATTAGTCTTTCCTAAGTGGGCTAACCTGTCGTTTAATATATTTAACCGAGACTCATGATAATAGAAGTGGAACCTGTATTATACTGATATTTACTAGAGATGTATTTTTACTACCGTGCACACATTACATGCGAACAGATGCTGATATGCATTTTCCAGAGAGTGTAAACTGAAGCAGGAAGAGTGAAATTTCACATTCAATATTATACCTGTCTCCCATTTAATGTCTAGGCTGGAGTGATAGGTGGATGAATGGCTGAAATCTGCCAGCGGTTGCCTCGTGACGTCACGCTTTCGCAGTCTTCACGCTGCGAGAGATGAGTGCGAGAACACGCCAAAGGGATCTCTCTATTTGCGCTGGACCAATCCATGGCTGCCTGGCACATGCAAGTTTTGGGATCGGCAATACTCGGGTTGTACTGCAGCCGGAGCTTGGCCGAATGAGGCCGGTACCATGCGTCAGACCGTTCAACGAAACGTACCACCGAAATCTTACTACTGTTTGATATAATCCCGAAGTCAAGTAAAAAACGGCATGGTTACAAGACAACGACACGGTACACCCCGAATATCGGATGACTTGCAATGCATCGTACTGTAATGTTGTTTAATAATAATAAATGAACTGGGCAAAAATCATGATTAGCCGTGCAGACATGAGTGGCGTGCCAGCGTAGTTTATGTAGGATGATCGGCAGCCTGACTGCATGCCATAGCCACGAAATACTTAGTAGTAAATGAATCTAACAAAGAAGTCGGCCGAGATTTAATGATAGGATAACTCTTTTTTACACACATACGTACAATCAGGCACGCACAGTGGTTTGGGTAACTCGCAGGAAAACACGCTTTCCCAGATCCTTTGCGCGCATCCGACCATAAACAAAAATGGCGGAATTTGACAGCTGCATTTCTAACTCGTGCATCCCGAATCGACTGTGTTTTAATGTAAAAATTAAGTAGCATGTAAGTGTTTCTCCGGTCTTCAGAATCTTCTCTTATCGTAAATCATAATGAATTTGAATACGGAAGCAATCATGGTTTTTTTAAATGCACCAGAATCGCGAGAACGCCCCGCAGGTTCGTGTTTAAGGGTATTTGTGGAGCAGTATTATTTTTGCGCTTTGCGATATATACTTTTTGGGCAATTCTTTGTGATGTTTAGGACAATAACAGCAGTTTGCTATGTAATGTTTTAAAATAATAGCCCTTTATCAGCGTATCAGTCACTATTGGAGTGGTATATTAATCTCAGATCTAGGTAAAACACTATATTGTTTTATCCGTGAAACTTTAAAAATATAGGCAAATTCTGTTTTCTGACAGCACAGAATTGGCATTTTCATGATGCGTTTCTTATAATAGACTGAGTGTTTTCTGTCCCTTTAGTTAACTAGGGAAATCTGTGTGGTTTTGTCTGTTACTCACACTGACTAGCGAGCTTTTATAATCCCGCGGTTGTATTACAGATGATTTAATTATCACAACCTTTATGATGGCGACTGCGGTTCCTTCAGCCTGACCGTTCCTCACCATGAAGACAAACAAATCTTACAAGTTGGTGCTCCACAAGAAAGGCTTTGGTGGGAGCGGTATGGGTCTTTTTATCAGTGTTATATGCCTTTATTGATCATGATGGATATACTTTGTACATCACCCTATGAAGAAACTGATATTCCACTGATTTATTGATCAGTGATCAAAGTTTTCCTGGCCCCTGCTTGTGTACTGCCATTCAAAGTGCTATCTGTCTCTTTGCATTTCCTAGACGATGAGCTGATGGTGAACCCCAAAGTGTTCCCTCAGGTGTCCATAGGGGACATTGTTGAGATTGCACATCCGAATGATGAATACAGGTGATTCCGTTGCTTGCATACTTATCAGTTAAAGATTAGGAGGATCTTGTGTTACTGTAACACTCATTGTCTAGGACTAGTCTATGATCTCCTTCCGATTGTGGGCGTCCACAGTAACTTTGCTTATGCCTTTCTCTACTTAAGCCCTCTCCTGCTCCAGGTCCGGAGCCTTAAGGAGGACCTCCAGAAAGGTGAGTCCTCCTTGCTTCTATATATAGTGTGCTGTCATAGGCCAACCCAGGACCAGAGGGTTTTTGGTTTGAATTGCTCAGAGAAACGTTATGTCCCTGTAAACATGAGGGGAAGTGGTGACACAGCTTGCTGAATGCTTTTCAGAGACCATCAGCGTGGACCAGACCGTTGCTCAGGCCTTCAAGCTCCGCGCCTATCAGGATGTCTTCATTAACATTGTGGATCCCAAAGTGAGCCCCTGCCAACATGTCCAATACAGGAATTAATTTTTCTTCTAGTCTTCTTTTTGCTTCTTGTCTGTGGTAAAAGCAGTATTTAGGTATGGATTTCTGTTCCCGTGACAGGACGTCACATTAGATCTGGTAGAGTTAACCTTCAAGGATCAGTACATTGGAAGAGGAGACATGTGGAGGCTGAAGAAGAGTCTGGTGAGCGACCAACCCTCTGCCCCTCCCTCAGTGTGTCCATCTGTGCATCAGCCTTCACGTCACTCAGTGTGTCCCTCTGCCCGTCCCACAGTGTGTCCATCTGCACGTTTCTCTGCCCGTCACTCAGTGTGTCCATCTGCATGTTTGTCTGCCCGTCACTCAGTGTGTCCCTCTGCCCGTCCCACAGTGTGTCCATCTGCACGTTCCTCTGCCCGTCACTCAGTGTGTCCATCTGCATGTTTGTCTGCCCGTTACTCAGTGTGTTCCTCTGCCCGTCCCACAGTGTGCCCATCTGCACATTCATCTGCACGTCCCTCAGTGTGTCCCTGTGCCCGTCTGCACATTCGTCTGCCTGTCCCTCCATGTGTCCCTCTGCCCCTCCCTCAGTGTGCCCGTCTGCACGTTTGTCTGCCGGTCTCAGTGTGTCCCTCTGACCCTCCCTCAGTGTGTCTGTCTGCACGTTCATCTGCACGACCCTCCATGTGTCCCTCTGCCCGTCCCTCAGGGCATATCACTGACTTCCCACACTCCCTCTCTCCCTCCAAGGTGGGCACGTGTGCCTATGTCACCCAGAAAGTGGAGTTTGCTGGCATCAGGTACTGATTTCCCTTCTGCTGTATATTGTCAGAGAAACAGAAGTACACGTTACCTTGTGTGTTTCAGCCTTTCCCTTTGATCTGCCCTCAGAGCACAGGCCAGTGAATTATGGGTAAAGGGAGAGAAGGTGACTTGTGGCTACATCAGCGAGGACACCAGGGTGAGGCTCCCTTCATGGTGGCAAGAGATCGATGGGCAGCTGCACCTTCTACTGGGGGACATAAAAATAATTTTCTTGCTTATTCCTTTTCCTCTGGTCACTTTTTAGGTGGTTTTTCGGTCAACCTCAGCCATGGTGTACATCTTCATCCAGATGAGCTGTGAGATGTGGGACTTTGATATCTATGGTATGACCCTGTTTTGGAGCTCTGTGGTGTGCGAGGTATCTATGGTAGACCTTAACATGCAAGGTAAGACGCTAAGAGGAGGCTAAAGCAGACCCTGTGATTACCTGTGGTGTGTGCCGCTGCAGGTGACCTCTACTTCGAGAAGGCCGTAAATGGCTTCCTGTCTGACCTCTTTGCCAAATGGAAGGTGGGTGGATCCGTTTGTGCGCTCACCCTGAATGCCCCATAAACGACTCTTCATCTTTGTAGAGCTTCATTAACTCTGCCGCCCTTGCTGACTGTGCTTCAGGAGAAGAACTGCAGCCACGAGGTGACGGTCGTGCTGTTCTCCCGAACCTTCTACTCTGCCAAATCCATGGGTACGCATTACAATTAATCAGGGCTCACCTTCTAAAGAACCAGACCATAGCTTCTGCTTTGCTGATAATAACACGTATGCAGTATGCTGTTTTTGTCAGTCCAGCAGTGTTTATCAGCAGCTCTGTATATTCCATTCCCTCTTTCAGATGACTTTCCGGAGATCCTGAGAGGTTCTATCAGACAGGATCATGAGGGGCGCTTCTATGAGGATTTTTACAGGTATGTGTGTCTGTCAGTTTCATGCTTCTTTTGTATGTGCTTGCTGTGTTGTCCGTTGTGTAACTAGCCCTGTATGTGCGCATCTGCTTGAAAAGGACCGGCACTCAGTGTTTGAAATCTTCAGAGTTTGGAAAAATATGAAACTTGTAGACAGGACTAAGTTCTCACACGTACTTTGTAATTAGACTGTTAAAATGATGGAAGTAACAAAACAAAATATAGTGGTACCTCTGTATACGTCTTTAATCCGTTGCAGATCCTTGGACTTATACCAAACGAATCTTTCCCAAGAAATAAAGGGAAAATGATTAATTTGTTTCCATGAAAAAATCCTATTGTTATTGGCATATTATCTGTTGATGGAGTTTCATAAAATAATTGAAACACTGCTTAATATTAAAATACATAAATACAAAATGAAATAAATTAAAAGAGAGTTATAGCGCAGGATGTTCACTGGATGGTAACAACTGGCATACTGATGCCAGTTGTCCCGAGAAAGGTAAACAAGGGTAGCGTGCGGTGTCGTGACTCATTTTGACCCATACAAGTTCTATCACACGAGTTGTATTCCAGACAAAGGTCGTATACCAAGCAAACTTTTTCGCGTCCAAACAGGACGTATATCAAGTTGGACTTATTCCAAAGCGTACGTATACCGAGGTACCACTGTACAAGACTTTTGGCTATTTTAGTTTTTCGATTGAATTCACAGATTTGCATAAAATCGAGGGTACGAGTTGTTTTGGGAGCTACGAAAATTTGTCCCCACAATGTAAAAAGTTACAGGTTTTTATCACAATGTGGGGAAGTCTAGTCTCACACGCGCACGTGTGGTTGGACGGCCATGGGGATGAGCGTGGAAACATGAGCCCTCCTCCTCCACAGGGTCGTAGCTCAGAATGAGAGGCGGGAGGAGTGGACCTCGCTTTTGGTCACCATTAAGAAGCTCTTCATCCAGTACCCTGTGCTGGTGCGTCTCCAGGGAGCAGGTCTGGCAATAAACACGACGCACACCCCCACCCAAAGGCGCCCTCAGCAAGAAATTGATAGCTTCTCATTTTGGGGATGCATTTCCATTAAACTCTAAGGGGGTTCCTGACGGGCAGAGAGATCAGAGCTTAGGTGCTGGTTTGTTGTTCCGTATGAGTGAGTCTCATCGGCATGACTCTGCATGTCTCAGTGAGAGGCGCCATGCAGGGCCGCTGGCTTCATTACCGCCCCCAGCTCTGTTCGCTGTCATTCGCGTCTTCTTCCTGTGTTGTGCGGACTTCCTTTTGATACTTTGGATTCATCTCACAGGCCAATGAATGTAGTTAATTGAACTAGTGTCTCTGTATTACCTATAGTGTCCGTGGGTGTGTCCTTGTCCAATGAGGCACTCCACCCATCTGGGGTGTTGTTTGTGCTTCTTGGGATAGATTCCGGGATCATTGTGACCTTGTACTGGATAACCAGTTATGGGTTGATGGAATTAGGATTTTTAGCACTGATGTTAAACACATAAGCGTATGAGAGACCTTCACAGTGAGACAAAAGGAAGTCCCATATTTCTGCACAGCTAGAAAATAGACATTATATGAATGCTTCTGCCATGCAGCAGATGATGAGATGTTTGTGTTCCTATGCTGGTCACAGATGGCTTCCCTAATGGGCAAAACTCGACCGCCGCTCAGGGTAACTACCTGGAGGCCATCAACCTGTCTTTCAATGGTGAGTGTCTGGGCTGAAGGATCGATCGGAGGTAGAGGGTGGAGTGATGAGCGGTGAGTTGGCCCCCACCTCACCACTACTACACCAACCCTCACTCTGATTCTGCCTCCCCCATAGTTTTTGACAAGCACTATATCAACCGCAACTTTGACCGTACGGGCCAGATGTCGGTGGTCATCACACCAGGCGTGGGTGTATTCGAGGTCGACCGGCTGCTGATGATTCTCACCAAACAGCGGATGATTGACAACGGTACGACCGACGCGCGAACTCTCACACGGCCGTCACTCGCAATGCACATCCACCCCCCTGGTGACGCACGTGTGTGCTCGCAGGTATTGGCGTGGACCTGGTCTGCATGGGCGAGCAGCCGCTGCACGCGGTTCCTCTCTTCAAGGTGATCTTCGCTGGGGCTTGGCTTTCAGTAGAATAATGTTACAATAACATTTGTATAATGTTGGTTTTGGAAAAATGACAAAATGCATCAAAGTGATTTTTTATGAAGTTGCTGTTCTACCACTGAAAAGAGCAGAAATTATTGGTCCAAAATGGCCGTGTTAAGCATGCTTGTGACAAGTTCATGTAAACTTTACGGCTGTACAACTGTAATCTTCTTCTTATGACTCCTAGAATTGGCCTGTATATGATGTCCTGTGCCTTTGGAACTCGTTGCAACTTATATTCACACTCCAAAGAAACATGATTTCATTTCCTGTTTTTTTTTTTTTAAGCTTCACAACCGCACAGTGCCTGGAGACTCTAGATTAGGTGATGATTACAACCTGCCCCACTGGATCAACCACAGGTGAGAGGAGGAAGGGGGGATGAGGAAAAAATAGCATATGGATGACCAGGAGGGGAAAGAGAGACAGAGGGAGAGGATAGGGTCAAAAAGTGACTGAAGGTGGTGTTATGGTTGTGATACGAAGAGCAGATGTGATTGGTCAGGAGATAGATGTGATAGGATTTATCTACCGTTCCTATGATTTCAGTTTCTACACATCCAAAAGCCAGAGCTCCTGTAACAGCTTCACTCCACGCATCAAACTGGCAGGCCACAAGGTAAGGGGTCCGGTGGGAGGGGGCAGATAGTCGCCGTGGTAACGGTTGATCATTCATGGCAGACCAAGGGTGTTTCTCCATATTAAGAATGCAAAGATCGTACTTGTGGTCTTGGCAAGACCCATCTTGCTAACTTGCCTCCCAAGACTGAACTTGGAGCGTGATGAATCATGGGATTGTTCTCTTCGGAGAGGATGAAACCAGTGTATCCTTGATATTTGGGAGGGGGCAAGAACGACATTCGGGGACTTTTATCATCCCCTGTACTTTTGTTCTTGAGTATTGGAGCTGGTCTTCAGTAGTGGAGCATGGCATAGAATGAGTACATGAGAACACAAGTACGGTCAAGTACGCATATGGAGAAATGCTCCATAACCTTCGGTGTATTACCCATGATCCTCTTTTCATCATCTGCTGAACGCTGTTGCTGATCTTAGCCGTGTTGCTGACGAGATTGTTTTGTTTTGTGCTCCTTACAGGTTCAAGCTGAACGATTTAGGAACAACAAAGACCACAGTAAGACTATGACTGTTTAAAATGCTGAATTTGTACGTGTTATTGCTCTGGGAAACAGATGAATTCTGTTATCACTCTTAAATGCTTTTGCCTGTCATTACCATCAGATATTCTCCCTTTGCCTTAAATGGGAGGTATATTGCCTTATTTTGTATGCTCCGGTCCTCCAGCTCTTGGGGCACCGAAGGACTCTGAGAACAGCCTGCCCATCCAGGTGGACTACGATGCCCACGACGCCCAGGTCTTCAGGCTTCCAGGGCCATCCCGAGCCCAGAGGAGCACACATTTGAGGTACGAGCTGTTGAAGGCTGCTTTGTGTGTATAATACACATCTACACGGACTGTACCGGTGTTAATATACGCTTTAACCTCTATTTGGGCTATAGCATAATTTGGATACGTTAATATGGACTGTACACTTGCTCCTCTACACATGTACTCTTCTATAGACTCTTTTCACTGTATTGCTACATGGGCATAATTGTGTGGACTGTATCATTCTACTTTTACATGGGTTCCTTCTTATGGACTGTACCATTCAACCTCTTTACAGGTTTTGTCTTATGGACTATATAATTCCACCCTTACATGGGTTCCTTCTTATGGACTGTACCATTCTACCCTTGCTTGGGTTCCTTCTTATGCATTGTGCCGCACATCTGCAAACACCCACAGGGTAAAGAGATGATCTTACTCCCCAGGGCGGCGCGGGAGAGGGAGACCAGTGGGCGGAAGAGCTGGGGCTCAGTGGAAGTGAGTGGGGGTGGAGGCTCTGGAGCCTCCCCACCAGCGCGGGCCCCAGCAGCCCCTGAGGAGCAGCGAAGCTTGGCCTCTGATGACAGCCTGGGCCGAATCTCCAACATCCTGCTAATCCCGCGTCTGCCGACCACTCAGTACGAGGTCAGCAGCTCGCTGGGCTACACCAGCACCAGAGGTATGGTGTGTGTGTGTGTGTGTCTGTATGTGTGTGTGTGCGTGTGTTAAATGTCTGATTCTGTTGTACATGTTACAACCTGTCACTGTTCCTTAATGGTAAAAGCACACAGCTGTTAATAAATATACCTGTTTGTAACAGCTTTTATTCCATGTGAAATTTAAGGGTAAAAAGTACATTTTTGTTCAAAAACAATTATAGTGTGTAACTCTTCAGTATAGATCCGAAAGACAGCAGAACAGGCCTCATAATATTTAATGATAATGACAGTATTGGTAATAAACACAGTAATACTAACTATGTTGATGATAAAATGGATACAGAGCCAGGTAACCTCTCCCAGGCCATGCTGCCGGTATACACCTCCCAGCCCTACCCCCACAATCTGTCCAGCTGCCCCTGTCTACCCTTAAGCTGGCGTTCACCTTGGGATTAGCTAGGATTTATTAAACCAGCCAGCTGTGGGCGTGGGCTAACCAGTTGCCATGGAGACGGGGAATCGGTGACTGTCATGTGAGTGTGTGTGTGCGCCTCCCCACAGATCTGCTGGAAAAAGTGATGGAGTCACAGCGGGACTCAAGTGCCCCGGGCCGCTTCACCGTGGGCAGCGCTGAGTCCACCCTGTACGTGCGGCCTGGTGGATACGCCCCGCAGAGGGCGCTCATCAACCCCTTCGCCCCGTCCCGCATGCCCATGAAGCTCACCTCCAATCGAAGGCGCTGGATGCACACCTTCCCCATCGGTGAGGGGCGGCACACACCCAGCCGCTAGCCATCCCTTATCATATGACCTGAACGTAAACACACAAATCAGACAGGCATGTTGGTTTGAGCTCAGCAGGGGGCAGCACTGGACCACGAATCCCCCGACCTGATACTGATGTTAGTGACACCGATTCCAGGCCCGTCGGGAGAGGCCATCCAGATTCATCACCAGACCCGGCAGAACATGGCCGAGCTGCAGGGGAGCGAGCAGCGGGACCCCGCCCACACCTCTGCGGAGCTGCTGGAGCTGGCCTATCACGAGGCCACCGGCAGGTTTGTCCCGCCCACTGGGGGGCAGGGTCCTCCACAGAGACTTTGCTTGCAACAACTTAGAACAGCGATGCTTGTTTCCTGCCAATGGCTGAGTCTCACGTGGGTGTGTTCAGGAGGATGACAGGTCGTCAGGCGGGGGAGAGCGGCTTCTACACAGGCCTGGGGACAGATGAACTCACGGGTAGCCCGGCCAGCAGCAACAGCACAGGTACCGAGTGGCATGTTGCGGAACCGAGCTGTGTGTCATCGGGTTAAGGCAGGACACACCACGTTTACACAGTATTAAAACACGGTACCTAGGGTTATACATCTTAGCTGATGGTGATGATGATGATATTTGCACAGGAACCCCCATCAACCGCGGCTCTTCATTTGAAGACTCCTCCTCGAACAGTCCAGATCCGAGTGAGTGGCCATCGTCTCTCCGAACACGCACACACGTGTTCACACCATACACTCAGCATGTTAGAATTCAGAGAGGCCCCAGAAGCCACAAACGTGAACTCAGATGGTCCCTGCCGTTCCTCACAGACCTTCTTGTTATCCGGATGGGAGGTGGGTTGAGTACGCAGCGTGCGCCATGTATTTGTCTGCCTGATTGAGTTTGCTGATGCTGTCCAAGCCCAAGTCCTGAATCCCTTTATCCTAATGCCTGATCCGTGCTCCGCCGGGTGTCCGCTTTCAGTCTTTGACTCTCTTTGAATTAACGGGGTCTCGTATCTTTCCCTTGGTTACCGTGCAGTTATTGGTCGCTTGCGGTCAGGTGACTTTTAACTGATTTTTACTTGAACAAACCAGGTGAAATCATAAATAGGTATGTGAACTGGAAATGCGTGAAAGAAAACAAAGCAAAGATGTTCTAGTAAGGTCCAGTATATACACTCACTGCAGGACAGTAATGAGATGTGGCCTCTTTAAGAAATATTGTCCTGTCGCTCTTCATGTTGGGCTTCGCGAGGTTCGGATGGCTTCATTATTCATGAGAACATGGTCTCTCCCACTTTCACACTCGGTCTCTGTCTGTCTCTCTCTCATTCGCAAGTCCTCCCACGTCCCCTCTGCTGTCTCTCATCTTTCTTTATCAGTCCGTTCACTCGGGTGGCGGGACACGGTTCTGTCGCCTGTGTGTGTGTGATGCTTGTGTTTGAGCACTGTAACAGGCATGCCGCTTGTGAGAAGATGGCGCAGTTGCCCGCATGCGCGAGTCCAAACAGGATCCACGGCGATTCCCTGCGATTCCATCTAATTGCTTGCATGCGTCGATCTGGCCTGAGCCGAAATCACCACCAGCACAGCCAATGAGGACAATGACAGTAACTCACTCCTCTCTCTCCCTCTTTTCTCTCTTCGTCTGTCTCTGTCTGCCTGGTGTGTCTGCCACCCCCCCCCCCCACGCCATTTGCTCCACGTCCTCACCCTCACCCATTCTCTCTCTCTCTACACCTTCCCTCATTCCCCCCTCCATCTGTCTTTCCTCATTAACCCCCCCTCCCTTGGTGTTTATTTGCCCATTCTTCCTGTGGGCCCCACCCTCCCCGCTTGCACCATAACGGGCGGCCTGTGTGTCTGTGTGCTTCGGGTGCGGGGGGGGTGGGGGTTCTCCATGAAGTCCTGCATCTGTCCGCCCCCCCAACAGTGCCCAGCTTCTGCTGCACGGTGGGGGTGGACTGGAAGTCCCTCACCACGCCAGCCTGCCTGCCCCTCACCACCGACTACTTCCCAGACCGCCAGGCTCTGCAGAACGACTACACAGAGGGCTGCTATGATCTGCTGCCCCACACCGACATGGAGAGGTGCCCGTTGTGCTGAGACGTCTGATTGGCTGACACTCACGAGCAGCCATTGATCTGATTGGCAAACACAGACACTGATTTCATTGACAGACACAGAAACGCACAGCCATTGATCTGATTGGCTAAAAGACACACACATTGATCTGATTGGCAGACACACACACAGACGTTGATCTGATTGGGAGACACAGACACGCACAGCCATTGGTCTGATTGCCGGACCCACACAGACACATTAACTTTTATCAGACTCGGCTGACCTGCTTGTGCCTGGTCCTCATATGCCCCCCATGATGCCTCAGGAGAGATGACGATGCCCCGGTGATGACAGCGCCACAAGTGTTTGAAGAGTTCATCAGCCAGCGCCTCATGCAGGGCTACCAGATCATCGTGCAGCCGAGTGTCGGGAAGCCTGCCCCCTCCGTGGCCCCACCCCTCAGCAGCAGCCCCCTGTATTCCCGAGGTTCCTAGTGCTGTCACACCGCGGGCTACAGCCCAACATCTAGGATTTGAACTAGTGCAAAGTTTTCACCCAGGCCAATATGAGCACGAGTCATGTGACCTAATTGGGTCATGTGACCTGTGATTCTTACTGCAGTTGGGGAGAATGTAGCATAACTTTCAGGGCGACCAATCAGATATGCTGGATTGACTTTTGAAGTCAAGGTATCTGTGTATGAATTAGTTGAGGCCACCTCCTTTGGTAGTAGTGTCTGCTCACAACATTGTGTGTGTGTGTGTGTGTGTGTGTGGGGCACAGGACTAGTGTCCCGGCGCGGGCCCGAGGAAGAAGAATGCGTTTATTGGCTGAGCATGGGCCGCACCTTCCACAAGGTGTGTCTGAAGGACAAGATCATCACCGTCACGCGCTACCTGCCCAAGTGAGTGTGCACACACAAGGACATGGTGATGGACGCACAGGCCAGTGTGACTCTAAAATGAGTGGGCTTGGTTTTAAGAGTGATATAAGGGTGCTGCGCTGAATTAGGCGTTGCTTGGAGGGATCCTTACATGGCTTGTGTGTGTGTGTGTGTGTGTGTGTGTGTGTGTGTGTGTGTGTGTGTGTGTGTGTGTGTGTGTGTGCACTGCAGGTACCCCTATGAGTCAGCCCAGATCCAGTACAGTTACAGCCTGTGCCCACCCCACCCGGAAGCCCAGTTTATGTCCTGCTGGGTGGAGTTCAGCCACGAGCGCTTGGAGGAGTACAAGTGGAACTACCTGGATCAGTACATCTGTTCTTCCGGCTCGGAGGATTTCAGGTACTGCGGCCGTCAGCCTCTGCTGCTCTGGGTATACTGACGTTTGAGCTGCAAACTTCTATTTGTGTTTGCATTATGCCAGCACGAACGTGAAGTATATGTTTATTCCAGGAAACTGCCATGAGGGTTTTGCCTGTGAGCCATGGCATGGGGCTTCTCCTGCTTTGATTTGAGGCTCATTCCACCCAACATGTTCATTCATCTGCTCGAGATTTTCTTTAACATTAGTGTATTACTTGGTAATGATATTATGACACACAGCCATAATTTATAAAGAAAGCGTTTTGTGTGAAGGTTTTTCCACTGAATACTGATGAATTGGTCCTTCTTCCAGCCTGATAGACTCCCTGAAATTCTGGCGCACTCGCTTCCTGCTCCTGCCAGCAGGGGGTGCCCGACGGGCGGCTGAGGGAGAGGGCCGCTGGGACGTGTATGGGGAGGGGCCCGGGGCGGGCCGTGAGGGCCTCGGTGGGGCCGGGGACTGGGCCCTGCTTGACAACTTCATCCGCTTCCTGGAGGGTCTGAACCGGATCCGGAGGAGGCACCGCTCGGACCGTATCATCCGGGTGCGTGGCGGGGGAGGTGAATGTGCTGCAAAGGACAGTAACAAGATTGCAGTGATTTGACAGAGTGCTGAGCTGTAGTGGGGATAAGATCTCCAGACTCCTGTCTAATTCCCATGTCCCCAACCCCATGCAGAAAGGACCAGCAATGAAGGGACTCCAGGTGACAGGTTCGCTCTCTGCATACCCCCCCGAGCCCACAGCGCCCCCGCTGGGCAAGAAGGGAACCTCGGCTCTGTCAGCCCTGCTGGAGATGGACGCCAACCAGAAGTGCGTGGTAACATCAACTTAGCAGTTTGTCTCGCGATCCCAGAAGCAAAAGAAGGAAAACTCGAGCATAATGGACATCCAGTAGAATTTCTGTTCCCTCCAGTTCCTCCTCACATGATCAGGCTGCATGTTTGACGTGCTTTAATACACGGGCATACCTGGGCTGCAGCCCGACCCCCACCTCCCAGTCTTAGGGGGGCCTCTGGCCATGTTAATGCTGACTGTCACCTTGGCCTGGCAAAGGAGACTCTTGAGGATGCTTTTCCTGTCTGCAGGAGCCTGGAAGAGCAGCAGGCCACATTGTTCACGGGGAAAGCAAACGTGCCTCTAAGTGATTCTGCATCAGCGTCTGTGAACGTGGACAGCCCCCGCAAGGTTCGGGTCCCAAACAGTCGGTGTGTCCGTGTGTCTCTGTGAGTGTATCTGTCTGCGCGTTTGTGTGTCTGTCTGTGAGTGTGTCGTGTGTCTAATTGGTTGTGTGTCTGAGTCTGTCTGATATTGTGTCTGTCTGCATGTTTGCCTATGAGTCTTACTGTGTCTCTCTGTTTGCATGTCTGTAAATCTGAATGTGTGCCTGTCTGAGTCTGTGAGTCTGCCTCTGTGTGTGTGTGTGAGTTGCACAGACTAGTTGACAAGTTGACTTCACTCCTCTGCAATGACACTAAGCTTGATGTTGACTAGACACTGATCATGTGATTATACACTAACAACATGGGTGCCTCAGAGAGTTGAGGGGAAGAGATGCAGGGGTTGTGGAGCAAAAACTGAGCAGATTGAATTATTTTGTGTCTCAATTACATTTAATACCATTTTTACTTGGATTTCCATATTTCTGCCTCAGAAAATTCAATAGCTGATATACTTTTGCGTAATCGCTGATGCTGCGATTAAACACCACATATTATTGTAATAATGTTACATTGTTTTTTATTCTATGGAAAGAGAAAGATTGATCTGCTGGCCAGATTTGATAATGAATTATAAACTGGTCGCAGATCGTATAATTAAAATTTAAATAAAAGGCGGTGTCCCATTTTGATCGCAATCAATCCCCCCGATATCTAACAACTTAATTAGTTTATCCTCCATTGTTTTGGGGGTGGTAATGTAGCTTAGTATGAAATTATGTACTCATTTTGCCTAAAGGTCACAGTTTCTGTCGTGTGGTGGGAAAGCAACACATGAAAGTGGCTAAGAGACACAAAAGTTCCAAGTAGTGATGGCCCAGGAACTCAAAACCAGGAACTAGGTTCCTGATCTTTGGTTAGAAAGCACCTTAAGCCAGAGAGGAGTGAGCTTGCTGTCACGATCGTGGCTGGCGAGCGGGCAAAGGAGGCGAAGGGGCTCAGGATACGGGGCAAAACGGGGTTTAATACG
>JAODKC010000117.1:8002523-8032862 GCA_026777985.1 Mormyrops attenuatus | reverse complement strand
TAAACGGGAGGATTCCACACGGGGTTAACGAGGAGGTGTGGTCCACAGGAGGGTGACCGGGGCTGGGCGTGACACTTGCAGGCTAGATCTTGTGAGTTTTCTCCCCAAGTGTTAAACTGACTTTGTGAGTATATATGTGAATCTGTGAGAGTTTATGTGTCTGTGAGTCTCTCTCTCAGTGTGAGTCTGTCTGTGTGAGAGAGACCTTTATTCCGTCCTTGGTCTTTCGGTCAGTACTCATCCCCTCTTAACTTTCTGAAGTTCTTTCCATCTTCCCTCGTCTTCCTCCTCCATCCGTTTTTTGGGCTTCTGCTATATCTCTTTCTTGCCCCCTCCTGCGTTTACAGGACGCAGCCTTCTTTTTGGACTTTGTCCGTAGCCCCCGTTCCTCCTACATGTCTCACACTCAGGTCAGTACGGTGGGGGGTTTGGGGGTGGATTGGGGGGGTGCTGCAGTGCCTCGCATGCCCTGCTTTGCAGCACCGCCGAGTGCATGTTCTCAGCACGGTTATGCCTCCTAGTGTAGCTGCATGTAGCTGCCTGTGTCGTTTGATTGGTCAAGCTTTGAGAAACGGCCTATCAGCTGATAGTTAGATGCCTGTCACTCAGTCAAACCCCTCCCCTTCTTTTTAATAGAAAGGCACGTATTTGCTGTAGTGTTACATAATCACATCCTGATAATCTCAGGAAGGTTAGGTAAGACTGCTAACCTGTGTGGCCTGTGCATGTAATAGTGTGCATCTTCCCAGTCTAGCTGCTGCAGTCGGAATCTTCTGGAAGAATGCTGACATTGGCCAGCGTGAGGTAGATGAGCTAATGGCAGCTGACAGCCTTTAATTGACTCCCATAGATGGCAGTTGATCACGTAGCAGCCAGTATCACGGAGGGAGGGCTGGCCGAGAAGGGGGCCCCCCAGGCTGTGGGAGGCCCCGCAGCTCAGGGGCCTGGAGAGGCAGGACCCTCATCCAGCGTTTCCATGGAGACCAGGTGAGACGGCCTGGGAGGTGCCTTACACCGACGAGCTCCGATGCGGGATCTGCCAAACGTACCTGGCAGTTGGGTTTGTGAGAGAAACAAGGTGATGGTGAAAGGCAAGGGCGCCAGTGAAGGCCGGAGCTGTGTGCACTGATTCAGGAGCCTCCTGCGGAATGTCTCTCTTACTGATATTGTAAATAACCTTGGAGGTTCAGTGCGTGTGAACACAAGCTGCTCATCTCAGTCACCTGTTGTACTCTAGAACAGTTTTGAATACTGAAGTTTTGTTTAACACGTTGCTATATTTCAGCTTTGAATTACTGACTGGCTTCCTGTGTAGCTCTCTGGAAGCGGTGTTAAGTTACTGACTGGCTTCCTGTGGTTCCTCGCTGTGTTGCAGTGGGCAGGCTGGTGCTGGAGGATCCATCCTGAGCTCATCTTCCACCTTAATGGACATCCTGGAGGCCATCAAACACCCCACGTAAGAGAGCCCCGCCTTGTGCCTGTAGTGCAGGGTACAGATCCACGTCCTGGGGGGGACTAGGTCAAGTGCAGACAGGCTTTTGTGATAGTCGCAGTCAGCAGCTTCTCTGTGTGATTAGCTGCGTGTTTCTGTGCTGTGAAGGACGGGCGTGCAACTCCTCCCCGAACAGAAAGGCCTGCCGCCACACTGCTTCATCAGCGCTGAGGTTGTCCATTGGCTGGTCAGCAACGTGGAGGGCGTGGCCACGCAGGGCATGGCCGTGGACATCATGCAGGTGGGCTCCGTGCTGCCGGCCGCCTTGGCCCCGGGCCCCGGGCTCCGGGCTCCGGGGCGCCGGGCGGCTCAACTGAGACGCTCTGTTCCCTGAGCAGAAAATGCTGGATGAGGGACTGATCGCTCACGCGTCTGGGGAAGCCATGCGCTCCTTCATCTACGGCTTCTACTTCTACCGGATCGCGGCGGAAAGGGAAGCGGAGCGAGGTGGGGGCCAAGAACGGTCTGACACACACACACACACACACACACACACACACACACGGCCAGTTATCATGCCCTGTGAGACGGAAGCCCCGCCCTTCCCATAGGCCCATCAACGCCGCTGCCCCCCACGGGGGCAGGGGGCCTGTCGGCCACCGCGCTGGAGGACTTCACCCTCTTCCAGAGGAAGTGGTTCGAGGTGGCCTTCGTGCTGGAGGAGCGTCGCCCCTGCGACCTGCCCGCCTTCCTGCTGCCCTGGCTGCCCAGCCGGCCCGCCTCCTACGCAAGTAGGCACAGCTCCTTCAGCCGCAGCTTCGGGGGACGCAGCCAGGCCGCCGCCCTACTAGGTACACACAGCCTGCCCAACCCCCCGCGGCCCCCTCGGGTGGTACGTCCCACTGCCCAGAGAAGGACATCACATGGAGTCTGGCCTCATGGAGCATGTTAACCTGCTAAACACACCTAACTTGCTTCATTCATACTTCGTCGCATAACACAGCCTGCTGAACACGTACCTGTGAAGGATTTTTTGCTCACCCCATCTGCTGAACCTCAGGGGCAGCCAGCTCACGTTTATGTAGCTCTCTGAACATGGCCTCCTGCACTGTACAGCCTCGGGGCAGCTTTAATACAGCGGTCGCTCTCTTCTGCCGGACACGGCCCGCTTTAGCACTGTCATCTTGGGGGGGATCCTGTTCACCTGCCTCACTGAACAGTCTACTCAACCTCAGAGTACCCTTTATTCATGGCACACCGAGCCCGCTTAACACCCGAACCTTAATCACCAACCCCGCTCGTCAGTTTTCTAACTGGGCGCAGCCAGCACAGCTTCTGCGGACCACAGCACACCACAAGGTGACTCCTTCCTGCTCCGTGGAGAGGTGGCCCTGAGGCCCATAAAGTGTCTCTAAGGCACTGTGAACTGGGGTCCAAGGGAAGGCGCAGTCCATGTTTTAGGTCCCTGCCACACAGCGTCTGCTGGTTTGAGAGGACCGGATTGGGAAACATCGCTCTAATAGACTGCGTGTGTACTGTGTTAGCGTAGGTCATCGGGAACCTTCAGCTGAGGTTTGCCTTATATGGTCACTGGAATAGGGGTTATGTGAGGAAGATTAGCACAGCTTCTGCTAACTGATACACACAAACCGGGTTAAAATTCTCGTGTGTGATTTTGGAGTGGAATTTGAAAGGAAACTCCAAAGTTAACTTCTCCATTCCCTTTCTTCCTAACCTCCATGACTTCACCACCGGCTCCATGTGATGTCAGCACTCTGGGACTGCTCCCCCACCCCTCCAGCTGCATGCACCGGCTAGTGATTGGGTCAGCTGGTAGTGGGTGGGTCTGGCATTCCGCCATCCACCTGCTGTGCACGCAGAAAATCCTGTGTGATTGGCGACATTGTGAATGCAGACAGAGCCCCATGCACGCCCCCCCCCCCCAATCAGATGAGCATTAATTGATCATTGTCGTGCTTAATGCATGCTCTGGTAGTGGCTGTGTTACTGTAGTGTAGTGGTTTGGGCTGTCTCTCCCTGTGATTGATGTGCAACGTACTCGCAACGTTCCTGAGGGCATTACGGCCATTTCAGGAACATTGGGAGAACGTTTTACAAGCCTCTAGCTTTCCCTGTCTTTAATTTTTGTGTTTTTGTGTTCGCCTTCATGGTGGTTATAATCAAAGCCAGGAGGGACAGTCAGCTCTTACATACATGTGTAACTCCAGTCCCTATTGGGCAGAATGCATACTGTTTGTCATGAACCAATCATAATGTAAGTCATAGGTCACGTGACAACCAGAAAAGCCAATGGCCTGGAGCTACCCATCTGTGAGTCAAGCTTGGCTTCTGAGCCTAACTGGATCTCCCTCAAAAAAATCTCAATAGCCATGCACAATTGTGGATGTGTGCATGGCTGTAGGGGCCCCGGGTCAACCACTCACAGGCCTGCCTTGCAAACAGCAAGTCTGAGAGGGAGAATTGAGGCATGGGTCAGAACTCAGAAGCCAGGGCTGTTAGACCTGTCCTCTACCTGCTCTGGTCTCATCCTCGAAGCGACACCCATGTCTGATAATTCTGTGTTTGCATTCATAATGGTGTCACCCGTCTGCCAGATCCAGGAGCTGAAGCTTTGCATGACCACCACTGCCATTTCATGTTCACCCATGACGTCATGATAGCTGTCAAATGGCAGCAGTCATGCCAGTTCACGTCATTGGCTGACATGCTAATGGTTTATATGTACTGTTACACTTAAGCGGACCTTGCGATGTGTCAGCATTCTGGTCGGTCAGGTAAGATGCCCCCCTCCTCGGCCAGGGAGTTTCTTCAGACAGGACAAGCTGGACAAGAGGAAATACAGAAACCAGGTTGGGATTCCCTGAGTGCCCACAGTACTGTCTCTCAGGCTCCCCTGAGTCACTGGTCGCTAGTGAGAGACATATCTCAC
This sequence comes from Mormyrops attenuatus, assembly GCA_026777985.1. Lineage (NCBI taxonomy): Eukaryota > Metazoa > Chordata > Actinopteri > Osteoglossiformes > Mormyridae > Mormyrops > Mormyrops attenuatus. Next base: position 8,028,480 of record JAODKC010000117.1, on the reverse strand, counting down.
AGCTGTGTGGCACAAGCATGCAGGGACGCCCACCTGGTGATCTCCGAAGTGGGCTTCAATTTGGATTTTTCTTCTAATATTGACAAAGGCCAGAAGAAAGCCTGTCTTATGAGAGGGCTGTATCCCTGTGGCACATTTCTAGGTCATGCTGTTGTGTCATGCAGAATTGAGTGAGTTGTTTAAACAAAGAGATTGAAGTGCATCTTCAGCAGACCGAAACCAGAGGATTTGGGTAAGAGTGTGATGTACAACACTTACACGCTCCTACAATAATTATGTTACTATGAGAAGTCACCTGACATGTGCCTTTGGGGTCGATTTGATAAACTAACCCAAAACCACAAACTCGCCTCTGCGATTTGTCCCCCCCACCCCCCATCTGGCCCCCAGCTGCCACCTTGCCAGAGCAGAAGACGGTCACACTGGATGTGGATGTGAACAACCGCAGCGATCGTACCGAGTGGTGCAGCTGCTATTACCATGGCAACTTCTCTCCCAACGCCGCCTTCGAGATCAAGCTGCAGTGGATGGCGGCCACGGCCGCGGTCCTCTTCGAGATGGTGAGGCCGCCGTGCTGGGGAAGCCGCCACGGAGAGGGACCGTCTTTCTGAAACTTAATCGCTTAAACGTCGGCCAGCTTTGTATGTTTTATGTCCAGTCTGTTCAGAAGCAGGTTCTTTGCTGAATTCATGCCATGACTGGATGTAATTCTTTATGGAGGACATTGGGGGATGAAGACGGAGCGGGCATGTGTGTGAGTTTTGGATTGGAGCAGGACGCCTGTCTGTCTATTTGGGCCCCGCCCCGCCTTTCAGGTGCAGGGATGGCACAGGAAGGCAGCCTCATGTGGCTTCCTACTTGTGCCCACGCTGGAGGTGCCCTTCGCTCTGCCCTCATACCTATATGGCGATCCGCTTCGTGCCCAACTCTTCATCCCACTGCACGTTCACATCCTGCTGAGGGACGGCAGCGACAGCCTCTTTGAGGGTGAGGGGGGGGGCCTGAAACTTGGATCCCACTGCTGCTTTTATGACGATGAAAGGTCCAGAACATTCTATTAAATATCAGTATTCAGTTTTCAATGTTACCTGGGGAGGGGGTTATATTACATTCAAATTACGTGGGACCCCAAAAGAAAATGTGTGTCTGTATCTATGTGTGGCCGACAAAGAAAGTATTGTTTTTTTTTGTTTTTTTTTACTTATTTCCGTTTGGTCTTTCTGCTAAGTAATAAATTCCCATTTGCACGTGATCCTGATAGGATTCGAACCTGAGACTTACTGGGACAGAATGCAGCTGTTGCAAGAGGCCATAATCTACAGGTAGGAGTGGCTGAGGAGGACGGACAGCCATCCAGCCTTGCCCCCAGACTCAGGCTTTACTAACTCTTCCTCACCCTCCCCTCTTGTCCTGCGCAGGTTTGGTTTCGTCCATGACAAGTTCTCCGCCTCCACCTTTAACTTCCCGTCAGAGAACAAGCCGCAGTACATCCACGTCACAGGTAGGCGGCGCCCTTGCACAGCTGCGACTCGTGGGATTTGCAGGCCAAAGCCCTAAGTGGATCCTCTTCGCAGCCTGTGCTGCTCACGTGCTTCTTTTACTGCTCTTTCTTTCCTTTGCACTCCTCCTCTTCTTCCTCTGTTCCTCCTTTTGCCTCCCACTCCTGTTTATCATTTTCTTCCCTCCGCCCCCACTGCACTCCTCCTTCCTCGCCATCCTCCTTCACATTCCCTCTCTCCACTTGTCGTTCACTGGGTTGCTCTTTTCTCCCTCCTTATACTATCTCTCGTTTTGCTCTCTCCTTTAAATTCAGAGGAAATCATTAGCACAGCACAGAAGTGGCCACTGCCAAGACATGGCTGGGTCAAAGCTATCATAATATTAAAAATAGGAGGCAGAAAAGTTAAGCCTGCTCTTACGTAATGTTCGCAGTGGTGGGTTTATACTCTGCCGTCTGTCCCTGTTATCGGCAACCACTGGTGTCCTCCACCCATCCTGGGTGGATAGTGGACAGTGTGTGTGTGTGTGTGGGGGGGGTTAAAGAAGGACAGCTTGTTCCTTCGTCTCAGGACATTTCTGTGAAGCATGTGAGAGACCTACGAAGGGAATTCCTCTGGGAGGTGAAGCACGCCTCTCTTGCCAGTCCCTCCCACCTGGCCAGGCAGCGAGAGGCCGTGCTCGGGACCCATCTGCTTGGCACCCCAGCAGAAGGGCAGACACTCTCTCCATGTGGATTCCCTGTGTATTGCCAGACACTGATCCAGTCCTGTCTTTCTCTCCATTCTCACTGCTTGTCCCTCTCTTTCTCTTTCTTTATCCTTTTCTCCCTTGTCTCTTATCTCTATTCTCCCCTCTTCCTCTCTTTATCCTTCTCACTCCTCTCTCCTTCTTTTTCACCTGTCTTTCTCTCTTTTTTTCCTCCCCTCTCCCTTTTTTCCCTGGCTCTCTTTATCCTTCTGTCCCTTGTCTGTCTGCCTCTCTCCCTCTCTTTCATCTGTCTTTCTCTCTTCTTTCTCCTCATCTTTCCTTTTCTCTCTTTCCTGTCTCTTTATTCTCTTCCTTGTCTGTCTGTCTGCCTTGCTCCCTCTCTTATTTACACCTGTCTTTCTCCCCCCCCGTCCCTGTCTCTCCCTTCCCTCAGGCACCGTCTTCCTGCAGCTGCCCTACTCCAAGAGGAAGTACAGCAGCGGGCAGCAGCGCCGCCGCCGAAACTCCACCACGTCGGCCACACAGAGCCTATTCGGAGTGGAGGAGCGTGTGGGCTATAACTGGGCCTACAACACCATGCTGACCAAGGCGTGGCGCACCGGCGCCCTCGGCGACGAGCGCCTTGCTGATCGCCTGCTCCGCGACTTCACCGACTTCTGCGCCAACAAGGACAACCGGCTGCTCGCCTTCTGGGACAGCTGTGTGGAGAAGATGAATGCTAGCGCCCCCAAGGAAGGGGGCTGCATCCCAGAGACCCCTCCCTAAGGAGGTGTGGGCAGTACCTGTGTCAGGATGACATGAAAGGTCACAATGCCAGGTACTTAGGGCAGTCCCGTGTTGGTTATGCTACTGAACTGTTTCTCAAAATATGTAAATAATAAATATATACTTACTCTTGTGTCTATCCTTTGTCTATCTGTGTCTCTAGAAGCATCTATCAGCCATATTAAGCACAAAAATATGTAAAGGTGCAAAACTGGTGTGATCATTAGCAGTTTGTAATGGAGAGCATTTACAGAGGTACAGACGATCAGGCCCTGGGCCTTGTGGCTTTCCTGAGATTCCATTACATCCCAGCATCCAGCATAAATCAGAGTTGCTTTTAGAGGGAAGGAACGGAACAGGAACAATAGCTTACCGGACTGGGGACTTACAAGCCTAAGCTGCCTTACAGGTACTGACGAAACAAACATATTTCTGTTTTACTGCAACTGGCCAGAAATGAGCCTAAAAGTGAAACGTGTGAATTTATGTAACTGTCCTTGGGCTAAGTAGACATAGATGTCTATTTCTAGGACTACAATGTATTATTGAGAAGTTGGGAAGAGAGTTTCTGTGAGGAACACTTCCTCAAATGACCCACTACAGATACCGAGGGACATCCGCACCCCCTACAGCCATAGCGTCTCATTTACAGCACAGTATCGGTCCAACGGCAGCGCCATCGATACCCCGCGTATCGCCCCATGCTGATCCTACGGCTGATCGATACGCGTATTGCGCCGCTGGCCTTGCAGGCACGCCCCCAGCCGCTGCGACGAAAAATGCAGCACGTCGCGCTGCGCAGGTGCGCGCCACTCCAGCGCCGTGCTATTAATAGAAGGTGACGTCACCATAAAATATCTCGGGGCCCCTCCCTCCTGCTCCACCACCCCTCAAGCCCTGGGAGACCCACAGTGCGCCTGCGCGACTGCGGCAAAGCGTGTGAGGAAGCCGCGGGTTAGACGACATCGCTGCTGGGTAGGGAGAGGCTGAAGAGGAGTGAGGAGCGCGGAGAGAGAAGAGAAAAAAGTCAGGGGATAGGCGAGGTTGGATGTGAGGGATAGGTAGACCAGAGAGTGTCCAGAGATCCCTGCAGCCACGGGGGGCGGTGCGAGGGCAGAGCCGGGTAGCTAGTCACAGCTGATTCCTGCGCCTATTCCCTGCTATTTGACATCCTCCCCGTTTTCTGCAGTTTGCAGTCCGCTAGTGTGGCGTTTCATTGTAGGGTGGGATCGAGTTGTGACTCCTAGAGGTTGTCAGGTGGGTGAAATAGGTCTCCATTTAGGCTTCGAAGAGCCGAGTTGTTAGAGGCACAGCGCCCTATCCCACACGTCCAGCCGCCTGATTGCAAGGATGGTTGATAGAGAGCAGTTCGTCCAGAAAGCCCGTCTGGCGGAGCAGGCGGAGCGCTACGATGACATGGCATCGGCAATGAAACTGGTAAGTCTTCTCGGGAATCTGTTAAGTTGATTTATTCATTTTCTTGAAATATTAATTTTTATAGAGAACGGACACACTTGCCAACGCAGGCGACTTTTGCGCAACCAGGAGCGCCTCCCACGTAAGGCTAAACGGGGATGTTTGATCGGTGTCTGAAATGTTTCCCTATCCAATGGACTTTAATCTACGGTCCCCAAAATGCAGGACGGTGTTGGGGTGGGGGCTCAAAATCACGTCGGTGCCATAAATCGTGACGTTCCTCCGCCGCATTAGCCTGTACTTCTGCGCTGGCGGCTAAAGGGCAAATTCTCCCTGTCGTAGTTGTCATATTATGTGTTTTAACCACCGTACGCTCGAATTCCCTTTGCAGGCTGACAGTAACGACTCGCAGTCCATGTAACCTATTTCCGCACTATGTGTCAGATGGACATGGGGCGTGATGTCACTTTTGCCAGCTTGACTCAACTGCGACCAACTAGCCGATTACCGGAGGTGAACCGCGTTTTAAACCAGTAGGCTGGTTTGCTGGGCTGCCCAGTAAGTCGTGTAATTCCGAAATCTGGATCACGGTGAAGCACAAGTACATCCACCTGTCATCATCATAATATAGTTGATAGAAAACACAATGACAGCCTTTAACCGGAATCCCCACGAGTATTGTGTGTGTGTGTGTGTGTGTGTATGTGTGTGTGTGTATATATATATATATATATATTGGCCACAAGAAAACTCAGTATTGCTCAAGACGTATGATTGAATAAGTTCTTATCCAAATAATATGCACAGGGCAGAATAAAAAAAATGCATGTTTAATATTAATCTAATAATGTTAAGCAACGATAGCTTCACAACCATTGTTTTGAAGCTTTGGACAGTTTTTCTTATTGATTCCCCTAATATTTGTATTGCCCTAAAGGATTCAGCAATGTTATTATAGAATGAATCTTAAACTAGATTTTTAAATAAATATTGGTATAAAAATAATTTGAGATACCATTCTCAGCCCTGATCCTGATAGCTGCTGTATGGACAAGTGCAATGTAGGTGCGGATGCGAGACATTTGTCAGCTTATGCCCTGCATAGTCCACTGGGCCATCATACGTGCCACATGCCCGAATTCTGTGGTCTTTTCCGTGTTCCCTTATTCAGCATGTTTCCAGACGTCTGGGTGGGCACCCGTAAAAATGGGGGTGTATTTAAAACAAAACGGTTCTGCTGTATGTAAGATGTCCCTTTCGTTGCTGATATTGGTGTAATTTTGGGGAGCATTAGTTCCCGGAATGTCCGACAGAGGGTGACATTGGACGTTTCTGTTGAGCAGAACTGGTCTAGGCCGGTGAGATCCAGGACACTTCCGCACTGTGAGAATAGTAAATTCTGTCAGGGATATTAAACATGCAGTGGACATGGCATTTAAGGACATGGTGTACCAAAGTGAGAATCCTTCACATGGGCCCGTGCTCGCCACAGCTCAGTCAGGTCACACAGGACAAAGTTGCATGATGATTGAAGACCGATGAGCAGAATTGCTGTTACTGGGTGCGGCCCTCAGTACGGATTTTCTCTAGACTATTGCTGTACGTTTGAGTGGTCACTGGCTGCAGGGATACTTCTGCCTGTGGTTTAGAATGGTACAGATCACCCAGACGGGGGGGCAGGGCAGCCTCTGGGACAGCAAATAGGCTGACGGTAGCCAAAGTACCTCCTTGCAGAGAGGGGCCTGATTTAGCAGCATCCCAGACAATGAATGGGTTGGTTGGGGACAGTAAACCAGGAGTGACTCTTACCTGTGTCCAGTAACATGGTCATCAAGCTCTCTGGCTCCTCATGAAAATGGATGAGGAGTTGATGTTGTTGATTTGAAATTCTTTCAGTCCATTTTGGTAAAACTTCTTGTATTATCCTTTGCTGACTTGTGAGTCTCTAGTTCAATGTAATGTTCTGTGTCCTGAGAGATAAATGGCCTTTTTTCCTCCACTAATTTATTAATAACAGACAGATTACCACCACCTTGTATCTACCGTCATTAAATGTGGTGCATGATTTTGGTTCAGTCACGTAGGTCTGAACCGGCATTTTTGTAAGGGTGGAGTCAGTGTAGGGAAGAGACCTGTCATGTTAAGCTGTCTGCCGATCCATGTGTGAGAGTCTTGGGGGACTCTTGCTGTTATTTTTAGAGGGTCCATTTGTAAGGGGACATCTTGGTATGACCGCAATTCTGGTGTCTCTCTCATAGGCCACATCTGGACACTCTGACGTTGCTCATAGACTGGAAAAGGAAAGCGTTAGTAATATTATTCATCTCTCCAAACCAGAGTGTTTGGGGGACCAAAGAGGGCAAGACAATCCTTTAAGGCCCTGAAGAGTGAGATCTTCAAAAGAACCATACTTTTTATACTTGTGTATAAAACCTCTAATTTATTATTACACTGTTTAATTTGCACTGGAGAGCTGTTTTCTAATCTGCATGTAGGACTCTTTCCTGAGGGTGTTTTGTAGCTGAGATTTTGCAATCACTCTGGGGTTTAGCCAGAACCAAAATAATTTTGCCTGGTAGTTCTGGATGTTGGCATCTTCAAAGAATTCTCTCTTCCTTCAGGCTGTCTGGGTAGCATTAGGAGTCTGACCCCCATCCTTCATACTCCCTTGTTGTGTTGGCAGGTGACAGAGATGAACGAGCCGCTCTCAAATGAGGACCGCAACCTGCTCTCCGTGGCCTACAAGAACGTGGTCGGGGCTCGGAGGTCCTCCTGGCGCGTTATCTCCAGCATCGAGCAGAAAACGGCGGCTGATGGGAACGAGAAGAAGCTAGAGATGGTGCGGGCCTACCGGGAGAAGATCGAGAAGGAGCTGGAATCCGTGTGCCAGGATGTGCTTTCCCTGCTTGACAAGTACCTCATCAAGAACTGCACCGATGCGCAGTTCGAAAGCAAGGTCTTCTACCTGAAGATGAAAGGCGACTACTACCGGTATCTGGCCGAGGTGGCCACGGGTGAGAAGCGGGCCGCCGTGGTGGAGTCCTCTGAGGCGGCCTACAAGGAGGCCTTTGACATCAGTAGGGAGCACATGCAGCCCACCCACCCCATCCGCCTTGGCCTGGCGCTTAACTTCTCCGTCTTCTACTACGAGATCCAGAATGCACCGGAGCAGGCCTGCCACCTGGCCAAGCAGGCCTTCGACGATGCCATCGCGGAGCTGGACACGCTCAATGAGGATTCCTACAAGGACTCCACTCTCATCATGCAGCTGCTACGAGACAACCTCACCCTGTGGACCAGTGACCAGCAGGACGACGAAGCAGTGGAGGCTAACAATTAGGGCCACCCTACACCATGTTTGCATCACAGCCAACAGATCCCCTCCCCCCCCAACTCCTTACTCACCAAACCCCCAGCCCACCCTCACCGCCAGCCTTCTCTGTGTGCTCTGAATGCTCCTTCCTGGCATACCAATGAAAACCTCTCTTCCCATCTCTGATCTCCCCTCCGGAAATCCCGCATTTTCACGCTTGCTCCCTTGTTCACTAATCCCTTCTCCTCACCTCTCCAACCCTGCCATATCACGGCTCTCCCCCATGCTCTCCCCCTCCCCAGATGTGTTCTGAACAGTACCAGATGTTTCCATCTCTGCCACTGCCTCATTCATCCCTCCTCCTTCATGCATCGCTGTGTAGTCTATAATTACAATACTCGAAGCAGGATGATGGCTCCGGATCAGTTGTCAGGAGGTCGCCACCTTTCTGCCTGCACAGAAACTTTTATTTTCAGCTTCCCTGCATTTGAAAACCATACTATAAGGGGCTCTTTGTTTTTGGGTCTTTCTCTCAGTGCTCAGTAGAACCTTTAACCGTATACGATACAATGAAGCTGTTAGTCTCTCACGTGTCGTACGATTGGTGCCATTCGTGTTTCTAGAAGGCAGGTGCTGTGTCCTCTGTGTGCGTAACCGTGTTGTCGCCCAAGCATATGTATGTTTGCGGAGGTTTTATTTTTTCCTCCTGGCCAGCTGGCTTACTTGGACAGAGGCTCCATTCGGTGGCGACGCCTTCGCCTTGTCTCGTTTGACATGCCGATGACTTGTCACCCAAGCGAGTCTGTGGTTGTGGTGGGAAGGCTGACGGTGTTTGCAGTGACTAAACGCCAGGTATCCCAGGTGTCGTCATTTGCTTGTGGCTCGCGCAAGGCTGGGGAAGCTAATTGTACCTGTCTTTGCAGGTCAGAGGTCAAGTTGTGCAAAAAGAGTGATGATATGGTTTGGATTTAAAGCCAGTTTTGGGGGGGCTAAAGGTTCTAGTTGGTCATTCGTCCATAAAGTGACCTTGCCTGCCCCCTAGTGCCTCAGTACCATGGTCCCATTCTGACTGCATGTATCTAACGCAAAGGAGTAGGTGAAGAAACAGAATTGTATGCTCCATACTGCCACCTTCTGTCCTGGAGGTGGTATAGCATTGCTCCCCTAGAGATGGTGGCTCCTTTGATCCTCATACCAGTCTAAGAACAGAATAAGATGAAAGCTGTACTGGTTAAATTAAATCACCCTACAAAACAGATCAAAGCAAAATTTGGGCGAGAATACACTTTGTTTCCGCTCGGCTCATATTGAGGTTGCTTGGTTTGGAATCAACAAAACCCCAATTTTTTCCTCATTTTCATAGAACAGACTTAAGTTAACAGCAAGATGTCCTTTAACATGCGACTTGGTTTACCATGCAGCACAGACACTATTTATTAAAACAAGTATTATTTAACTACTGTATCTGGTTTTTCATGTTTAAAAGCCAAGTCTCCAAGGTCCGATCGATTTGAAATGGCCACCTGTGCTTCAGAATGGTACATAAATGGTCATTTTATTTGGCAGGTGTTGGTAGGGAAGATTATGATGTTCAGGAACATGTTCAGGAACATGCTCACATAGATGCATTTTATCATTCAAAACGAGTTTTGAGTTTTTAAATTATTTTATTGTTCATTTTAAGAAGTCAAACTTGGCTGAGCAAATCGCTGCTTTCATTGTTCTCTCTGGCCTGTATTTGTCAAACTGTTGGTTGATATGGAAAGCCAGACTGAGTGGGAGTCTCCTGGAGGGACAGGGCCGAAATAAAGGTTGCTCCTGGATACTGATTTTTGGTGGCTGGCTCCTTATTTGTGGGTGTGGCTTTGTCTGCTTGTGGGTGTGATTTTGTGTGTGTGGCTTTGTGTGCTTGTGGGTGGGGCTTTGTGTGCTTGTGGGTGTGGCTTTGTGTGTTTGTGGGTGTGGCTGTTTGGGGCACATCGTCAGAGAAACCATTCTGCTAAAATCTATACTTTTCTGCTAAAATCTATACTTTTTCATATAAACACTGTCTAGTGTTTATATGATCTTTCACAAGTCATGTTTGCATGTGGCTAATTCAATCAGACTAACTTAACTACTGTAAGTTCACGCAACAGTTGCAAGATTGCATACTATTCCAACCTAATACCAGGTAACAAAGTATTCATTCAGTGAAATGTGCACACGTGTATATATATATTGTGAGTGTGTATATATAAAAATTGATGAAATTCACATGTCACTTTATAACAAAAAAACTACTGTGAGGTGAGGGGGCCACAGTTGCAGAGAATCCGCTAAAATGAAATCTGTTAAAATCATTTAACAATACCCCCATTACTGATCATTCAGCCCTGCCGAGTCGCCAAAGATGGCACTAGAGCCTGTGTAGGCAGATGCTGAGCCTGAGGAAGCGGTGCTCCCTTTGCTGGCAAACGAGTACCATCCGTGGTCTGAAAACGATGCTCCTCTGACCATTCTGGGCTTGGAGGAAACCAGATAGCAGAAAACAACAGCTGTAATGTCACTATGGGCAGGATGGCCTTATTTAAGCGCTTCCTGTGAAGGGATCATAGCCTTATTTTCCTTTAACCTGCAACAGAAAATAAAGATCATCTTTTTGGAAGCAAGAGTAAGGATGGGGGGTAGGTTGGAGGGTACAAGGCCTGAAATAGGTGCAGGCTGTGGCTCAGCGACGGGGGTCTTGTGTGCTCGATGTCTTCCTCAAACGGGTGACCTCAGGAGCTCCCGGCGTAAATGCGTAATGAAGGAAGGAGCCAAGAAACACAAGGGGATCGCAGATCACAGCACCAGGGGACTCAACATGGGCAGTGAATCTGTGCAGTAAAACAATTGGCGGCGTCTGACATGGCCAGGATAAAGTGAAAAACCACGGAACCAGGAAATCCAAGAAGCAGGGGAATGAGACCGTAAGGGATGGTGACGACATTAGCTGATGGTTTGTGTTCATATGTTTGACGAGACATATATCAGTAACATTACACAGCTCTTTGGCCGCTGCTAATAGCCAAGGTTTATAAAACATGTCTAAGTGAATATCAATACTCAAGGATTTGCTGCATGATTCAGAGATAAATATGAAGCTTAAGACAAGCAATGATTTATCCATCTTCTGTAACTACTTGTCCTATTCAGGGTCACAGGGGGTCCAGAGCCGATCCCAGAGGCTACAGGTGCAAGGCAGGGAACCACACTGGTTGGGGCGCCATCCGATTACATGACACGTTCACACATCATACACACCTATGGGCAATTTAAGATAAGATAAGAAGAACTTTATTTATCCCGAGGGAAATTCTTCTGTCTTAAACATGCTCAGTGCAACAAGAGGAATAAGATAAGACTGTAAAGAGTAAATTTGGTAACTCTAATTAACCTCAGCATGATGACACGGGGACAATGTGCAAACCGACATGAGAGAGACTCAAACGCTGATTCCACAGGTGTGAGGCAACAATGCTAACCACTGCACCACCACGCCACCCACTATGAGTTATAAAGATTGATAATCTGGTAAATTTAGGAATAGGTTATACCGAGGACACACACTGTCAATAATATGGATCATTCAGTAAAAGGAGATAAGATTAATACAGGACGGCAGTGTTGTGAGTGTGTATGGGGTGAGTGGGAATTAGACACCATCTTAGAAAAGGAGGAAAACAGAATAATACTTCTTCTGTGATAGCTCTACTATCATTGGCTAGGCAAGTGTTGTCCCACCCAGGTCCTTCGTGACGTTTCTCTCCAGGAGGATTGTTACCATGACAACTGCCTTATGTCACTCTGTGCTGTTGCTCAGCAACGAGCTGATGTCAAAGGAGGCAGTTGCTATAGCTACATGAATAAAAAAAAGGAGCGTGAGAGTGAGAGACAGGGCAGAACGCTAATGCCATTAAATAGAGGAAGAGAAAAAAAGGCCAAGATTCAGATATTTAAAAATCTGATGATTACAGATAAGAGATTGTTCAAGACTAGAAAGGAACAGACTGAAGAAGACAGGAGATTAATCAAAAAGGGAGAATTGAATTAGAGGGGAACTATTGGTCCACAGACACTGAGAAACCCTTAACCTCTGTAAAGAGAAGGCACCTCCATTTTTAAATGAAACGGAGTTAAATACCCACAAGGCACAGATATTTAAGCAGCACTACTCACGCCTTAGAGCCTTGGGCCTTCCAGGGAAGCAGGTGCTAGCAAGTGGTGACATCAGCAATGCTCGGTGATCCAAGATGGCCTCCTTCTCTCACATAGCGGGGCTCGAACGCCTCCGCTGTTTCCAGCGTGGAACGCAGGCTCTGTACTGGGCTGAAAAGCCTGGGTCCATCTGTCCCCCCCGCAGGCCATGCCACACCGGTTTCTCTGTCCATATGGGCCACACTCAGTGGGGCGGGCCTCCGCCAGAGAGGCGGCAGGGTTTGGGTTGGGCCTATTTTTATCGGTGCGCAGGCCTGTGTGGGTACTGCGCAGGTGTGAGTCACTTCTGAAAGAGTAGAGTTCACCAGCTGCTGTAATCCCTGGACTCCCCTCCACCACCCCACCCCCCACCCTCAGCAGCAGTGCTGGCTGCTACAGACTCAGAAATGAATCCATTACAGTGCAGTGACTAAGCACTCAGTCAGTGGAGGCGGCAGTTCTGCACGCTGACAAGAGCAGTGGCAGGGTAGCTCACCAGTCGCGGCACTCAACCAATCACAGCTAGAGTTGGTGTCCCTTTCACCAGTCACCTTACAGCTTGTGTCCTTCCACTAAACTGTATGAGAGAAATGTGCTGTCTCATCCAAATATATTAATAAAGGCTAGTCCTTTGGCCGTATCTTGGATATAAATTTTTGTCCTTCCCAGTCCTCAGCTAAAATCAACCAAGCAAGCCACCACACTCATACATTTAAACTAGTGACTAATTAAGCTATTGCCCTTTTTACAGAATGTTAACTGCCTTCGTTCACCCCCCAGAACTAAATTACATTTATTGTGCATATTCTCAGCGGCAGTGCTAATCACATTCCCGCTGTAATCGGCCCCCACTACAGCTGAATCATTACCTCCCCTTTCTCTCCAGACAAGGCTATTCAGTCCCAGCTGTCACATGAAAATTGCACTTGACAGAACTGCCCACTGTTACGTTAGACCCTCCCCCTCCTTAGTATGACTCAGCACAAATCTGTGTCCTCTAGTATATGTCCTTATCCCTTGCTTGAAGAATATTTCCCAGACACCCATACAACTGGCGCCATCTGCTGGCTGCTGGTGACAATGCCCCTTTAATCATGACTTATTGAGTAGAACATTGTTGCACGGCAACAGGAAGTGTAGCTAGAGAGCATGGTCATACGATAAGGACTATGTTATTGAAGTATGTTTATGGGCTAAATAGAGACCCAAGCGAGGACTGGCAGCCCATAAGGGGTTAGAAGCTGAACTCTCTTTACAGCAGGTCAATAAAAACTCTAAGTAGCTCCACTATCAATGGTGTCCAGGAGAGAAGTCCTCTTTGATAGCAAAGACTGCAGTGATTTGCTTGTCGTGTCTGCTCATATATCACAGTAGTACTTTTTCAGTAGATGAAGCCAAAGGATCAGAAAAGTAAGATTGAGTAGGATGGTAGATTTGAGACCCACCCTGGAAATGTCTGAGCAAGCTGAAACCGGGCAGTGGTGGCTTAATGGTTAGGCACTTGTACTTGAAAGGTTGCAGGTTTGAATCCTCGACCAGCAAGGCACCACTGAGGTGCCCTGGGCAAGTTACTGCTCCCTGGGTGCGGAATTATCTGCCCCCTGCTGTCACATATGGGTTAAATGCAGAGGACACCTTTTGTTGTTGTGTTTCAACAATGACAATTGATCACTAAATTCTAAATGAATCATCCTCAATTAGCAATGACATGTTAGCCATAGCAGCTATATAAGGGTGATGATATACGGGGCAACTACTGCTTGGGCACTTTCCCATTGATACTGGGCAACAAATTTCTATTTGAAAAACTTGGATCTCAGTGGGAAATTTGTAATTTTGTGGTCATTCAGAGCCACATGAGTCTCACCTTTGTCTCACTTGCAGGTGCAAGGCAGCGAACAACCCTGGTTGGGGCACCAACGGATTACAGTGCACACTCACACACCATACACACCTATGGGCAATTTGGTAACTCCAATTAACATCAGCATGTTTTTGGACTGTGGGTGCTGCCCTGCGTATCATCATCTTCAGAATACAGGTCTGCGGTTTGGCACATACATACGCCGTCTCTTCTGGTGCTGGACTGTTTGAAAAAAAACTTTAAAGTGAATGAATGAAGTGTTTAAAATGTACCAGATCATTCTAGTTCTAATTTCTGTACTCTCATTGACTTGTGTTGTATACTGAAAGTTTGTAATCAGAAATTCAGCTTTTATTTATTAATTCACAAGCATGTAATGGTGCACGTTTGAGGTTTCATACACAATTTGAGTCTGTTCACTAAACAGCAGATGCACGCATGATAAAATAGGCCCAAAAGAGAGATATTTGATCCACGTATGGCAGAAGCATCAGTAAGGTTTCTTAGGTTTTCTCACCTATCCTTAGACTCCTTGCACAAGTCATGAGAACAAAATATGTGCATACCTGTATTTACCAATACTATGAAATTCATCGGTCAAGCATTGCTATAATCCAGCAGTGTCTCAGATACTTTGCATAAAGCAGATTTAATCTCCTGTGAATTCCCATATTCCTTCTTCACACAAGATGTTCATTTGCTAGCTATTTTTCATCAGGTTTGTCTAAATGGGTGGTCTTCTATTAAAAATCACTTCCTACTAAAAACATCGCCGATGTTTCGTGGCCTGCAATTCAGTCTCTTGAACAGCAGGGGGAGGCAACTCTGGGTTCAGACGCTGTTGCGCTGGATTCAGCATCTCTGCCGTGAAATGCATCACCTGTCGGGAGCGCGCACAGCTCTTTTCTTCGGTTTGAAGGTGTAACCGGTGTAGTTCCGTCCGTCTTAATGTACTACAGAAATAGGAAATGTGTTTGCACATTTAGAAGACGTATATCATTGTTTCACATCGCGAAAGATGTATTTATCCATATGGTAATAATAAACTATGCGATGACGCCGCGACCGAGAACATAGTTTATTTATTTACTAGTCACGTCACTATTTTACTAGTCAATGAACAAGGAAGTCCTTGACTTTTTGACCAACACGAAGAAAAATATACAATATGATTTCTCATGCACAATTAGTAATTTATTTTTACCCATAATGAATATAATTTTTTGGTACTATGATCTGAAATAGCTAAACAAAAAGATCTTTGTCTTTATGACAGCTTACCTGCCTGGAAATGCATTTTCCTTCCCTCATTTGATTCTATCATGAAATGCTGTTCGCAACCAACACATTGAACGACCTACATAATAAAAATCCTCCGCATTCTTCCCAGTTGATTCTAGGGTTCCCCAGAGGTGTGTTCTTGCTCCTACTCTGTTCAATGCTTGCACAGACTGGGTGGTGGGCAGGGTCATGGGGTCCAGCTGCTGTGGGGCATCTGTTGGTGAAGAAAGATTCACTGATCTTGACTTTCCAATGATGCTGTGATCTTGGCGGAATGAAATGGAGGCTCCGATAGGAGCTCTTAAGAGGCTGGTCGAGGAGTCTGAGTGTACTGAGTAAAACCAAGATCCAGGCCTTTCCTGACCTCTTGGGCTAAACTATTAATAACAACAATGTGTTACTGTAATTATAACATATATATACCTGTACTGTACATAAATAAAAATGGAGTAAAAATTCAACAAATACACCCTACCTAGCTGTAGTGTACTTTGCAGCCTATTCATAACAA
Source organism: Mormyrops attenuatus (assembly GCA_026777985.1). Lineage (NCBI taxonomy): Eukaryota > Metazoa > Chordata > Actinopteri > Osteoglossiformes > Mormyridae > Mormyrops > Mormyrops attenuatus. Next base: position 8,012,904 of record JAODKC010000117.1, on the reverse strand, counting down.
AGCATACGGTTTTCAGCAGACACTACGTGTGCTAGACAAAAAATCGTTAGAACAATATTATAATTTATAATAGCTAACGTAACATTTAAGCAATACACTAGTAAATAATAAAACATACTGCTACGTACAGGAACGTGCAGAGTCGGAATTCATAACGAAATGTACATACGCTTTTCATTTGTCACTACGCGTGCTAGACAAGAGTTCGTTAGAATAATACGTATTATAATTGATAATAACCATAACATTACTAAATATACATATATTACATATTATTATCATTATTATTATTATTATTATTATGTTACTCGTATCCTTAGCCCGACATCCACATATCATATGTTTACAAAGTGTGTTTTAATAAGTTTACATGTGTTTAAAGTCTGTGTCACAAGCGCGACTAGTAGATTTGGCAAGATTTGGTATTGAGTCTGATCTAGCAAAACAGATTAATTTTGATTATGTAAGTTTCACCAGGAAATAATAATATACACACACACGTATGTAGAATTTTGTATAAGGGCCCAAACACTGAATTTCCCGGAGGAACCATCCCGAGGGATAAATAAAAGTTTACCTACCTACCTAACTACCAAACACCTTCTTCGTACTGGGGCCCGGATTTTCTCTCGGCGGCCCTTTCTGCTGGTGCCCTAGGCAGCCGCCTATGTCGTGATTGACTTGCATCTAGCCAAAGACGGTGATAGCACATTTAAAAGTCTAAGGCAGGTAATGGTTCTTAAAATGGCAGAAAATAAATAAATGACATGTTTTAAGTACTTTAAATATTTTAAATACAGAAAAAGTATTTTGTTACACATCACATCTGATTTTTTCCATCCAGCTAAATACAAATTACAAAATACTCAAAAGGAATTCATACATATTTAATATATTTAATTGAAATACCGCCCATCTCTGGACACAGCAAATTGCTCTGGTGATAATAGTTGGTTTGTCCTTGCAGCTTAACTGCATGTATTTTAATGGAATTTTTTAATAGAAGTCGACAACGTTTAATCCAAAATATCGAAAATGTGTATATAATCCATCTTCAACAAACACTTATCTAATTCAGGGGAAAGATGAGCCCTGAGCATGAAGCAGGGGATGGATATTTATATAAAATATCAAATTATTGGGCTGACACCCTGCCTATCGTGTACCCCTGCTCTGTGCCCTATGCTGACTGGCAGAGGCTCCAGCCCCCCCAGCCCTGATCAGGATAATAAAAGGGGAGATGAAAGAATGGACGCATCCTCTTATTTATCAAACTGAAGCATTTTTGATCTTTTTCAGCATAAAATCAGCAGCATGTGTTTGTTTTGCATTACATCACCGAGCAGGAACAGAGGCATCGGTGATGGAGTGCAAGTTTGCCCAGTCTGTGATGTTGCTTTCCACAGGTACAGTGGGAGAAACGTTACTGGAATCTGGAGGCTGCACGGTGACCCATGTTAATCCATACCGTGCACACGTGACACTGCATACATTTTCACGCCACTGGATTCTTTATTTACTGCATCCACCCATTTCAAACTTTACTGACATACTGTGCCTTAGTCCTTCATGGGGTTTAGTTTTCAAAGCACCCAGTTTTAATACAATATACGAGACTATAACAACATATTGGGATTTAAACCTGGAAGACTGACTCAGAAAGTAAGTTCACAACTGACCTCCTCACAAGCAGAACAACCTTCTCACCATAGCTGTGGATCAGCGTTGAATTGAGGTGCAAATCCATTCTGGATCTGTCTTTTCTCCAATACTTGCCATCACTCCATTTTTTGGGTTGTGTCACACTGCCCACTTCATCAACCCCCGTCCTCAGCTCAATGTCACACCGATGGCTGCATGTAACCCACCCACCCCCAACGGGAAAGCAGCTGGGAATTTTATACATAGAATTTCCTGATGAGTTGATCATTGATGAAGTTTCAGCTTCATTGGTACACATTGACTGACTGTCATCCGTGTAGAAAAAACACTCCACACACACCTGTGTACACACCCTCCTGCAGTCGCGCACACACACTCATAGGTCCTGCAGGTTCAATACAAAAGCACAGAACAGGCAGAAACTGGCACAATAGGAGAAGCAGGGAAGACCTTCAGGAGTCAGGTATCTACACAAAGGCTGTTCCCATGGCAGCAGACTACTTTGGATTCTCCTATGTTCGGGCAGTTGAAAAAGAAACCAACATAGCCATCAACAATGCGGCCGACATCTCGGTGATTGTGATTTATTTTGTGGTAGTCCTGGCTGTCGGGATATGGGTGAGTATCCAACCTTTCAAATTACCTCCATTCAGATTAACCAAAATGTATCTTGGGTCAACAAGAATGTTAACCTACAACTCAGTGCGCCAAGCTAGTCCAAGAAAACAATGTTTTCTCTTAATAGTCTACTGGTGTCCGTCAGTGTCACAGAAATATTAATCGGCATGTTGAACTCTGACTTTTACGGTGTGTTCTTGTAATCGTGCATCCTTAGAAAAGGTTTAGATTGGTGCTGAACCCTAAGCGTATACGTGCCAAACAGAGCTACCACAAATGGGTCTGCTGCACATTTGATAACAGCCGATACAAGGTAGGAGCTGTCAGGTTTAGTGGCCATGAGCATTTTGCAGTTTTTTTTCCACATTAATATGATGTCGTTGCGGCCAACAGGAGTCAAACATGATTATAAATCGCAATAAGCCTTTGTGGGCACAATTCGGTCTCAACCCCACTTTATTCAAGATGTAAAGACCCAGGAACTGCTTGAATCACTACACACATGAAACAACCTCCATGGCTCTCGATTTCGTGGTCTCCCCTCATACCTGTTACATCTGGTCACATTCGATCGACGGCTCAGTTAATTTTAGCAAGCTTTTTGCAGCTGTTTCTCTACATGCATTAAGGTGCCGGGAAATATGTCCTTAATCCCTAATACCTTTTAGCATTCTTATCTAGAAAAATTATCTGGCCATTGCTGTGCTCAGAATTGTTCTGCAAACACATGTGAAATCTATTTTAAATGTTTTATTTATTTTGCCAATAATTTTGCCTATTTTTAATTAAGAAAGCAGTATTTTTGAAAAATGTATTCCCTGTTGGCTTTTCAGTCATGGTTTTCTGATTATATAGTTGACGAGAGTTGACGTTCTTTGATCAGATAGTTTACCTTATGAGAGTTTACCTTGTGACAATTGCAGAGGCAGGGTTGTGTACAAGATCAGACGGCACCGCAGATACCTGTGCCAGTCAGCTCATGAGAATTCTGTATTTTGAATAATGTATGATTCCCTCTTCGGTAAGCAAACAGCTGGTTTTCTGCCAGATTTTTACTTCGTCTGATGTTTAATTGCTAATTTACGCTGGCACTAAGGTGGTAACATCAGACAAGTTAATGGTGAAAAGCTTCTACACCCCAGGTGAGAAAATGCAGGTAATAATTAAACAAATCTTACATCACACCTCAGAGAACTATACCAGCATATTAGCATTGCCTTTCATAACCTTACAGCACTGATCTTCTCTTCACAAATATTCCATTTCAGTTACTCACGAGTAACGTTATCATGCATACTGCAGCTTTAGAATCTATTCATATTATTACTATATTGCAGTTAACATCTATTAAAACTGTTATATAGTTACAAATTACTGATAAGGACAAAGTTTAACAAACCTGCCTATGTCTAACTAAGAGGGTAGAGATAGTAACAAGCTGAAAATGTAGTGGGATACAGCACAAGCACACAGTTTTCCAAACTGCTGGCGAGTGTCACTTAAGGTCAAGGCCCACTTTGTAATTAACTCCGAGGTTTTATTATGTAATGCTTGGTAAAAGCGAATGATTGGGTATGTGGAAGCAGATAGAGTAATAAATAAAGCGCATACCTCCCACCCAAGGCCAAAGGTTTTTTTTAAGTCTCATGATGAAACATTAATCCAAATACAAATATGTATCACCACTATATTTATTAAATATATTCTGCACGTTCGGGAAAATTCCAGCACAGCTGTGAAAAAGTGTAAGATGCCTTTCAGAAAAATGTGGTTTCAGTAATGAAATGATTTCCAACATTGTCATTCATTATCTTTTTAGGTTATTTAACTGAATTCTTATTTATAAGATCATCACATCCATCCATCCATCCATCTTCTAACTGTTTTTCCTGGTCAGGGTCAGAGGGAATGTTACACAATAGGATGCAAATGAAATTAAAGTGGGCTTGTGACCATATGGTAACTACTGCAGTGCAGTCTTATTTAGATTTAGACTCTCCTTAAGTTTAGCTGCAATCAACCTGTCAACCTGATAAGTGCCATGGAAATACATGCTGAATGTCCCACCCCCTTTTCCTTTGACAGGCAATGGTGAGCACCAATCGGGGCACGGTGGGCGGATTCTTTCTGGCTGGACGCAGCATGGTGTGGTGGCCGGTGAGTAGGGGGTGATGATGAGCATGGTGAGGCAGATGAGATGCAACAGCAGAAGGTTGTGGGTGGAGGAGTGGCAAAAAGGATGAAGGCAAGATGGAGAAAGAGGGGAAAAGGCATTGAGAAGTGGAGAGCCATGGGAGGACCATAGATTAAATCACATGGCTGGGTTTCACTGGATTCTCCTCTACACACATACATGCTATTAGAATCTGTTTCAAGCAGATCCCTGCTTAAATTAACAGCTTAATTTGAAAAAACCCTTATCACCTTCTTTATTGTTAGGATGGGATCCAGGCTGCTTGGATACCACCCAAAGAATCTCACAGCACAGGCTTTGCGTGCTGCTATGAAGCTGGCTGTAAAAATGCTTTAATCAGCACTCTGTTCTGGCATTGGACCCCTGCCAGCCGCTCAATCACATGATCGAGATCGGAACCAATCCCCAAACAAGGCAACAGGCAGCAAGCTTGTAGCATAGTCTAACATGATCAGCACCATACATTGTAGGCAGAATGTCTAGTTTGCAACAACTAAAACTGCATGTGTTTAATATATATTTACATATTAGTCACAAATTCATAATCCTGGTCGATGACAGTTAACTCACCCAGGAGCTTACCATGAAGATGGAGTTTTCACTTTCATCCATTAATAGTTAACGACGATTGTGTAAAACACTTACCTCCAAGTGTCATAAATGCCTGCTTTTTATCGGCCTGGAGTCATTTTTTTACAACCGAACCTTAGCTAGAAGACGTTCAAATGCTGATTATAAAATATTCACGGTAATTCCAGTCTAAATACTTGTATTTCTTAATCGAAAGAGTGAACGTCAGCAATGATGGCCATTCCGAAGAATAGAGGTTATCTGACATGGAAGTTTCCTCTGAAGACTATAAATGGCAATAAAAAATACTGTACTGATGGGATCAGCGACAATGGCAGGCTTGGCAGGATCAACCAGTCGCAAAGAGATTAGATTCATGAACACGTGATGCCTCCGCATTACAACCAAAAGACACACGCTCCTAAATCTCAGAGAATGCCCCCCCGGACGCAGGTAACAGGCCTGAGTCTGACAGTCCACACCCCACCCCGGAGCCTCCATTGAACTTGCAGTCCACCTCCACGTGATCACAGTTCCAGCCCTGATGCTAAGGGACACCCGCTATGAGGCTAAGATGCAAACATCTCCAATCCCTTATCGCATGGTCAGGAATGAACAGGGCTCAACTGAGCCATATTTCTCTATGGGTATAAACAACTTCTGGGAAATGTATTGCCGGTATAATCAAACTACATTTGCAGCACATGTCTCCTTATCTTTTGTTGACTAAACTCAGATCTATGCTTATGTAATTTAGCTCCTCTCAGGTTAAATGACTGGTGGTTTGTAATGCTCTCTCAAAGGACAGGAATATTCCTTATATGAGGTTCCACGCATGGAATGTACCATTTTATTTGGAATAGGGGTGCCCAATTACACCAGGCTTATTGTAGTGTTTTGTACAGTTTGTACTAAGGTTAAGGGGGTGGCGTTACAATGGTATATCTAATTGTAATGGGACATGTGATGACCCTCCCTAATTCCTCAGATCGGGGCATCACTCTTCGCCAGCAACATTGGATCCGGGCACTTTGTGGGACTGGCTGGAACGGGCGCGGCTGCGGGCATTGCCATCGGGGGCTTCGAGTGGAACGTGAGTGCCAGCTGCCATGTTCTTCTACATCATGTCCTAACAGAGGTGGAAAGTTCAGGTTCAGGAAGTGCAAATCCAGACCAAGATTTAGTTTATACCAGCCACCCACAGAGTACTCAGCTGGTTGGTTGAAACAAAATCTTGGTCTGGATTAGTGCTTTCTGAGCTTTCCACCTCTCTTTACCACCATATTTTTTCAGTATAATTATTGCTGAAAATCATTGCTTTGTAATGTCAGATGTCAACGATAACATTTCAAATTCAAGTCAAGTGTTTGGGATCCAAAACCTTCTGATTACTGGTCAAGTTTCATTCATTCATTCATTATTTGTTCATTCAGTCGTTCATTCATTTATTCATTTTCATTTATTCATTCATATAGATGCCCTTATCTAGAGCAACTAGAGTGGACTTAAATAGAAAGATTCGCAGTCTGGGTCATTAAAGTGTTTCAAGTTAGCTTCCCTTTACTAGCAGTGGGAGGATATGTAGGTGGTATTTGCGGTGTTAAGTGACTGAGCACATGTGACATGTGCGTGCTGCAGGCTCTCATCGTGGTGATCATCCTGGGCTGGCTCTTTGTCCCCATTTACATCAAGGCTGGGGTGAGTCCCTGTCTGTGTCTTTGGCTGTATGCCCGATCTCCCTTCGGTATCTCACGTTTGTGGCGCTCGTCCCTGCTTTAAAGAATCGTTCTGCCACACTTGCAGGTGGTCACCATGCCGGAGTACCTGAAGAAGAGGTTTGGCGGGCAGCGTATTCGGATCTACCTCTCTGTGCTTTCCCTGCTACTCTACATCTTCACGAAGATCTCTGTGAGTCCAGCGCAGCTTCTGGTGCAGGTCCAGACTAGCGCAGCTTTGGGTTGAAGTGGAGCCTTTAGAAGCCATGGAAACTGAACTCTTAATGATGCGTCAAAGTGTCAGATTCTTCAGCAGGAACTTCATCCCTGTCCGTGCTGCTTGGTACAGCCCTGGTTTTTCTCCACTGTCTGTCAAAGTTCCTTCATTATGTTACTTAGTCTGTACCGCTGAGCTTGAAATGTTTTTAAAGTGGATCTGGTGTTCCAGAGCTTAATGGGCTTCCCATAGCATTCCAGTGCTCTCCCGTGAAAGCCCATCACTTCCCATGCTGTCTGATGTCTCACAGGCTAATGTGTCTCTTCCATCTCAACTCCCTCAGGCAGACATGTTTTCTGGGGCCATATTCATCAACCAGGCCCTGAACCTGAACATCTATGTTGCCGTGGTCCTGCTGCTGCTGATCACTGCCCTCTACACGGTCACAGGTCACATGATCTGCCTACCATCACAGACCGTCTTTATCTGTTTTTATGCATCTTTATTTGTCTTTCTCTCTCTATGTACTGTACATCTAGACTATTTGTATTATAATGCAATCCATCCATCCATCTACCCATGCATCTACCCATCCATACATCCATCCATCCATCCATCCATCCATCCATCCATCCATTCACCTTCCATCTGCTTATTCTGAGCAGAGTCACAGGGGTCTTGTAATGCCTTTGTCTATTAAGATGTTCAGATTCTCGGTTTTTAGATATAATGCTTATGGGTAAATATAAATCCAGTCCTTTATACCTCTGGAGTGCCTGAGTTCTAGTTTCCCCTTAAATACTTTGAAGACAAGTCAGTCATTCTCACTGTACTAATTAACTTCAGCACAGCATTAATGTTCTGATTATAACTGAGCCCTCAATAAAACCTGATTGTGCCTAAGGGACAGTCCTCAGGGCCGTGTCTGCACTGTACAGTGTCAGGACGAGTGTAACATGGACGGACATGCAGGGAACAGCATAGTTACACAAAGCCTTGTGAAAGAGTGACTTACTTATTGGCAAAAGAGTGAATGACTATGACTAAAGTTCATGTGATCTGCAATTAGCTCTGCAGTTAACCTGGAGATTTACTCTTGGGACTATAACTCAGTGTGGGGCTTTGGAAATTCAATGTAAGGCTTCTATAATGCAGTGTGGGGCTTCCTGGGACTGTATCACAGTGTGGAGCTTCTGTACATCAGTGTGGAGCTTCTGTACCGCATTGTAGGAGTTCTGTAACACAGTGTAGGGCTTCCCAGGACTGTACTGCAGTGTGGGGTTTCTGAAATGCAGTGTAGGGCTTCTGAAACACAATGTGGGACTTCCCGGGACTGTACTGCAGTCTGGGGCTTTTGTAATGCAGTGTGGGCCTTCCTGGGACTGTACCACAATTTGGAGCTTTTGTATATCAGTGTGGGGTTTCTGTACTGCAGTGTGGGGCTTCAGTAACGCAATGTAGGATATCCCGGGACTGTACTGCAGTGTTGGGTTTCTGTATTGCAGTATAGAGCTTCTGAAACACAGTGTGGGGCTTCTGTAACACAGTGTGGGGCTCCTGTAACACAATTTGGGGCTTCTGTAAAACAGTGTGGGACTATAATGCAGTGTGCAGCTTCTGTAACACAGTGTGGGGCTTCCTGGGACTAAAATGCAGTGTGGGACTCTTGTAACACAGTGTGGGGCTTCTGTAATGCAGTGTGGGGCTTCTGTAACACAGTGTGGGGCTTCTGTAATGCAGTGTGGGCCCCTGTTAAGTGCTGGGGCCCCTGAATCTGCCAGGGTGTTCATGTCCCTGCTGATCCTGTGTATAGCTGTTCTCTGTGAGAATGACAGACTGTTTCCTGACCGACTGTTTTCTGCTGTGTTTTCTGTAACTGCATTTGTTGTATCTGACTCTGCACTGGGTGTGCCCCGGTACCTACGCCGTTTGTGATGTGTGTAACATTTCCTGTTGCTCAGGTGGCCTGGCAGCGGTGATCTACACCGACACCCTGCAGACCATCATCATGGTCATCGGCTCCTTCATCCTAATGGGATATGGTGCGTTAAACATTTTAGTCACTACTCCCATCTCGTACCTCCTCTTTTTGCACCTCCCATTAAACCTCCTCCCCCCAAATCTACTCTCTGCAGCCTTCGATGAAGTGGGGGGCTATAACAGCTTTTATAACAAGTACATGTTGTCCATCCCCACCAACGTGAGCGCCAACATCAACGCGGTATGCTACACGCCCCGCCCCGACGCCTTCCACATCTTCCGGGACCCCATCACTGGCGATATGCCCTGGCCTGGACTGGTCTTCGGCCTCACCATCCTAGCTACCTGGTACTGGTGCACAGACCAGGTACTGACTGGAGCAGGGGGTGGGCATTTAGAATAGAATAGAATAGAATAGAATAGAATTCTTTAGTGTCATTATGCGTACACATTATATGTACACATAATGAAATTTTGTTGGTAGGATTCGGCTTCAAGGCAGAATACTTAAATACACAATACAGTATAAATAATAAACAGATAAGTATAAAGACAGCAGCAATAAAACATCATCAAGTTCAGACTTTTCCTGAGGTAATACCAGTGAGACCAGTGATCATGTGCGAGGGTCTGCATTTGGCCCTCTTCCGCACTCTTCCAGCATATACAGAGTCCAGGTCTAGGAGAGGACTTCCCATGATCCCCTGTGCTGTTCTCACCACCCATGCCAAGTCCTTCTTGTCCTGTGCTGTGCAGTTGCCGTACCACACTGTCATACTGTGAAAAAGAATGCTTCCTATAGTGGATCTGTAGAACTTTTTGAGCAGCCGAGAGGAGAGTCCAGCCCGTCTCATCTTCCTGAGGAGGAAGAGTCTTTGTTGGGCCTTCTTTTCCAGATGAGATGTGTTCAAAGACCAGGTCACATTCCATGTGATGTGGATACACAAGAACTTGATATTGTCCACACACATTACAGCCTCCTCACGTATGAGTATAGGAGCATGTTCTGTTCTTCTGGACCTCCTATAGTCCACAATGACCTCCCTGGTCTTGCTGGTATTCAAGATGAGGTTGTTGGCTGAGCACCATAGTGCTAGGTGTTGTATCTCCTCTCTGTAGTGAGTCTCATCATTGTCTGATATGTGACCACCTGAAGCCTGTTGGTGAGAAAGTCCCTGGTCCAGGGACGCAACGATGTGGACAGACCCAGATTATAGAGCCTTTAGCGTGAGACATGTAGCAGGACACATGTATGAATCACCCCTCTATAGAGCACATCAAAGCGAGGCATGATTTACAAGGACATGCTACTATGGATACTGCTCTTAGTGTCCTCTACCATGTCTGGGGGGGGCCGCCCCCCCCCCCCCCCCCCCCCCCACCCCCCCCCCACCCGCAAAAAGGCAAGACCGGCGCGGGGGAAGA
>JAODKC010000117.1:7990254-8002513 GCA_026777985.1 Mormyrops attenuatus | reverse complement strand
CACCCCCGGCCAGCAGGACCCCGCCCCCCCCCCACGGCCACCGCGCCGCGGCCCCCCCCCCCGTTAGACCCCCCCCCCCCCCCCACACACACACACACACACACACACCACACAGGTGATTGTGCAGCGCTGTCTGTCTGCAAAGAACATGTCTCACGTCAAGGCCGGCTGCATCCTGTGTGGCTACCTGAAGCTGCTTCCCATGTTCCTCATGGTCTTCCCTGGCATGATCAGTCGCATCTTGTATACAGGTCAGTGGAGGGGTGGGGGGGGGTTGTCTTTATGTCTGTGTTCATGTGCACTGAGTGCCAGCAGTGTCATAATACCGTGACACACATCGTCATGTACAGCAGCCTCGCGTCATTCTTCTGTCCATGTTAGTGACCTATTTGCTTGGATGAGATCTGGCAAATTCACCATGTCTCCAGTCCCCGTCTTTTATGTATGACTCTCTCACCTGCAGATGTGGTTGCCTGCGTCGATCCGGACAAGTGTGAGGCCTACTGTGGCACAAGTGTGGGCTGCACCAATATTGCCTACCCCAAGATGGTAGTGGACCTCATGCCGAACGGTACGGGCTTAACTCAGCACAAGTCGACCACCAGTGGCTGGGAGTCCTCCGGCCAATAGGGGGCACGTTTCCATTAAACGAACAAATCAAGCACTGAAATGAAGATTTGCCAAGTAAACAAATGAAATAAAGCACAGTGGGCAGGATTATCAAGTGCTCTCGATTACCTGCAGGTTTAAACCACTTATGATTGGTTACTTTGCCAATTGCTGTTGAGAGAAAATGGCCTATGATTGGCATGTAGTAAATCCCACCCACTGTGGGGAACAGCCCTTCAGTGGAAACTGACCAGGAGTAACTGAGTGTCACATGGGCATAGGCATACATCTTCAGGAATCCAAACACTTCTAGGAACTCAATATGGATCAAATGTGTAGAAATACTTCTGTTTGGAGACAACAAGACTGCAACAAGAACTCATAAAAAGAAACATTCTGTCTCCATGATACAACAGACAAATGTACCATCTAAATATATTTTCTTGTCATAGTAGGCAGCGGGTTTGGAGCTTCTGGAACAAGGGTTTTAAATTCTATTAAGAGTTCTCAGATGTCCACAAATATTTCAGCAGGATTTGTGCCCATCTCATAAATGCCCAGCTCCCCTGTTTTTCCACGCCTGTTTTGACCAGAGAGAACATTGTGTAGAATTTGGACTACTGTGTTTGGTAAACTGCCCAGTAACTGTTTATGCGTGCCTACCTAGCCAGTTAAAGCCACATGCCTGAAAGTCTCTACTGAGTCAGGTGCTCTGCCGAATTTGGGAAGCTGGTCAGTCGATTCACTGTCATCCAGGCTCGAAAAATTTCACTGCAACTTCTGCAAGACGTCACGGGAAGCTGGACCCGTGGCCAACTTGTGGCGGCCTGGAGCACGAGACACCCTGAGATGGGGCTTGTGGCGAGATCTGAACGACAGACAAAATACCCTTGCCCGCCCTGGAGCCCGAGTTATTGTGTAATGCATGCCGTCTTCTAACACCCCCCATGTTGTCATTAGGCGCGCCGCTTGGCAGCGTCTGCGCGCCGTGTTTGCAGAGGGAAGTGACTTAGTTCACACGGCAACGGGTAACAATAAAAACGGAAGGGCCGGTTGTTTTGCTGGCTAATCGCACGCAATGGATGCCATCTTCTTGGAAATCACACACTCTTCAGCTCAGCAAGAGTATGAAGTGTCTTACTCTGCCTCTTCAAAAAATCAGTTACACTGTAAAAATAACAGGTCAGAGAGGTCAAGGCCCAACATAAAAGAGAACAGCTGCTATTGTTACTTCAACACCTCATTTACTGGCCTCTTGCTTCCTTCCTTAATTCTCCACCCCTCATCCCTCCCCCCCACCCCACAGGCCTTAGGGGGCTGATGCTGTCAGTCATGTTGGCGTCCCTCATGAGTTCGCTCACCTCCATCTTTAACAGTGCCAGCACGCTCTTCACCATGGACATCTACACCAAAATCCGCCCCTCTGCCTCCGAAAAGGAACTCATGATCGCTGGGAGGTAACTTACCCATGTGGGATGGCGTGAACCTCTGAAGGTGAACCAGAGATAGACAGAAGTGTCAATAGGTGTAAATAACTAATCAACTCTAAACTTAATTAATCTCAGGATCATTTTCTTTGCATTATTTTGCTTTGAAGTAGATTCTTTCACTAGCTTACAGTTTGACCTTGATCCATTTGCTCTATTGACTGGAGGGTACTCAAAGTTTTTTTCCAGGTAAATCTAGGTCTCTAACCAGTGTGCCACCTGCTGTTTGCACAGGGTTTTTATCTTAGCCCTGATTGCAGTCAGCATTGCCTGGATCCCCATTGTCCAGACGGCACAGAGCGGTCAGCTATTTGACTACATCCAGTCCATCACCAGCTACCTGGGCCCACCCATCGCCGCCGTCTTCCTGTTGGCCATCTTCTGCAAGCGTGTCAACGAGCCGGTGAACGTCCGTTCCGAACTCTCTGCATTCCTACATGAAGTCCTTCCAGTTCGCCTAGTGTTCGCAGTGCTTGGCGTTTGCCCAAACGATTACATCACAGGCCAACATCTTTCATGTCACAAAACCAGATCAGTGGTCAGATGCAAGCCTGATCATTCAGCTGTGCACCCTCTCATTACCAAATGCATGTCTCCAAACCAAACCCTAGGCCTCCCGGTTTACCACTTCATGCACTCGTGCCTCTGTCCACCCACCCATATCTGTTCATCTGGACCCACTATTTACCACTTTATCTGCTCGTGTATCTATGTTAGAGGAAGGATTACGTTTTAAAGACATTTCCTAACAGCACAGGGCTCTTTTTATATAACCAACCATTCCATGACATCCTCTCGACTCATCTCTATGATTATTTACTTGCAAGACACCTGCATTCAAAGCTGCTTGCCATATGAAATCCATGTATACAAATGAATAGATTACCGATTACTGCTGTGAAGGTTCAAGAGTCGCATGGAGCTGCAAACCGATGAATTAGGAGGCCATTGTGTTTCTGCTCTCCTCTTCATTTGATCGTCTTACAAAGTTAGGCTCTCGTAATAGAAACGCATGCTTTAGTGACCTGAGTTCTCCATCCCTCCACCAGGGGGCGTTCTATGGGCTGCTGGTAGGGTTGGTCATCGGGCTGGCTCGGATGATGGCGGAGTTTGCCTACGGGACGGGCAGCTGTGTGAACCCCAGCAACTGCCCCAAGATCATCTGCGGTGTTCACTATCTCTATTTTGCCCTCATCTTGTTCGGAATCTCCTGTCTGCTTGTTCTGGCCATATCTCTGATGACCAAGCCTATCGATGACAAGCATGTGAGTCTGACTCCGCCCAACAGACTGGTGGGCCCCGCCCCCCAAGAAACCGATTGGTCGTTGATTGGTATCCGCTATAATGTTAGAAAGAGATGAAATGCACATCAGAAATGGGGTCTGAAAAAAGAAAAATGACTCTTGAATGTTTGACGTTGGTACAGACATGAAAACACAGTCAGGCTGGCTATGTTTACACAAAATGGCTCCTGCAGGGAAACATCTTGGTGGACAGTGTTCTCTGTGAAAAACATGTCCTGCAAAGGCACTTCCTCTCACTGGGAGCCGGATGAGTCCCTGGCGGCCAGCTGGCATGCTGGTTGTACCGTCCCATCTAGGACGTTAAACTGGGTTTTAGGTCACCTGACCGGATGCCCCAGGTAACTCGACGGGCCGCCCAGAACTCCCAGGACCGCTGGGTCGTAAAGGACCCACATCGCCGCCCAACCCTTGAAGGCCCTTCTCATTTGGCCCACCTGTATAAAAAAGCACTAAATCGAGGACAGGGATCTTCAGATCATCCATATGGCGAAGTGTGCAATAAATCTATTCGTGGTGCTGGCGGCGGGCGCCGGCGCCATGGCGACGCTGCAGAGAGGAGTTCTGTGTTCCTCGTGCTGGGTGGCACCTCCCAGCCCATCTGCCTCTCTGCTGCTCTCTGCCAGCGGCCCACTTCTCCGCTTGCTCACGCACCCCCCCCCCCCCATCTCAGCTTACCCTCGCTTCCCATGCTGACTCTTTTTCCCGTCGATTTCCTCACCCTTTGTTTTGCAGGTATGAAATTCAGAATAACAAACCACACTAACTAAACCAACAGATTTGGAAGACAGCAAATATATGAATATAACCATAAAATTAGCGGGAGATATATAACTAATTTAGATTTTTTGGAAAATCTATGGGTTGGAGTATCAGAAAAATATGGCCAAATCACTGGACCTCTGGAGTCAGCCTCTTTCCATCTCTCACCCCCACCCACCCTGTGTTTCCAGCTGCACCGACTCTGCTGGAGTCTGCGGAACAGCACCGAAGAAAGGGTGGACCTGGAGGTGGATACCTGGGATGCTAAATCCAGTGATGATAAATCCATGAAGGTGGAAGGTGAGGCGCCGTCGTGTTTCACGCCATTGGCCAATAGGTGGAGCACTGTTACGTGCCGTAATCGTATCCATGTATGCTGTGTCATTCATTTCTGTTCAGGACCTTAAAATACATTTTCATCAAACCAGTAATTAGCATCGATTACACTTAGCCACTTAATTTTACAATTGTTCTGTAAGGACAAACATATTGCCTGTGTTTATTTAGTAAGGAGATGCACGGGTGTGAATCCCGAGGGATGCTGTTTGCATACTGCTACAGTTTTCAGTGTGAGCTGTGCTGCTGACACTGTGCAGCTTCACGATTCCCTGCTGCGTCCGGCACTGCACAGCCTGACTCCCGCATTTCCAAACCAGTTATACCAAGTAGCTGGTTTAATTCACTTATGCATTATTCCATATGAAAGATTCAATTGAGGTTATAATGATGTTACTATATGTATGAGAAAGAGGGCTCCTGGGGCATGCAACGGGAAAAAACATTCTGTCAGACGTTATTTCATTACATAGCTGAGTTATAATCAGACTCGTTTATAGAGCTGTATATTCTACTAAAAATTAACTCTCAAAACTCTAAGGTGGCGCTTCCCAATCCGGTCCTCAGGGATTCACAGACAGTCCACATTTTTGCGCTCTCCCAGCTCCCTACCAAAATGTGGACTGTCTGGTAGGGAGCTCAGAGGGAGCAAAAATATGGACTGACTGTAGGTCCCCGAGGACCGGATTGGGAGACACTGCCCTAAGGGAAACTGCAGTATCTCACAAGCGGGGTAGCTGCAAAGTGTGTATGCTACGCTGACTGCTGAGTGGTATGGCGTCCTCTGAGTCACCCCGCTGTCCCACTCTGTGTCCCCAGAGCCCACCGAGGACCCCAGCTGCTGGAGAAAGGCCTATAACTGGTTCTGTGGCTTCGAGCAGAGCGCAGCCCCCGAGCTGAGCCCCGAGGAGCAGGCTGAGCTGCAGAAGAAGCTGACCGACACCTCGGAGGACCCCGTCTGGAGGAACGTGGTCAACGCCAATGCCATCGTCCTTCTCACCGTGGCCGTCTTCTTCTACGCCTACTTCGGCTAGCGGCCCCCCGCCCGTCAAGGCCCCCAGCCTCTAACCCCCCCCCCCACTTCCCCCTCACTGCGATCTTCACTCGTCCCAGAACAAATATGTGCGACCAAAAGCACGTTTTTACTGAAGCACTGGCTGCTGATCCACTCATTTGATGTAAGGAATATTAAAGCAGGGCTGTATTTATCTATAGGGCCTGCGACTCCTATGGATTTCATTTATAAAAGAACACCTTTTATCCTACTATATTCAGTGCAAATACTTGCTGGTGTCAGAGTGATGGAAAACGAGGCCGCCTTTATACCATGAACAATGATGATATGTTCTGTTAAAAGTTCTGTTTGTACAGGAGTCAAGTCAAGTTCCACCACTAATTTCCTCCATTCCTCACCCGCTCTGTTAAGTATTATGAGCGTTGGCCTTCCTGGTCGACCACCTTCAACACGTCTGTTTAGAAAACGGGGCATTCCACCTACACCAGCTGCCCCTAACCCCCCCCAAAACTGGCTGTCCTCCTTAACCTGAATTCGTTTCTGATCCTTCCCAGCCAAAAGCAGGACTTGATTTCATCAGACCCTGTGTGACCAATTTCATCACCAGCTGGTGTGAAGTGAGTAGATTCTCGCCCCCCAAGAAGGAACTCCTCATGTGTGGGAAGTGTAGTTCTGCAGGTCTCTCTCTATAGGACATCCATCCCAAACACACAGGCATAGAAAACTCCCAAAAATCTCTCCCGTTGGCCCCTAACAGTACGCCACCCGTGAAGTCATTTTCACATTTGCGACTGTAGGTATCAGGACACTGCTATTGTAACACAGGTGTTTATAACACGGCCTGAATTGTTTTCGTGATGTAGTTAATGCAACAGGTGGTAAGTAGCCAAAGGGTACATTCATTCAGCAATGTAGGAACTTAGAGGCCATATTTGGTACTATGGTCAGCTGGCCTTTAAAAGGCCTGCGATTGGACGGTTTCTGACCCACAGTGGGCGGGACTTTCATATACCATAAATTATCATGTGTGATGTTAGTCACCCACGAGAAAGTGGCTGACTCTTTGTTCTAATTCAAATCCAACTCACAACTGGTCATTGATCATGCACCCCCAGGACATTCCCAGGACTAAAACTGCAAATAAGTTAATGTGATACAAATCCAGTTGGATGTAGCTCATGTGTTCAGCTGACATCACACATCATGTAGTTAAGAAGTTTAGCCGTTTGATCTGATAACACGCCTGCATTCTGACGGACAGGGCTGTCCAAATGCTGCCATCATGGGGAACCATCAGGATGTGTGATTATAACCGCCTGGCTTTAGGACTGATTACTGGCCGGAAGCAGCTAATGGGCCCACAAAGGCCCAGATGAAACGAAACTTCCCTTGAGAGCAGAGCCCAGCTACGCGGAGAAAACCAGCCTATAAGAACCTACTTCCTCACATCTGCCGTCATCGTGGCCTGTACCAGTGATCAGATAAAGATTTCCTGCTAGACAGACCTCTGGATGTGTAGCTTAACTGTTTGCTTCCTACTTTAGGCGGAATGACCAAGATGACTCCAGAAACACTGGATCGAGCAATGCGTTGATTTTATTCTTGATCTCAAAGTAACCCTGGGGCCCGGAGGAAAATCCCTGCCTCTGAGCTCCTGCCAGAGAGATCAGAGAGAGTGACAAACACATCCAGGGAGATGCAGTCCATACATAAATACATTTATTAGATAATTCCCATCTGCTGTGTGTATCCTTTTTAGTTCCTCTACACATTAGTCTTTTCCAGCGCTATTAAATATATAGATATATCTGTGTAAGGGGTGTGGTCAGGGGATTGGGGGCAGAGTCAGATGTGGGAGGGGCCAGGGTCCTCTACATGATTCCACAGGATGACAGAGGGTTGCTCAGCTGGCAGGTGCAGGCGGACTGGCAGTACTGCCGCACGGTCTGGTAGCAGCTGCGGTCGCCGTCGGCGCCCCACTGTACGGTGGCGCCGGGTTCGGATGGCAGGCGGCCCAGGATGCTGGTGTTGATGGCGAGCGCGGCCAGGCCGTAGTCGGTGAAGAGCACGGTCTCACGGCGACACGTGGGGCAGGAGATGAACTTATACTTGGGGCAGGACTCGTAGAGGATCTGCAGGCACTCCTCACACACCGAGTGCAGGCAGGACAGGATGCGCGGCCGCTTGCTGGCGAAGTTGTAGGTGTGGCCACAGGTGGGGCAGTCCAGGGGTTCGCAGGGCGAGGTGGCCCCGCCCCCTGCTGCTGCCACTGAGGCCGAGGACGAGGAGGCCGAGCGCAGCACATACTGGTTCACGATAACGTCGTCCATCTTGTAGTGGAACTGGCTGTGGTAGCAGATGTCGGTGGCACTGGTCTTACGCTGGGACAGGTAGCCACGCTCGCGGCGGGCAGGTGCTGGTGGCAGGGGGCGTGGTGGGGAAACCAGGGGCCGCGGGGCCACCGTGCCCACGGCCATGTCCAGGCTCATGTCGCCGCAGGCTTGGTTCACGATCACCTCACCTTCTCCGCCCCCGTCCCAGGCCACGCGTGGCGGCGGCGCATAGCGGGGTTGTGTGACGGGGGCGGGGCACTCATGGGGGAACTTCTCAGATTGGATGATCTTGACCGTATCCATGGGGATGGCCATGGGCTGGCGCCTCAGGCAGGACATGCGTTCGGTAGAATCAGGGCCAGCAGGGTGGGCAGGAATTCGATTGGGGGGAGATTCAGTTCAGCTCATCAGGCCAGTTGCGGCACAGGGCGGCAAATTGGCAGGAACGCAGTGAAACCCTCTCTGCCATCAGCCTTTGGCGGGAACGCGGGGGATGGGGAGGACCCTGCGCATGGTCACAGTAGTGCTGGCCTGACGGAACGTGGACTGTCCAGCCCAATGGAGGAGGAGCTCCGATAATCACAGGACGCTTGGTGGCGCTCTGCCGGTGGAGCCTCCTTCCAAGATAATGCTCTGGGCAATTGGACTTGTCCCCCGTGGGCCCAAACAGCAGCAGGGGATTCTGGGACGTCGAACCTCACACTATGGCAGGACGCTTCAGTATTTGCACCAATAAAAAGATGAGAGACACGCTCAGGCCCAGGGAGACCCACAGGAGAGGGAGTTAGGCTGTGTCTGTTCTGACCTTGTGCTCCCTTCTCGTTTACGCTAAGAGGCTCTGGAGCCGAAAATAGGCCTCGTCTTTCAGCCGCGGCAAGAACAGGTCAGGGCTCCTCTCCCTTCAGCCTCCGTGACTCTCTTCTCTGGGCCGCAGCGAGGGGGGGAGCAATGGCAGGATGGATGCCCAGGATGCACGTCGTCTTGTCACGCGGGGGCGGGCCGATCTGGCATAATCCTCCACCAGCGATTGGCTGTGGGGCGTCGCTCGAGCGCCTGGGGACGGAAGCAGAGAAATTTTGTTTGCCAGCCTTGCTGAAATTAAACACTTTCAATGGGGGGGCTCACAGTCACCAGCTTCCGATCAGCTTGTGTAGCCCCTGCCCTTCCTGAAAGGGGGGGGTTCCATGTGGGTTTTGTATGCTATTCATCTCACTGTCAGGTATTTTTATTAGTACTTAAGATTTGAATATTTCTGATGATGCAGCTGCTTGTTCTCTTTCAAAATGCAGCAGGTCACTGCACAGATAATGAGTGTTAGTCGAGCATGAGTGTGTGTGTGTGTGTGTGTGTGTGTGTGACTTTTGTTGCTTTGGTGGGGGGGGCAGAGGGATTAATTTGGTAAACAAGCTTGCTGAGGACCCATAAATATACATAGGCTGATTCCATTAGCCGCGTCGCTACAGCACCCCCCCCCCCCAACCGACTGGGGCTGCTGGGCCAGCTGGGATTTGCAGCTGTGACTTCAGCGCCGGCCGTACCACTCTGTTGATGTGGCAGGGTAATGGGGGGGGGGGGGGCTGGTCACAGACAAGGACGGCTCTCAGGAACACAGACCAGACCACTACAGGCATGGCAGGCTGCTGCGGAGGGGTGGGGGGTGCGTCTGATGTATGCCCTGTTGTCTACCGAAACATTCCACTCATTCATTCATGCAGAGCCCCCCCCAGCAGCCGCCATGTCACTCGGAGACCTGGGCTCACTCACACGCTGACATGACACACTGAACGTCGGACTCTTGATGCAGGAGCTGCTACCTGTAGGCGAGGAGGGCCCGGGGCGGAAGGGGGGGATGCCCAAGGGCCACACCAAGGTGGTTAGCTCACTCTCTATCAGCTCTGTTGGGCAAGGGCTTCCTGTCTGGCTGATGGACTGAGGCAGATATGGCTCTCTGAAGAAAAACAGACCGCTACCTCCCCACACCCCCCACCCCGGGATTGCCTGTGGTAGCTACTGGGGGTGGGGGGTCACCTGAGGATGCACATGGGTCCTAAAACCATCGTGCCAGGCTGCCCTCCACACCGCTGGTGACTCCTCCCCCTGCTGAGCGTGCTGTTCCTGCCAGAGAGCCCCCGCTGGCCCTGGGGGCGGGGGGGGGGGGGGTTAGCCTGCTGGGCCCTGGGGGAGGAAGCCAGGCTGAGCTGGTCCTGCCCACAGCAGGAATTCGTAGCAGACCTGCTTTCACACACACACATACACACACACACACACAGGTTTGTAATTATACCTTTGTGGGGACTCTCTATTCATTTCTCTGGAGCAAACCCTAAACCCAACAACGACACCCTTAACCTCTTCTTCAGCCCTAACCTTAACCATAAGTAACCAAACAAAATTTTTATAAAAGACTTTTAGAAAATCGAGTCTCCCCTTGTGGGGACTGAAAAAATGGTCCCACAACGCCAAAATAAGAGGTTTTTATCGCACATATCACAATGTAATATATACATAATCCACACACACACACACACAGAACCTCAAAGAGCTGCTTACGTCCTTCCCTCCATGGCCTTCCCCCGGTCACATGACGGGCTTCCCACGTAGGGAGGCACACAATTAACAAATTAGCAGTTGACAGCAGTAAGAAAATGGCAAGATCAGCCCACACAGAGATGGGTGACGCCGACCCAGCAGGGAGGAACACCAACGAATTCGGCATCCAGGTTAATTACATGCAATGCCTACCCCCACCAAATGAAAAAGAAACTAAAAGAGAAAGGGGTGGGACTGACACCCGCTTGTCACCCCCCACACTACCAACGGCGCCCTTCTAACTTGCCCCTCCTCACACACACACACACACACCTCTGCTCACAATCTTTCCAGCACATTCCTCCGCGGGCTGCCTGGGGCGTGCGTTACACCTGCTACGTCTGCGGCGGCCCATGATGCCCTGCATGGCCCCTGCCTCACTTCACCACAGGTCACCTCCCCCCTGCTCCGGAAAATCGGTCTCAGAGTGATCAGGTGCCCCCACGTCCGGAGCGTGCATGCCTGTATACGTCTGAGTGTGGGGAGAGGGGGCAGCTGATTTTCCATTTGACGCTCCATCCCCAAGCGAGCCGCCAGCAGCCTCGCCTGTGACGAACTGTTTTCGAGCGTCTTTGTTCTCGCACTTGCTCCCCCTTCGAAAAAGCGCAGCCGCAAAACCTGCGAGTGCAGCAAACGCAGGCGAAGACACAGCGTGCAGCCGCCCCCCCACCCCCCCACCGTGGCTGTGCTGCTTACACATACCACCCACCTCACCTGTTTCCATACTGTGCTCATTCACAGAGCCGCTAACAAACGTGAGGGGTCACCGCGGCGCCCGGAGGAAGGTTCCGGAAGGTTCCAGCAGGCGCGGCACGACACGTCCACCATGACCACAGTGTTGCCAGGCTGGCCTTTCTTACATCCCACCGCAAGGCACCATCTGCGTACACTCTGCGTTTCTGTACTCTTGACAGCATGTAAATATGGCTCCCTCGCACCCCCCCAGGAAGAGGCATGTTTACCATGTCTAATAGTGAGCGTGCAATTTCACACCATCAACATCACCAAATGTGCAAACAAAGAACAACAGCCAGAGGTTATGTGTTCACAAGCACACACACACACGTTTGTATCAATTTCTTTGTGGGGACCGTCCAGTCATTTCTATGGGCAAAACACTAATCCCAACTATGACAACCTTAACCCCCACCCAGCCCTAACCTTAACCATAAGTAACCAAACAAATTACAAGACTTTTGGCATTTGTAGTTTTTTGATTGCAGTCACAGATTTTTATGAAATTGAATTTCTCCTTGTGGGGACCGAAAAAATGGTCCCTACAACATCAAAATAACAGGTTTTTAATCACACTGTGGGGATATTTGGTCCCCACTGTAATATATACATGACCCACACAGACACATACATACGCACACAAACACATGCGCATGCACACACACACACACACACACACACAGCCGCATCTGCTGCTCTGACCTGCAGTACTACTCCCCGATTCGGTCCTTTTGAACCCAGTCTTGGGTCCCGGCGGCGTCAAAAACGGGGGACAGGAGCAGTCTGGTTTGATGGTCCGGGTTGATGCTCCGGTTTGATGCTCCGGGTTGATGCTCCGGGTTGATGATCTGGGTTGATGCTCCGGTTTGATGCTCCGGGTTGATGGTCTGGGTTGATGCTCCGGTTTGATGCTCCGGGTTGATGCTCCGGGTTGATGGTCCCGTTCGGCAGTCTGGTCTGGCAGCCCGGTTCACTGTCACCAGGGGGTTACATGCTCCCAATGTTACGTAATGTTCTCCGGTTTTCTGGATGGCTGCTGGATCCTGATCTCTGGCATGTCAGCGGTGGAGGCAAAGAAGCGACGAGGTGCAG